>JAMPIV010013117.1:0-181235 GCA_024509875.1 Oreohelix idahoensis
CCCCTTCTTGCTAGGAGTCACTGCAGTATGGTTCCATGCTCCATTGATCAACATTGAAATATATATATATTATATAAATATATATATATATATTAGATATATATATATATATATATATAAATATTATATATCTATATTATATATATATAATATAATATATATATACTGCAATATACCCCGTTGCCCGAGTCAAAAACACCAAATGACCTAATTTTAGTTTATAACCGTACAAAAAGAACGACATTGTTAAATTGTTGGTGGTAACATTTCATTGCTTACCCATAATACTATTACGCATCACTTTTTTAGACTGAGTGCACCGATTCAATGAACAATCATTTATGCCAATAGGTAAATTAATATGAAACATAAGTATAAAATTATGTTATAAGGCACTCGAGGAAAACAGAATAGAACACTAAACAACAGAAAAACAACAACATGATGGCTTAACCCATGATTTGAACACTGTACCTACCGTGCGACTTTGAATATTTGTTCATATTAATTTACTGTTTACAGGCCTTCGTGGTTTTCCCCTCCTTATGTGTTATAAATTTATACAATCACCAAACCTACCGGCGGATACACTGTTCCTTACTGTTCTAAGTCTAAATCATACTAAAAAACATGTTACGGTCTTTTGTCTTGTGTGGACTGGCCCAATAAACTGTATTATAGGGGAATTTCAACAGAAGTGATTGCTTCATCAACAGGCCGCATGCAAACTGCCCATGAACAAACTTCAACGGTTTCATGTAAACACGCTTTCGCAAAAATGATATGATCATTCAACCTTCCCGAATTTAAAGTACACTCCTTAATGGCAAGTGAGAAAATGGGAATTTAAAATTGCGTAGCTAGGCGGTGTACTCGTCTGCTACAACGGAAAGTTCTCACCCGTTGAAATCACAGAACGTAAAGCCACTCATGTCTGTTGTAAATAATGTTGTCGTAATGTCTCTACATACTTACTGTCCTACGAGTGCATATAACTAACCTTTAATGAACAGTTTTCTTCATAGCAATTTACTGTTTACAGGCCTCATGTTTAAATAAAAAAACAAATTATAACCGGTGTACCCCATACCAAACCCTACCTTCTGTCCTGTACACTCAAGGGTAACTACCAGTCTACGCAACACATTTGAGAGAAACAATGTTACGTGAAGGTCGATTGACACACGTTTGGGACTGAACAGCTATGATAGATACGCATTTCACAACAGAAGTGTTTCCGCACGTCATCCATGTTTCCATCTGCCCATGATAAAAAACAGTTATTCTGTATGAAAGAGAAAGACACTAAAATAATAAAGCTGTGAGGTTCATTGAAATCATAAATATAAAATGGGGATGCGTAGATCCTCAATTTTCCAGGACGATGTGATTCTGATCTTGCTATAAATAGGCTGTGTAGTCACACAGTAGGTCCAGGGTTCAAATCTTGTTTTCCAAGCCAATCGAAGACATGTCTGTTGTTTTTCAGAAATTGTCTAGTGCTCAGAATGTCTTTTATTTTCGTACAGTGCCTTCATAACAGACCTTTACAATTTGTTTTACCAGAAAAAAAATTGTATTTGCATTGGCATACCTAAGAACTCGTTGTTTCCCTTCCTTAATGTTAATTAAATGTTTAGTACAATATCCAAACCTACCGTCAATTACCTGCTATTACTGTTTTCTACAGTCACTATCAACTGTACACAGTGTTTACGGTTTTATAGCACTTGAAGGACTAAGAGGCCAATGGGTAATAATATAGGGGGAATCCTTACAGAAGTGATTGTGCTCACATCACCAAGGCCGATTCACTTGCCCATGAAAGACTTCCGATACTTCATCTCCCACATCGTCAATCACACCGTATTTGACTCTGTCATAGACAAAATACTTTTTTTGAAAAGGATGCGATAGATAGTAGTTCCCGGACAGTTTGAAATATCACCATTATCATAATGCAATATCAAGTGCGGGCTGTACGCACGTGTAGGGGCGATGGCGTCCAAATCACTTCCAAAACTGCCATGTCATTGTCCTGTCTGTGAGTTCTAGTATCTAGTGTTATACCATCTCGTTATTTCCTACGAATACTTTTATATCATGTCTTTATCCTCTGGCTGTTCGTCCTCAGTCTTCCTTTGTTATGTGTGTTCTACTTTTCCTCATCAATGGAATATTTCCCAAACTCCTGATTGTTTTCTCTTAACTTGTGTTCCACTTTCCCCAGCCTCCCTCATGGTTTCTTCATTAGATACTCTTCAGAATGTCAGCTTCGGGACCAACAGTTTCTCATTTCAACCGAGGGTTGGATTGCTAACATAGTATTACCTACTTCGATCTCATAATTTTTAGAAGTCCAACTGTGCATTCCCGACTCCCGACTTATTTTTTTAATGCTTTGTGCAAGGCTTAATATTCCGATTCCTCGGATGTCCGAAACGTTTTCACCGAATCCAATGCGACTTCCACCACTGACAGTCATACGAGCCCTCAGAACTCCATGATGTCCGACTACCACGCCCGCAAGTTCAAATATGACTTCGTTATTTGTTTACATAACTGCTATTTGTAGATTTCCATACATTTTGCGCCGTTGTTGCACGGATCTATGTCTAAAACGCTTTTCAACCTTCTCGACATGTGATCTGATACATCTCCTCTGTCACCTGCCTCGCAAACACTTTCCAGCTTGGTAGATCCTGTGCCAGGAGTCAAACGATTCGCTGGCAATGCTCTGGGGTATAATCAGGTGAAACTTACACTTTGTCCTTAGATGTAAGCCACGACAAGGTATGACAAAACCGGTCTATTGCAGGGTATTCAACTCTTCTTGTATTACGTGGAGCATGCTATGTGCCCATCCCTTGACAGGTCCAACTTTTTGGAAAAAAGGTATTTCCAAGTATCCATGGCGAACAAGCTAGTGCTACCAGTGCGGTGTGGCCGTAATCTTGTTAAAATTAACAACGGCTGATACTCTGTGGGTACAATTATGTAAAAAACCCCAATGTTTCTGCGCAGTATACCTTTTTAGTTTGCAACTGAAAATTTGAAATCAGAGAAAGACTAAATACCACCCTGTTTTTATATATATATATATAATAATAATATTTTTAATATTATCTTAATTTCTTATTTTTATTCTATTATGAATTAATAATATAGGTCGCCGACCTTGTCGAAAGCATAGCAGTAGTCTGTGAAACACAATACAGATGGCTATTTTTTTAGGGCTTACAACGAAATTGATTCCACTCAGTGCCTTTGGTTGGCGCCATTTACTTCCGGACAGATGAGCCCCAACTCTGGTCCTTCTATAAATCTTACATCCACAGTCCTTCAGCCAAGTTGTTTGTGGTTGCTAATCTTAAAATAATGTCCTTAAAAATAAATAACCATAGCATCAGCTAATGTAGTTAGAATGAGCATCTGGTTCAGAGCTTAGGCCCTGGCCAACCCCAGCTTCAGTCAAGTGCGCACTATGATTTTTAAACAATGTCGGCTCTTGCTTGCACCATAAAGAAGACGACACGATCTGGTGTGGCTGCAACCTCATATTCGGCCAACATACATTATCGTACAATTTTTCATCACGCACAGAGCATGTTGTTGAAAACTTTGTTAAGTTTCTTGACAAGATCCCTTCACTCAGTATCTCTGCAAGTCTGACTACAGGCTCCACAGATGAAGCACACTAAGGAAATTACACAGACTCTGATATCAAATACAGCTTAATTAAATACTGCTTTGTGCATTTCCTGACGCTTATCTTCTTTCAGATGTTGTTTATCACTAAAAAAGGCTGTTCTTCGCTTTGGTTGATAGGGATTTGTAGTGTGGTTTTTGTGAGTGTGCGCGCGCGCGCGCGTGTGTGTGGTGTCATTCTAAACATCTCTAGTATCAGCCTGTAGGCAACTGTCTAGCAGAGAAAGCTGGACTCCTTAATGATTAACTGTGGCACTCAGGTGTAATGCTCACATGGAACGGTGCATACCGGTGTAATGATGTAACTGTGCACCGGTTGTCAAGATGTAACTGCTGCTATACGTTGTAATGTAACTGTGCTAACCGTGTAATGATGTTACCTGTGACACCGGTGTATTGATGTAGCTGTGGCAACTTGAGTGTAATGATGTTACTGTGGGCACCGGTGATAAGATATAGTAACCACCTGTGGCTAACTTGTCTGTAATGAGGTCTACTGTGACACCCACTGTGTCATTATCATAATCTGTCCTTTTTGTTTTCTATTGAACTTGAGATTGCAGCTGTTTCTTGTTGTCACGAAATGGATTTAAGACTAGAGGCTGTCTACATATAGTGACAAGACACTAGGGAGAAGAAAGACTGAAAGGATAGATTCAGATGAAAATGACAGTGCAAATGTGAAAGTTGAGACCATTGGCTCCGAGGTTGAGGTTGAGAACCGAAGTTGACTCTTCCTCGCCACTCCGGACGTATAAATTGCTATGGCCTCGACCACCTCTAACTACCCTAAGGGGATAAGGTTCAATTAAGATTCACATACACACGATACAGACAACAGATAGCTACTGTACGTAATTAAAATGACTGGTCCAGACTATAAATGTACAAGTTTTATTATACACACAAACAAGTAATCAAATACATGTCAAAAGCGGATAAAAAATGCAGTGGTAAGCACACCATGGAAAACAAATTCAGGCAAAAACTACAATTGATGTATCATCAAACCCAACCCTTTCACCCACAAGTTTCACCTGTATGGAGAATGAAGGTAAGATTAATGAAATGAATCACACTGCACTTGGTGGGGTCTCAGATGTCGAGCCCTCTCTCTCCAAACTAGCTGTTCCTAAATTTCTAACTCTAACTACACATATCAGCTGGAACGACTACGAAGTGTCTACACAATCTCTGCACAGACTTCTATTCTACACAGCTTATCCTGAAATCTCCCGAACACTGCTACAAAACTCACTTTTCTAAACCTGCAGCAGCTGACCTCTGCTATACTCTTACATAAATTGCTCTCAGTTCTGTCTATTTGCTATAGCAACTGTAGTCTAAACTTCAGCAACTGTCATCTGCTCTACTTGGAACAAAAAACTGTATCATTCTGCCTATCTGCGCTGACTTCTGTAGAGAGTACTTTTCATCCCTTTCTCTCTCCACCATGCTGGACATTGATGAACTAATGGTTAACAGAACACCACTTGATTCTGAGACTGGAACTGTAGCTGGCTTCTCCTAAAACATCTGAACATTTACACCTGCCTCTATTACCTCTAACTGGTTCAGGCCTTCGGCGTTATTATGGCAGGGACGAAGCGAAATAAATTACAACAACGCTGAGCAGAAGCATGCCACAGCTTCTGTGGAACCAGAACGAGCTCAGCGCTCAGGATTTAGTACCAACAAATCCTATTTCCACTCAGAAATGGTCTTCCCCCTGCCTGGTAAAATCAGGTTCTCTATACTTATTCACAACAGTATTCTACTGAGGCCTATCTACCTGTCCAAAAATACTTTGGCCCACTTCTTACGCTGAACCGACAGGCAGCAATTTATGAACACAAAATAAACTAGACCTCTAGGAATTCCTAAAATTCCCGTCAATAATATTAAATCACATTTAACATGATAATACAAATATTTTCCCTTGACAGAAATAATTTCATCTCCGTCTTCTGAAAACTCAGAACCACAATGCACAATCAATAACGTATAACCTGTTAGATGCTAGCATATACATACTGCCTAGAAGTTGTACATAACCCCAGGTTATCAATTGAAAACCCCGTAGTTCCACCACGTGCTACAAATTACACCACGCGCTCCCGCCTTCTCACACCACTGAATATCGTCCTGAATAATATTCAATAATTAACGCACCCACGTGGTCACCATTCCACAACTGTACTCCCGTGTATAAGTATGTACTTATCAAATAAACTCACAATAAAATACGGTACACGCGCTCCCGACTATTCTGTAAATAAATATAATTCGCAGATGCGGGTTTCTCTACAGACCTTAAATACCGCTATTCCTTCAATAAGGAATTATTATGAACCTCTTTCGTTTCTCAAGTCTATCACTAAGATAGTATTTGATGGCTCTGAAGTTACGAATTAATTTAAAAGTAACTTCCCAAGAAACTTAACTGCTCGGCCTAGGACTAGAAAAATTAAATAAGGTACCACGCTAATAAATTATGCTTACCAAAACTCGAATGTCCCACTGAAAGGCAATCGACAATTTGACTCTGGCACGCGGCTGGCAATTACATTAGAGAGAACGAGAATTAAATTACGGGCCTTTTATAATCATATAACAGCACGCTGACCTCTTGATGTCATATGCGTGGCTTTGATTCTCCCCCAATGATTTCAAATGCCGTTAGCTCTCGGCCGATCAAAACTGTAAACAGTTCTGATGCAACCGGTTACTGCTAGACAAAAAAACGGGATTAAGCTCTGCCCTCTACTGCCAATTGAAGCAAAAATGGCCGAAATATATATATATATATATATATATATATATATATATATATATATATATATATATATATATGTGTGTGTGTGTGTGTGTGATGGGGCCGAAAAGGAGACGCCCGCCCCCTACCTGTTTCTAGGCAGATTATTTTCGATGTGCGCGAAGCATTCTGGATTGTGAAAAGTCTGAAGTAGAAGATATGTAATGAGGCCACAATAAAGCCTGAGAGATTAAGTTGTGGTGTAGAATTGTGTTATATCCATGAAAACTTGACACGAAATGTTATCAGAAAGGCAGATATAGTAAAGCCGATTTCACGGAATGTAAAAAATTAACAATACAGTTTTTGTAGCCACGTGGCGAGGACTGTATAAAAAGCGTCGAAAAAAACACCCCCGCGTGGTAAACCTAGAATTGTTAATCGCCCATGACACGTTGTGTATTTAGTTTCCAGTTTGTTTTAAGTCAGAATATATATTTTAGTTTTCTTAATGTAAAAGTAATTGAGCGAATTTCACGATGATTGCTTATTCTACTGTTTATATTTATGGGTTACTGTGGTTGAAATAGTCATTTATAGTTTCTGGAGAGCGCGAGGCCACTCCTTTGTTGAGACATGTGTTTCCTCTGATTGCTCCCGGCGTAGCATGGGAAAACACCCGTTTTTAGATGTTTCTGGTGTCTATCACACGCCGACCAAGATGCATATTTTAATATCTAGTATGCAGTGTTGTTTCGGTAAAGATGTTTTCATGTGATAGATTCCCCAGTCGCACCATGGTCACATAGACATGCTTCAGAATGCAGTAACGATTACTGATTGATCGGTATTAACGAGGTAGTAGCTTATTCCATTACTGAGAAGGATTTGTTGTACATATACTTGGAATATTATTTTAAATGTCTTTTTATGAAATATTATTTAATTATGGTTATTGAGGAATTTGTTGTGAGAGCACACGTGGGCTCACTTCAAGGTATATAATATGTCTCTTCTCCCGCTCCTGAGGGAGCAGGGGGCCCAAACAGTGTTGGTTGTGGCCTCCATATTAAATATTCATATGCCGAGGGCAATAAGTGTTGTCGGTAGCAATCTGTGTTACATGGTGAATTGCCATGCCCCACTCACATCACCCTTTACTAGTCTCAATAGGAACGACATGGCTTGAGGTGTGTGAGTGTGTGTGATAGCTGATGTGGTGCTCTTGCCCAGTAGTGGTTTACCGTTACTAACACCGTTTTTACATGGTGAATGTTTGCAAGTTCCCAACGCACCAACTCACATTACGTAGTCGCGATTGGATGACACGCCATGTTGCGTGCGTGGTGTGATAGTTGGAGTGTGTCAGGTTGTACACGTGCGTAGGACATTTTGTACAGGTGAGAGCGTGGTGGTTTCTCATTCTGGTATTATGGGCGGTGAATTTTATGATGGGGTTTAACTATTCTGTGCTTTGTTTGCTTCTTCAGATTATAGCATCGGCACTTGTTGGTGGATGTTCAGTTTAGCCTTTTAACAAGTTTACTGTTTTGTTAGTTCACGTAGTTTATTTGTTTAATGGTTGTGATGCAGTTGTCACGGGTGTTGAGGAGTAGAGTGGAATTATTGGATTAATATGTTAATTGAGACCCCTACATCTAGAATCGATTGAAGAGTTTTATTTATTGTTCGGTCGGTGCGAGTGTAAAGCAGGAATGTGTTTCACAAATCCACAACATTTATTCATCATCAGCATTCTCTGCCGCACTCACCTAACCACTATTGGCGTCGTCGACAGGATTTAAGGCAACAGTGACACCGATTTTATATTTGTTTGTTATATTTATGCAGTTATATTTTGATTATAACTTCTTTTTATGAGGGGGACCCAGGCATGTACGGTACCTGCAAAGCAGCTGGCCATACGTTAGCTCCCTGAACTGTGCAAGATTTAATTGTACGTGAGGAGACTTATTTAAGTTGTATTTATGCGAAGTGTTTCTGTAGCGCTGTCTTGGCAAAGATTTCCCTGGAGGAAACTTAGATTCACCGCAGTGGATAGGTGGCCCTTTATACATGCAAGTTGGACTGTTAGTGCATTATATGACATTTGACTTCATTTGCTAAACTGATTACCCAAGTGTGATCTTAGAGTACGAATTCCGATTATGGATTTTAAGTAGTTGTGTATTTTGTAGAACCTCTAGTTTTGTTGAGTTTTTGTGTTGACTTGCGTACACTCGTCAACCGGCAAAGTGCCTGTTGTATATAGAGCTGATCATGATATGTGTGTCTCCCTGTCGAATATGCTGTTATGGTGGACACTTAAAAGCTTGTTTTTGCCCTGACTGGATAGAGTAGCTTGTCGCAAATGTTAAAATAGGTTGATAGGAGTCTAAGCATCCCAGAGCAAATATAGACTTCCCGAAGCCTCGATATATGTTTCACATTTTACGGGTGCAGTTGTGGTGGGCACAATGTGGGGGGAATTTGGTGTGCGGAGAAAGGGTATTCACCATTTTTAAGCGAGTAGGCAGGACATACGGGTGGATGTTTGGGTGATGTTATCTTCCGAAGCGAAACAGTTGAGCTTGTGTTGCAGTTTTTTGTTTTGTGGAACAGCCACGGTTTGAGCTGGGGTTAGGTGGAGGGTCCCAGGGACCTGCATGGGGTTTGTCTTGGGGGGGAGATTAATGTTTCGTCAAGAAAACAGTGAGCTGTGGGTTGCAGCAATAAACTAAGTGGTTTGGCTTGGTGATTGATAGGGCTGCCTGCAAGTTTATAGGGTTATTAGGGGATGGGTTCACACACGCCCAGATCGTCTGGAGTACTTGAGTATCTCTGAAACTCCCCCCCTCCCCACCCCCCCCGTCCCCCCCCCGATCCCCTAATGGACATTAAATGTTATATGAATCGAGCTTGTGGGGAATCAAAATGACAATTGTAATATATGACAGTAAAGTATTGTATCAGTGGCAGGCCAAGGAAAGCCAATTTATGTATGCGCATTGGTTGATATAAAGTGTTAAGAGGGCATAAACGCTAAGCGAACCATTGTTCACATGGGGTCACAGTTTGTAAAATGGATATTGGTTGACAATTGATATGGTTCGTGTTAGCCCCGTATCAGACCCGCACATGTGTTCGCCAACGTATTTTTCTAAATGGTACTTGTTTAGTTTTCAACAAGATTGGTGATTTGTAAAAAAATGGTATTAGGCACTGAATAAACGTTGATAGCCTCCTGTAACCTTCAAGAGCAGTTATTGAGACGTACTGCCGGACAACTGAGTACCCTTTTAAAAAAAATAAGCCAAATTAGATCCACCACGTTTTGTTGTCTTTCAACATCGTGGGGGGTCGAAAAGGAAAATCTTTCCCATCGTATTCTCTTGAGGAAACCCATCCTCCAAGCGACTCTTTGCACAGATTGGACCAGTAATATGTCCAGGATCTAGAAACTCATGTTTATTACAAGCAGTTATACTGTTGGTGGGGATGTAAGCCACCGGTTAAATGAAAATGAAAGAATGGTAAAGAAAGTATCTTTTTTCCAAAAGCGATCTTCTGGAGATAAGCGCAAGTATTATTTCAAGCACTTACTTGATACAGTATTCCAACAAAGACATTGCGACGCGGCAAATAATGAGTGAGAGTCTCCCTGAGACCAGAAGCGACTGAAATGAAGCAACCGCCACGTTACACTGGTGAGTACAAGTACGACCAAAATAGCGACCTCCCGCCGTTGTGCCCAAAGCTCAGCAACCGCCAATCACATCTGAGCCCTCTGTCATGTTTCTGACTAGTTCTGGCAATACAAACACAAACGAATCAGAGATTTCGACTTGAACGCGCAGAGGTAGTTGGGAAGTATGATAATGTTTTGCGCGGGGGTGACCTGTGATCAGAGTGTGAAGATTAGAGATCGTGGGCCAATGGAGAACGCCCGCCCCCTACCGTTTCTGTAGCCCCCCCCCCCCCCCCAGATCATATTCGTTAGATGCGCGAAGCATTCTAGATTGTGAAAACCCCCTGAAGTCTAAAAGATATGTAACTAGCTTTAAATAAAGCTTGAGCCCTTTAAGTTATGGTGTAGAAATGGTTAATACGAAAAAAATTAGCGTAGGATTTTTTGATGTCGGGTTTTTCGCGGTGGGCCTAATGTGCAAAAGTTAAAATCAGCGTTCAGCTTTCGGGGGTCTTAAAATCGTAATCCAGCAACTACTACATAGATGTATGGTTCAAGCCTAGTGACATAAAAAGAACATTTTGGAAGTCAGTATAGATTAAAGCTTTGGGCCATGTTCATGATTAAAGGCGCTTTAAGACTCGCGTTCCGGTGTTCCCGTCCCTACCTACAGATTCTCGGTGTAACACGTATGTGATGAGATATACCCAGTAAGTACCCCAATAAAGATAATACGTTTTTTTTAGGACAAAAAGATACAAAAAAAGACAGCCTTGGTAAACATACACAATTGCCAACTAATTCATAATTCATACTCGTCTATAGGTAGCCTTATTGCAGCTTAGTTTTGGATGAAATTACGTATATAAAATTAATTGCTTTCCAGACCAATCGCGCTTTCTTCAGAATAGAAAAATGTTTTAGTAGACATCACCGGACACCCCCCCTTTAGCCAGTATTATTGGTGAATAACTTTTATAATTTGTTGCATAATAAGTAGCCTATTTTCTGTAAACTATTTTATAGTGTTGAGGGTTTCAGAGTATTACTAGATTATTTAGAGTTTTAAGAATATCATGTGGGTGTGGAAAAAAGAGGACCCCCCCCCCTATGGGGTATAACAAACATAAACCAAAAACCAAAGATTACATAACAATACCCCTTCAGCCCCACCCAAATATACCCCCCACCAGACAACCAAATAGTAGATACTAAAAGTTTCACAGTAGGTTAAGAATAACCAATGTCAATATTCACCAAAAAAAGTCCGAGAAGGGAGCCCCCGGATGGCCAAAAGGTGATAAAAAGACAAATTTTATCAGTTAACTGTGAGCAAAACTTTAAACCGTACATAAAGAAACCAGCCTAGTCAAGAACCCTGATAGAAAAAGTGAAACAAACTAAAGGACACGAGTAAAACAAGTAATGAAAATCGAAGGAGGCGCGGAAGGAAAAACTTTTATAAAAGCAGAATCAACATAAGATAAAGACCTCAGAAACCACACAGCGAAGCGATCAGCTCAAATGAGCCCATGGAGAAAGATAATGGTGATTCAGCCAAGGTAAACCGCGGACATTTTTGAGTTTTTTCTTTAAACCTACTCGCCGAGAAAGGCTGAAAGAGCATCATAATAAAAACAACAAAAAAGGCAAACGTGGGCAGAAGCAGTTTAAAAACATAGTAGTGACACCAACATGATAAACGTAGAAGAAATACTAACCCCAAAAAAACCAAGGGGAAAGTACCACAAAAGATTTCATTACTGTTTTTGTTTATCTATGTTGGCGGCCCCAGTACAGATATCCCAAAAATTACAGATGTAGTAAAACATATGTCGTTAAAGTAACGAAAAGTATCTGGTGAGGCTGTCAAGATCAAGGCAATTAGAATGAAAAAAAAAAAATAACAAATCCTTGATCCGGTTGGTTAGCAAAAAGTCCGACCTAGCCAAGAAGTTCAAAAACCCATTTTGGCATAATAATACCCAAATCAGATAGACAGAATAAAAATTGAGTATTTAAGCGACTCAAAGTGGGATATGCAAACAACTGTGACTCTTGCACACGACATAGCAAGTTAAAGAAAGAGCACAGCAAAAGTGACCATTAGATTGCGTTATAATGGATAAACACTACCCTTTCAAGCGAGAAGTTTATGAACATCCTCCCACCCCACATAACACCAGACAATAAACTGGGTGCACACGGGTCGAAATAATTGAAGGAGTAACACTATCCACCGCACATGGTACCCCGCCCCACCCCCCCCCCACAACAGAAGTAGGAAGCCCCAATACGTACTATTTGGGAAAACACAAAAAAACACAGAAGCCTTCATTCCCCAAAGTGTTGCAGTGCTCCAACGCATAAGTTTGGTCATCGGCGCCACACTTGCAGGGGAAGCAGTAATCAGTAGTTTTGTGCGGGCTCACCCTTTCAGCAATTGCAAAAGGCACATTCAGATACTGACTAGAAAAGGATATGCAAACAGAAAATGCATTAAATTGCAAAGGAATCCATAGCGCCAGAATTCCATGGCTGCCCAGTTTATCACAACCAAAAAAGCCACTAAGGAAGCTATAACAACCCAAACCCCCTTTAAAACTGTTCATTTAAAGAATTAAAGAAAACGATACCTATACGAGCACATAAAGTTTATAACAATAATTAAGAGGTGAGCAAGAAGATGTCAAAATCATAAAACACAGATGGTAAAAGAAAAGTAAGAACAAGTTTAAAAATAATAAAATAGTACCAAAAAACCAGTCAGATGATTCAACCTACATCCTCGAAACGACACAAGTGCACTGAAAAGTGCAGAGGCATTGCTTTTCAAAGAAGTGAAAGCCATACAGCACCAAATTGGGCTTTCCAGGATATAGCTAAACTGACTGTAACTAAAAAAAGAAAATGAAATGATACTAGTCCACAAACGTCTGAACAAAAAGAAGAAAGTGAAATAATACTAAAAAGAATGGAAAGTGAAAAACAGGAGATTAACATCAAGGAAGAGAAGGGAATGTAGCATTGGATGAAAATAGGAAAGTGGTAAAAAAGAACAAAAGCAACCTAGAAGAAACTATCATAGAAACTATCAAAAAAACGATTTGAGGGACTTTTTACCACACTTAGCGAAGAAGTTAGGAAATAATGACAAGTTTAAATAAGGATTTCTTGATGAACTTGATGGATAGTGGGTCCACAATACAGGAAATGCAGAATAAGAGCAAATTTTGATAGCTAACCAAAATAAAAGGTAAACTAGATGATGTTAAAATTCAATTTAGAAAGATTTAGAATTATCCAGTGGAATTGTAGGGGTATTAAAAAAAAATTTTGCACCCCCTACTATCAGAGACTAGGATTAAATACTGATATATATGCTCTTCAAGAGCCCCATTTAAACCCAAATAATAGATATAGTTTAAGGGCTTTAAGATACTTATACTCGATAGGAAAGAAGATAGAGGAGGAGGTGTCGCAGTCTTAGTTAGCGAAAAATTTAAAATCATAGACTGGGAAGTATTTAATACAACCAATATAGAAGGTATCCAGGCTACTATAGCACTGAACCAAACAATCTAACATTCTAAATGTATATGCTAAAGATGGCACAATTAAAGATGAAGAAATACTAGCCATAAGTACCAGACTAAGGCCCCAAAACAATCATAGTAGGCGATTTTATTCCCCATCATTGTGCTTGGGGTGGACAACATGCAGATAATGCAGGAAAATGCCTACTTGACTTCATAGAAAACAATGAACTACTAATACTAAATGATGGATCTGCAACAAGAATTAATCCACAAGCTAATAGGGCAGACTCAGCAATAGACATAAGTATAGCAACTAACAACCTAGCGAATGTAAATTGGGAAGTGTTACAAGACACAAACTCAGATCATCTGCCCATTGTAATAACCATGCATGAAAATGTCATTCCAAACCCAGAACCAGAGAAACCTACCTTCAACTATAAAAAAGCAAACTGGGAAGCTTTCCAATCAGAGCTGGAGGTGATGGAATATAAAGACATGGAATCAGATGATACTGACTTGTGGGCAGAAACACTGACCAATGAAATTCTGAAAATAGCAATAAGTATATACCAAATAAAAATATGCCACAACACCTTAAACAAAAAAATAACATTAATAAGAAAAGAGAAACTCAATGGAATAAAGAACCAGTTGCCTGGTGGAATAAAAGCTGTGCAGAAATTCATGAGAGAAGAAAAAGGGCCTTACAAAAATATAAGAAATAACAGAACAGAAGAAAACTATGATAAGTATAAACATAGGAATGAATCTAACAGAATAATATTCAAAGCGAAAGAAACTAACTGGAAGGAGTTTTGTCAGTCACTTAAACCTAGCACTCAAATTAGAGAAGTATGGACAAAGCTTAAGGCAATCAAAGGGAACAATAAGAAAACAATAATGCCAACAATCAAACTACCAAAGAGAGCAGAAACAGATAAAGAAAAAGCTAATGCCCTTGCCGAGTATTTCTATAAAGTCAGTGCAAAAAGTAGCCTTGGACAGGAAGAAAATGAGAGAAGAGAAAGACTTAGGATACAGTTTTTAAAAGAAATACCAGACCAGATAGATGAAACAAACTATTTAGATGCTGATATAACAGAGGAAGAAGTAACTAATGCAATAAAAGATAAATCTAATACTGCCTCAGGGCAAGATATACTTAGTTATGAAATCCTTAACAAAGTACCCAAAAGAACTATAAACATAATAACTTCACTTTATCACAAAATCTGGAACTTAGCAAAGATACCAAAAGCATGGCAAGTAGCTATGATAGTACCCATCCTAAAACCCAATAAGTAAGTCAATGATTTTAGTTCCTATAGACCTATTGCCTTACCCTCACAACTAAGTAAAATAATAGATATTGTTGTGAATAAAAGAGTTAAATTCTACATAGAAAAAAACCAGTTATATAGCCCAAACCAGTCAGGGTTTAGAGCAGACAGAAGTACAGTAGACCAGCTTGTAAGATTAGAACATGATGTAAAGCTAGGGTTCAAGAGGAAAGAGAAAACAGTGGCAGTCTTTCTAGATGTAGCCAGGGCATATGATGAATGCTGGCGAGATGGAGCTCTTTACAAAATGAAAAAGATTGGCATTACTGGTAAAACCTATAGGTATCTAGAAAACTTTTTACAGGACAGGTATTTTGCTGTACAGGTGAATAATGATAGGTCAGAAATATATGAACAACAGAATGGGATTCCTCAAGGATCAGTGATCTCTCCTTCAATTTCACTATAGCTGTAAATGATTTAGCAGATGAATTTAATGACATAAAGAATGCAGTATCACAATTTGCAGATGACTGTGCCATTTGGCGATCTGGAAAAAACTTGGATCATGTTTACAAAAAACTTCAAAATCAAATAGACAAAGTTTCAGAGTGGATGAAAAGTTGGGGCTTCCAAATTAATGTAAACAAAACAGTAGGTATGATTTTCAGCAAAGGAAATTTAAAAAAAATAACAAAATCAATATAACCATTAAAGGACAGAAAATATGTACCTCCTCAACAACAAGATTTCTGGGCATAACTTTAGATAAACAACTAAATTATAATAAACATATAGACAATTTGGTAGAAAGCTGTAGGGGACCCCTAAATATACTAAGGATTGTAAAAGGTAATGATGGGGGCCAGCAATAAAATAATCTTATGTTCTACAAATCCTTCATCAGGGGAAACTGATTATGCCAGCATAGTCTATGACTCAGCTGCAGCTTCTAACAAAGCAAAACTCGAAAGGATTCAAAATGCAGCCATGAGAACCATTTCAGGTGCATTTATATCGACACCAGTAGAAGCTCTAGAAGTAGCTCTCGGCATACCTCCCCTTGGTCTAAGACGGAAAGAAACTGAGATTAAATTATTGGAGTAAAGTAGCACAAGAAGTGACCCACCCAGCACATAAAGCATTTGTCAAAAACCAACCAAGTGTATGGGACGTCCCCTTAAATAAAGATAGATATCCAACAGGGTGGAGAACTATAGAAGACCTAATGCAGTTCCAGTTCAAAGAACTATCAAACACAATTGAAAATAGTAATAAATACAGAAGCAAAATACCACCATGGGAACTAAAAACACAAATCATAGACTACTCACTTACTGAAAAGATCAAACAAAACATAGAAGATAAGGAAGCCAAAATGATAAGTAGAAAGTTCATAGAGCAACTAACTAAACAAAGTCTGGCCGTCTACACTGATGGATCCAAGGGTGATAGTGGGCAACTAGGTGCCGGAGTTGTAATACCACAATGGGGAATAAAAAAGAGCTACAGTGTAACGGAAGGGGTATCGATTTTTACTGCAGAGATGGTAGCAATTCTTAAAAGTCTAGAAATAATCGAAGATAACCCACCAGAAGCTGTTACGATATTTACAGACTCACTATCATCACTACAAGCACTAGAACACCCAGGTAAATGTAGCCGGCCAGACATAAAGGAAGAAATTCTAGCAATTAATACATCACTAGAGAACAGAGGATGTAGTGTGAGGCTAGTGTGGGTTCCAGCACACATATGTATAGCTGGCAACGAGTTGGCAGACCAGAACGCCAAGAAGGGAAGAACAAGTAAAAACAATATAAAAGCAGGACTGGGGGGGTCAGAGATCAAGAGCCAAGTGAAGGAAACTATAAACGAGGAATGGAAGACAACATGGAAGGAAAGTAGAAAAGGCAGACACGCGTTCAAACTGCTGAAAGAACCAACGAGGACATGCCAGGTCAGAGAAGAATTAAAGATACCATCGAACAAAAAACTGTGGCGTCTCCGACTCGGTGCAGCATACTTCATGGTAGAAGAACCACACTGCCAAGAATGTCAGGAAGAGAATGACATAGACCACTACCTGATCCACTGTAAAAAGTATGAACAACAAAGGCTTGAATTAAAAACTTACTATAGAAATCACAATATAGACTTAACAGTGATAAGGTTTTAAGTATAGATGCCCCAAGAGATGCCCAATCAATACTTAAAAGATATATACATAAAACAAAGGAAAAAATATAAGGTTAGAACTTCAGGAAAATCATCCAACTAAATAGAAATTAAGCAGCAAGAACTAACTAAGCATTAACAAAAAATAACTACTCATAGGACAAGGAAAGACAACGTATTAAAAAAAAAAGGACAACAACTCAAAAGGAACAAATACTAATACAAATTAAAACCAAGTGTAAAGGACAACAGTTATCTAGAAACAATACAAAAGAGAAAATAAAATTGACAAATACTAATATAAATAAAAACCAGCAACTGCAAAAGGCAACAGTTATTTAAATTGAAAACAAAATTAGTAAATTAAATGACACTAAATACCCCAATTATAACCAACTTTCAGGTTGAACAGGGTAGACCAAGATGAAACGAGAAAAGGCAACAATGATCAGATGCTCAGTGCCCGATCTCCACCCATCAACTCATCAAAACAACAACAACAACAACAGCAGCGGGCCTTCTTAAAGTATCAGTCCAGACAAGAGAGGACGAAACGAGGCGCGCTGTGTACCCACACAGAAGAACACAAAGACATGGCACGTGAGTTAATATAAATTAGAATTAGTTTTCTATAATTCTGAAATTAGATCGAGGTGGCTATTTTAATGTTTAGTGAATTAGATCTAAATAAATAGATAGATGTGTTTCCAAAGGAAATGTCTTTTTAGGACATTATGATTTAGTCTTGAAGAAATGATAGATGAGTGAAAATAATGTTTGATAGGTTTTATTAGGCACGCAAAGCCTAAATCCAGATGTGAGAATTTAGTATCAAGTATTTCATCCATCAGACCGGGCACATTTAGTAGGAGAGTGTTTTATACATGAAACTTGACAGAAATGTTATCAGAAAGGCAGATATAGTATGAAGCTATTTCACGGGAATGTAGATAAGATTAACAATAGCAAGTTTGTAGCCACGTGGCGAGGACTGTATAAAAAGCGGCGAATAACACGCCCCGCGTGGTAAACCTATAATGTTACGCCATGTGACACGTTGTGTATTTAGTTCCAGTTTGGTTTAAGTCGAGAATAATTATATTTTATTTTTCTAATGTAAAAGTAATTGAGCGTATTTCACGATGATTGATTATTCTACTGTATATATTTATGGGTTACTGTGGGGTGAGAATAGTCATTTAGATTTCTGGAGAGCGCGAGGCCACTCCTTTGTTGAGACATGTGTTTCTCTGGTTGCTCCCGGCGGAGCATGGAAACACCAATGTGGCTGGTGTCTATCACAAGCCGACAAGAAGCATTTTTATGCTATTGCAGTAGTTGTTTCGGTAATGATGTGTTTCATGTGATGAGATTCCCAGTCGCACCAGTGGTCACATACGACATGCTTCAGAATGCAGTAACGAATACTGATGTGGATCGGTTACGAGGTAGTAGTTTATTCTCATTACTGAGAGTATTTGTTGTACATATAATTGAATATTATTTTATGTCCATTTTATGATTATTTAATTATGGTTATGTGAGGAATGGTTGTGAGAGCACGTGGGCTCACTTCAAGGTATATATTTCTCTTCTCCGCTCCTGAGGGAGCATGGGGCCAACAGTGTGGTTTGCCTCCATATTAAATATTCATATGCTAGGGCAGTAGTGTTTCGGTAGCAATCTGTGTTACATGGTGAGATTTCCAGCCCCACGCACAACACCTTACTAGTCTCATTGGACGACATGCATGAGTGTGTGAGTGTGTGTGATAGCTTAGTGTGTGCTCTTGCAGTAGTGGTTTCCGTAGCACCCTGTGTTACATGGTGAGGTTGCCAGTCCCACGCACAACACCTTACTAGTCGCATTGGATGACACACATGAGTGTGTGTGTGTGTGATAGTTGAGTGTGTCAGGTGGCGGCGTAGGACAGTTTGACAGGTGAGAGCGTGGTGTTTCTCATTCAGTATTATATTATGATTTTAACTATTCTGTGCTTTGTTTGCTTCTTCAGATTAGCATCGGGCACTGTTGGGTGTTTTGTTTTCAGTTTTTGTTTAGTTTTGTTTTGTTATGTTCGAGGCTAGTTTATATTTGTTTAATGTTTGCTTTGTCACTGAATGGGCTGTAAAAATAAATATAGCCCCTGCCTCTAGAATCAAGAGTTTTATTGTTGTTCGGGTCGGTGCGAGTGTAAGCAGGAGAGTGATCACACATCACAACATAATCATCATCATCTTCTCGCCCACCCTATCACATATATATATATATATATATATATATATATATATATATATATATATATATATATATATATATATATATATAAATATATATATATATATATAAAATCCCGAAAAATGCGTCTAGCCGCATGCCCTCAAATCTTTAAAAAGACTAAACTGGTGCAAAAACTGATCTAGGCTCTATAATCCATTTCTTCTAGAATAACACTACAACAATTCCCTACGCAACCAACTCTAAAACACATAAAGAAACATAAAGCAGATGAGATACAACTCCATCCGTGATCTCACTCTGAAAAACGTAAAAAAATAGGAGAAAAAAACATGTGAAGGATTACTTGTAATCCCTCCCTAGAATAAGTGAACAAAATGCAAGGAGTAAAAGACATGGGCCATAGTTGAAAGACAGAATCTCCAGTCCACTTCATCAACAGGCAGCAACCGGTGTAAAAATTGATGTGACTGTGGCACCGTGTAATGATGTAACTGTGGCACCGGTGTAATTGATGTAACTGTGGCACCCGAGGTAATGATGTAACTATGGCACCGGCGTAATGATGTAACTGTGGCAACGGTGTAATGATGTAACTGTGGCACCGGCGTAATGATGTAACTGTGGCACCGGTGTAATGATGTAACTGTGGCAACGGTGTAATGATGTAACTGTGGCACCGGTGTAATGATGTAACTGTGGCACCGGTGTAATGATGTAACTGTGGCACCGGTGTACTGACTGCTGAGTACCTTCTTCAAAGGTGCCCAACACATGAGGAACAGAGAAAGCGCATGTGACCATGACCAGTACCATTCCTAGGTATGCTCTACGGGGATATCAACAGCCTCAGGCTAACCACTGCGACCTTTGAACATATTAAAGTTGACATCAGAGGGTGAACGAAGAAGAAGAAGAAGAACATTATAGATCCAGCTATATACTATTCAAAATAAAACTGCAAACAACGCGTCCACATTTTTACTAGGCATAAATAAAACTAAACAACGAATAAATTGTTGACAGTTAAGACGTGATATACAATCAAAATGTTTGTGGAGCGTGCACTTAGCCTTGCTTATCATCTATATTTCAGGATTTTCTATCCAGTAAGATTTTTTTTTTTATGAGAATGAAATTGTAAACAATGTTTTTAAAAAGTAGTCGATGATGTGAAATACAAGATATTACTCATTAGTGGATGTCGTGAGAATATTTTTAACTCACCTTTTATTTGATTTTTTAAAAAATAAATTGCGGAAATTTAGTCGTTTTTATAAGAACAAAAAAAAAAGGACAAGTTTTATTTTAAGATTTCTAAATCATATTTATTTCAAAATATCTAAAAAATATTTATTGTATTGTTACTTTTATAATTTTTTTTCATTTGATATTTTTTTCGATCTGGTAAAGGCTTTCTTTGATTGACAAACTGGCACTCGTCGTTCGTTCTAGCGAATACAGAAAACTGGCCCTTGCACTTTTAGTGCGTGGTTGGATACTTGTTCCATTTACAACCAAACTGGTTTTTTTGTCTTATGCAATTAACTACTCTGTTTCAACCCTAATGTGGGTTATAACTTTTGTATATGTTGTTCTTTATTCTTGTTGCAGTCCATTCCAATGATATGTTGATCAGAATTGTGTATAGTTAGCAAATGTCCAAATGAACTCACAACAGTTAAATCAACGAAGGAATGTAGATCACTCCTGGTTAACGTTTTTAGAATTTTTTGACATTCCACAACATTGAAGCTCCACATTTTGATATAATAAAAGCAAGCCGTCTTTCATAGGCCAAATGTACTAGGCCATCATAATACATGAATGGTAGGCAAAGGTGCCGTCCGCTTATGTGCAACTGTCCGCGACAATATAACTTGACTAGATCGTCAAAATGTTAATAATAATTTATGATACTTCTCTGTCAATTCACACATGAATCCATGGCATGCAATATCTCAACCATACGTCCATAAGCATGCACAAATATCGGACATCAAACACTCAATGCAGGAGCTCATAAAATACACGTCTTGACACCATGAAACACACAGTCGAAAGAGACCCAAAAGTGACCGTTACTTCTGCTCATGCACGCGCATCTACGTAATCTAATGTTTTAACCTTACGTCATAAATCAATTCCGTAGTGCAGTTTCAATAGCGCTGCGTTTTAGTGCTACTCCCTCTGAGCAAAGCGATGTTTCACTAATGAACGCAAAGCTGTGTGCAAACGGAGGCGTAACAATCCTGTATAGTATATTACAGCGGGTGTTTTTTTCTTGTCTTTGTTCTTCCAAACTGTAGTTTATCTGATAATGGTGTATCCTCTTCCATGTTCCTAGGGTTATTTCTCAACCCTGTTGCGCTGTAGTTTTTGTTTTACTGTATATTTTCCTTTTTTTTTTAAATTTGAAATTGACATTATCGTATATCTTGGTTGTTTGTAGATTTTTTTTTAAATTGGTAGTTTGTTTTACTTCTCAAATTGAAATTGTGTGATGAAAATTATTTTTTTAATTGTTTGTGTTCTTCCTTTATCCTTCTTATTTGTTCTGGTAGTTATATGTTGATTCTTGTTTCGGTAATATAAAATATTATTATCCTGTATAGTTCCCTGTGTATGTAAATTTTTAGTACAGTTTCTGGCGAAAGGTGATTGTGAGTTTTATTTTTTTTTTCAAATTTTCTATGAATGTTTTCTATGCTATTTATATTTATAGCATGTTAGCAGACAATGTGCTATCGTGTTTTTCTACAGATATGTTATACAGTAGGGTTTCTCTACCATAAAATAGCCTGTTCCCAGTTGAAGTCTAATCAGTTTTCTATTGAAAGGTATTTTGTGCTCTATAGATATCTGACATGTTTGTGTTGGATCTTTTAGCACGTTCGTGTTTAAAGTTACATTAAAGCAAAACATGGGAGACAATGCTGTTTAACCGTTTTTCGCACTCTTTTGAGTTCGCTCTTTAAAAAGATTCACCCTATGTGTACTTTGGACATAAATAAGTCAAATTAAACCGTATGTCGATTTCAGTATCAAGAAATGCAAATTTAAAGTAATTCTATACAAGAGATTCTTATATTACCTTCATTAGTACAGTTTCATTGTAGTTTTGAATGAGAAGATTACACACAAGTTGTACTATTTCATTTTAAGACAATAAGAAGAAGTGCAGTAAGACGGGCGGTAAAACGGTGGGGTTATGAAAAAGAAAGAAAGAAAAAAAGGTAATACGTTTTACTAGAACAAAGATCAGGGAAACACCTACGTTACAGGAACAAGGTCATCGCCAGGGACAAATGAACAAAAACATGCCCGGATGTACAGCCATTTTGGGTCTTGCCATAGCGTAGCAGCAGATGTATTAGTATTTATTTTATATTTATTTTTCATGTTTTTTACTGAGTTCTAGCTTCTTTCTTTTCTGTTTTCGTTCGTTTGCTGAAGATCTTTTCTGCATCTGGTGTCCTAGTAAGACATATTACCTCCTCCCCCCAACCCCACCGTGTTCCATTTTAAAGACACAGAGCCACGAATCATCTTTATACTCATTTCTAATAGACTGGCTGCCATGGATCACTTTTCAAAGGCATTGTTGAGTTGGTCAAGGAAGCCTAAAAGTTGATGAACAGTATAATAAGAATCTACTTTCTACGTTCAATAGACAGTGTCATAAGCATCTTTTTGCCACTGTTATGGTAAATTGGTAGTCGGCTGGAGTTAATCTCTTCGCTTTGTACCTGGAACAGTCCCAATTACGATGGTTTGGCCATGTCTGCAGAACAGGAGAACAACGGCTACTATGACAAACATGGGACCCCAGAAATACATTCTTACAGGGCGACCCAAAACTCGCTGAGAGGACAACATTTGACAATCTCTGAAGGATCGAGGACTAGATTGGAACCAGGCCAGGAAGAAGACAGTCGATAGGATAGTATGGCGCTCTCTCTCTGGCAAATCTCTACACACCAGGGTAGAAGCGGAACGACTAAGTAAGTAAGACATGAACGTGTTGATGAGAGTTAAAAGGCTTCTACAGTTTTATGATGAATTACCTTAATGTGATGTTCCTTATATTTTCTTTTCTCCTCAGTTTACATGTTCTGCTACTGGTGTTAACACACAAGAACATCACACACGAAGATAGGGTGTTTGTAAAACAAAAAACAAAACAAAAAACACATAGTTACATGCATGTTTCAAATTACAGCGTGGGAGCAGACACACCTGATGTAATGGTTTTCACACTTTCAAGCAAATTGCGAATATTGTGTTTCTGTGTTTTGGATAATTTTCAGATAAGGTTTTTTTTCCCCTCTTTTCACTACTATTTTTAGGATTTATCTTTCTGTATTGCTGGATGGAGAGTATACCGGTTTAGTTTGGGTTTTGATCCATGCACAGAAAAAGTGGTGTTTATCTTGTGAGTGGGATACCCGATTCAACCCCATGTGGGTTATAATTTGGGTATACAGTGATCAGTATTCTATATAGTATATTACATTCGTTGTTTTTTTGCGCTTGCTCTTCCACGCTGCTAGTTTTCTGACATTTTAAGGGTTTTTTTTTTAAACTATAGTGTAGGTGGTTTATGGTCCACAAGGTCTTTTATATGTGAGCTTCCACCCTAATATAACCGAAGGACTTTGTGTCTTGGTTGAACCTCGCCAAAACGAGGCAAAACTTCTATTTTAAAAAAAAAGGGGGCCGCGCTAGCGTAGTGGTTACAACACCGCTCTGGCGACCGGGTGATACAGGATCAAACCCGGGCGACGGCATTTGAGGATTTTTCGTTGACCGGGATTTGGACTGGATTAACTCGAGACCTGGCGAGGACATTTGAAGGAGTGTCGTCGACCAGGGACTGGCGGCTCCTGAGCCGACCCAGCTCTAATGGGTACCTCCGAAATCGGAGAGTATTTGCCTGAATGGCGAGGAACACCTGTCTCTGTACAAGAAACAAAGGGATACTCACGTAAAATCAATGTCAGGTTAAAAACATTAATAATAACCTGAGATTTCGCCTCGAGTATTAGCGGGCGTACGAAAAAAAAAAAAAAAAAAAAAAAAAAAAAAAGGTTTATTGTTTAACATCGTATTGAAATTCTGTGCTACATACTGGTTATGTGTTGTATCTGCCTGATGACATGGGCATCTGTAACTGTCTTTTTTTTCTTGTTGAGGTGATCACTGGCCCAAGACAGTATACATGTTGTTAGATGTGTAGTGCGAGCGTATGATGAATTGAGTGTGGGTGCGAATGAAGACGCGAATGTGTTTAGGCTCGTATAGATGAAGATCCTGCAACCCATACTCTCACATGCAGTAATCAAGGATGCTTTGACACTGCAGGCATGTTTCAAGACATTTATTGACGGGAACACACATAATATCAACAGGAACAGTCAGTGTAACAAGGTCATGCTGACCTGACATCGATAGGTATACATTTGGCATTCAAAACGGTAAACATCAGAATAGACGTGCATGGTCAATAGCAAAGTTCTTCAATAATGACAGTTCGTAGCGTCGCCCTTGGCGTCTCTGACTAAACGCGTCAGATGCCTTAGTTACCTTGACACACAGGTGCAACTTGGCACTCCCTGCCAATTGCACATATCAGGCTGTAGTATAATAGCCGGAAGCACAGGCCTCGTTCTGACGTCGGCCGTGTACTTCTGTTAAATAGGTTATCATCAAGCCTGCAGTAATACTTATTGTAGATAGAAGTTCCGCCAATCTGCGGCTCCCACAATATATCTTCGTCACTGGATTTCTGGACAATATAAGACTAACAGTCTTGGATGGCTACCTCGAGCACAAATATATAAGTTCTGAAATGGCGGATCCGTGAACTGCTGTTCACCCTAGGTAATCCTTTACATGTTCTGCCACCGAAAAGCGTAATAATGCATAAAGGTCGGTATTACCTGGTAAATGAATCCTCAGAACTACACAAGGAATTCTGTCGTCATCCCGACGCACAGAGATTCACTGGGGAAAACTGCCATAGCAGTTACTTCGAAGATTCTCCCCGAAAAACAATGGACTCTTGGTCCCTTCAGAAAAAACAGGACCTCCCGGCTTCCCGGAAGTATATCTCACTCCCGCTTAAAAAACCTTCCCATAGGCCCACGCCGAACTGTCAACCTCTGACCCTAAAGGTCAAACACAATGAATGAATAAACAAGGGAAGACAACCCCTAATCAACCTGACATCGCAGGTAAAGACACAATTATACTTATGATACAAACATAAGCAAATAACTTGACAGATGACTCCGTCGAAAATGACAGCAACAGCATCATGTGTGATGTGCTTCTGTAATGTGGACGTACATATATTGTGGTCCTGTATCTATGTGCTGATTTACTGCAGTAGCTTTGGCCTGTGTTGTTTACAAAGTATACCGTTAAGACTGATTGTAGCAGAAAGGAACAAGGCTCACTAACAAAAGATATCCCCTGTGTGTTACAGGGCCAAATGGGGAGCAAAGAACAGCAACACTTTAGCCAATCATCTTCTTCTTTGTCTTCTTTAGTCTTTGGTCGCAATCAGCGACCATCACCATGATTGACGAAAATCGGGACGATAACGTCCCTCAATGCTCTTTGATCGAGGTCGGGGATCATAAGATCTATGATCGTGGTGAGCTGAGTACGCAGGCATAGGATCTCGAGGAGAAGATCTATGGACATCCTTGTTTGGATGCCTAGTGGCATCTTATAGGGCAGCAACAAACTGTCTCCACTTTGCTCAGTCAACAGCCACCCATCGTGTGGTGCCCCAGATCTGGTTCATGCTTAGCATCTCCGCCTCCACTTGTTCTCCGTCAGGTTGTTTTTGGCCGTCCTTGCTTTCGCTTTCCTTCTGTAGTCCATAGCATGGCAGTTCTGGTGATGATGTCAGGGTCACTTCTGAGGATGTGACCAACAGTTCCCGCGTCTACCAGCTATGATGGTGCTAATGTCCCCTTGGTGGCACCGAGTTAGCAGTTCTTGGTTGGTGGTGGTGTTCGGCCAGAAAATTTGATGAATTTTCGTTCAGCAAATTAACCTATCACGAAAGTCGGAAAAAAGCGACAAAGGAGCGTTGGGCAAAATGAACAGAAAATACATGTAAGAAGATTTGTGATGGATGTAGAAAGAACTGCCAGTATTCTATGAGTGGGACAGAAAAGAAGAAATGTGATAAGAAGGGGGAAGTATAAGAGATAGATCTCGTGTCAGATCACGAATACCGAAAAGTGACAAGTCAGAATTATTGTGACAGAAAAAGGGCGTTGTAGTGGGTTTGATGGTATTGTATGATGGTGATATTACTAAGTGTGATGTATGAGGTCAGCTGTGAAGGCTCCTGAGATAAAATGTAGCTGTGAATTGTCAGAAGGCCTTTCTTGCTACCACTACGACCTCACACCTATCTTTTTTCCTAATGAATGTGGCTACGTTAAAATCTAGGGTACTGAATGTAATGTGTTGTATTGACATATACAAACACACACACACACACACAGATATTAAATAATATATTATCAATAAAATTTAGAACACAATGAACTAAATCCAGCTGGTGAAATTTTAGAAAGTAAATCTTTTTTTAAATTTATTTGTTTTGAACCAAGGTTTTATTTGGCCAGAACATATGAAAAGATTTTGGAATTTATGAGTGAATGGCATGAATAAATGACATGATAAATAAAATGTGTGTGTAAAGACGTTATTTCTTACTACACCTGTAGTACACCACTGTAAAGTATCAGTCTGTCTGCTCTGTAAGGAAGAGTGGTGTGTTGTTGAGATCAGGCATGCTCCAGTCTACCCAGCTGTAAATGGGTAACTCACCCTAGTCCTGAGTTAGGGAAGGCAAAGGCTCCAGGGGAAGCAGGCCCTAAACTTGGTCACTTCAGCCGACGCAGGATGGTGTATGTATGAAGTAGTAGTGTAGAGTGTGATTACCGCGAATGGTGTACTGTTCGTGTGCTGACCAATATAATCACTCATACACATGTGTCTACAAGGCACCAATGCAGACTGCTGGAATCTTAGTTTACTCAATTTATTCAGACGTACACACTGGGACATACGAGTACATCAGGCTTTGTTGACATAACAATTTGTAGGTATACATAGCAGATCTGAAGTCATGACACATGCAGAAATAATGGGTAGTACATCAAAGTTCAATGTCATGATACATCATCTTATGAAACCACGAAAAGGGGGGTTTCTAGCAGGATTGAGATCTCTCTGTCACTGTCCGATAATAAGATAAATAATCTGTTCTCTTGGCAGTGATCAAAACAGACGATGACCGAAATCCAACATGGCTACCTTCCTGAGTTGTCGTTCACTCATTCATAGGAAGAATATCAGCCAAAGTTAATTTACAATGGATATATAAAGGATTTCATGAATGGTTCCATGCAGCACTACGGTGATCAGGTTAGTTCACGTAGCCATAACCGCTGCAGGAAAATCTGTCATCTTCGTCGATACAAAACACGACACTAGCATATCGAAGCACCCAAAAGTCAAGCTAGGCCTAACCGACGAGAGATCATCAAAAATACGAGCTGGGTTTACCTGGAGTCCGAATCATCTATATACTGACATAAGGAGAGTCTCTAACACAAACTATCGTAGAGACACTATCTCCTCCAGAAGAAAAAACCACTTCGTAAGACATTTTTTCTTGACGAAGGGACCAGCTCTTGAAAAACGTACCCCGCCATTCTTAGCAGTACATCGGAACTCATCACGACTTGTTAAGACAACTCATACTTCCGCTAACAAGAATCTAGTCCCTCATACCCATCCAAAATATACAATATAGGACTGATTCTACTTGTACTAATAATATGTAATACATATGAATTCAGGCCATAAACACAATAAGCAAATTAATATATTTTCTGGCCCTAAAATTAAGTACAAACGCAAGCGTACTATTCTTGCGCTGGATCGATATCCAGACCGATTACTCCTATAATCAAAAGTGTGAATCAAACATGGATTATCTCGCTTTTACAATAAACAGCATTTTCATACACAGATGGATGCATGTCTATATTTTTCCCATATTAAATAACCATATCGATTTTTTTGTAATATGTGCGTCAAAAATATGCACGCAACAGATTACCACACCCCTCGGGAAAAAAAAAATGGTACATTTTTTTTTTTGAAATACATCTAGGAGCAACATACAATAGGCTCACAACGCACCAATAACAATGCGCAGATGATAAGCATAAGTTTTATGACCTTAGAGAAAGCACTTCTCTAAGTATTAATATTTCCAGAGAGGTGTCACCAACGCATACTACAATATTAGCAATGACACAATTTCCACATTAGTTTATACATAAATTCCATCTAAGATATCTTAACATCATGATCATCAAAGACGAAAAACATTGAAAAAATCAGCGGTGAATAAATATCCATGAACCGCTAAGTAGTGTTACAATCAATATATGATATATTACATATGTGTACACATTTCAACATAGAAACAATTGTATCAAAGCTGTATAACAGTTATGAATCATGTGGGCATCTAGACAAAATATCTGCCATCACATTTTCTGACCCACGGATAGCTCGCACCGAAAAATGAAATGGCTGTAGAGCAATCGCGTATCGCGTTGATCTCGCGCTCTTCAGATTTTTACTCTGAATAGCCGTAAGAGCTTTCTGGTCAGTTTCCACAATGAAATGCGCGCCCAGAAGAAATCTTTGTAGTTTAAGGATTGACCAAACCATAGCCAATAATTCACGGTCTAGGACCGAGTAATTCTTCTCTGCGGCATTTAATTTCCGAGAAATATACATCACAGGATGCAGAGTTCCAGAGTACTCTTGCATTAGTGCAGCTCCAATCCCGGTGGATGAAGCGTCACTACGAAGAATAAATGTCTTATCCTTAGAAGGTAATACTAGGATAGGTGAAGTAGAAAACATAGTTTTAACCTTATCCAAAGAGGATTGACATTCTTGAGTCCAATGGACTACATTAGGAGACCCTTTCTTTAGCAAGGAAGAAAGAGGTGACATAATGGAGGACAGATTCGGTATGAATCGTCCATAAAATTGTATTAGACCTAAGAGACTTCGTACTTGCTTTTTAGTCTTAGGAATAGAAATGTTAAGTATCTTACTTGTATTATGGTCTTCTGTTTTTAGGAACCCATGACCAACACGGTGTCCTAAGAAAGATATTTCGCTAAAACCAATACATGCTTTCGATGGTTTCGCTGTCAGGTTATGCTCGCGTAAGATAGACAATAGTTCATTTATACCATTATAGTGATCGTTCCAAGTATCACTGAAAAGACAGATGTCATCAAGATACGCAATGACATCTGAGCGATGAGATAGGATTCGACGCATCATGCGTACAAATGTAGCAGGGGCGTTCATAAGACCGAAAGGCATGAAATTCCATTGGAATAGACCCCTAGGCGTCGAAAAAGCAGTAAACGGTTTGGCGTGTTCGGATAGTGGAACTTGCCAATATCCCTTAGACAAATCGAGTTTAGTAAAGAAGTGAGAATTCGATAGTCTCGTAAGTAGCTCTTCTAGTAAAGGCATAGGTTCAGCATCGAATTTAGTCACTTGATTCAATTTGCGATAATCCACGCAAAGACGTATGTTATTGTCTTTTTTCCGTACTATAACCATCGGCGAAGAATATGCTGATGTGGATGGTTCAATAATTTTTAACTCTATCATCTCATCTAACTCTTTCTCTACCTGTGCTTGGAAATGTATCGGGATAGGATACGGTCTGACTCTTATAGGACTATGGTCAGTAAGAATAATGTCATGTTGAATGACATCCGTTTGACCAGGAATGTCAGTAAGGACATCCTGAAATTGTTCTAACATAGTAGAAACTTGTTTCTGCTCTCCTGGAGATAATTCTGGAGAAATTGCAACATCTTTCCATGATTCATTAGAGTGAAGAGGAATCATTGGAAAAGGTAAATTTACATCCGAGAAACTCGTTTCCTCATCCTGTATTACTGACAGAGATGAGTACTGTCCATGTTGGACTGGAAAATCGTCCGTTGCCTGGAAAACAGGTTGTAAATAATCAGGACGTTCATGGAATTCCGTGAGCATGTTGATGTGGAAGGTTTTACGCTTCCCGTCAATATCGACGATATAGTCAACATCGGAAACCTTTGATATTATATCGTACGGACCTTTCCAAGAAATGAGAAGTCTATTTTCCCTACAAGGTAGCAAGACAAATGCTTTGTCACCTGGACAAAGTTGACGCAAACATCTCTTTTTATTGGCAAATTCCCTTGCCTTCTGTTTCGCAAATTCAGAAGAAGCAGTTGCCAATTTGCATGCTTCAATAATCTTGTGTCTAAGTGCGATGACATATTCATAAGAGGATTTTGTGTCATCGACAATATTATCAGCAGTTATAAGATCATGAAGTAAGGACATAGGACCTCGCGGTTTCGCGCCAAAGACAAGTTCAAAGGGAGAAAATCCTGTATGTTCGTTGGCGACCTCTCTATATGCAAAGAGAGCCGCGGGTAAAACCCTATCCCAATCCTGAGGATGATCTTCTGTTATCTTACCTAGTAGGTTTTTCAGAGTTCTATTCAAACGTTCCACCATCCCATTGGACATAGGATGATAAATACTACTCAGCGATCTCTCTATCTTCAGAGTCGACATTACTTGAGACATGGTATCCGATATAAGTTGGGTACCATGGTCGGATAATATTTCTGCTGGAAACCCCAGACGAGAAAATATTAACCAAAGAGCATCTGCGACATCAGCAGTAGTTATGCTCTTTAGAGGAACAGCCTCCGGCCAACGTGTGCACATATCAACACACGTCAGAATAAATTGGTGTCCTCTAGCAGACTTTATCTTAAATGGACCAATGATGTCTATCGCCATTTTTTGAAATGGCCGAATGGGAATGTCTGCAGCCTGAATAGGTGCATCATGGCGTGGACCTCTGGATTTAATCTCTTGACATACTTTACAAGATCGACAATAGATTCGTATGTCCTTATTCACAGCAGGCCAAAAGAAAGATTGAAGAACTCTAGCTTTAGTACGGGAAAAACCCATATGTCCAGCACACTGCGAATCATGAGCGTGCTGTAAAATTTTAACTCTCATATTTTTTAGGCACAAGGATTTGAGAATGAATGGACTTAGCGGAGTCTTGTACCATACGTACAAGTACGCCATTCTTCATCGTAATCCAAGATTTACGATTTGTATCCTTATTCGGATCACCTTTTGTTGCCAGAGTAAAGAATTTCTTTAGAGTAGGATCATCTTCCTGCTGTTTAATAAAGGAATCGTGTGAAATCTCCAAGGGATCATCTTGGATCTGCGCATCATTATCTTCAGAATGTGAAGATTGTGGCATATTGAGAGCTTGAGCCCTAGTGATTACTGCATTAGCAGATTGCATATTAACATTTTCCCAATTAGAGATTTGCTGTGGAGTGCATTCTTTCACTCCATGAATGCGACCGATGATAAGATCAGCGATCGGATTCGGCAAGAGACATGCTTGCACCTCTCCTGTAAAGAAAGGCGTAGCAATATTGATAATGGCAGTGGAGTACTTCTCCAATGTGCCACCAAATGTTACACATTTGACTATATTGCCAGTAGCTCGAGAAGGATTTACGAGTGATTGCCTCACTCCAATGGTAGTGCACCCCGAGTCGAAAAGAATTGATACCGGAGTACCATCTATTAGGCCCCTATTAAAGACAAGAGCACCCCTTCCATTATGCGCGATTGACGCATGGAGAGCGGGAAGTGGGTGACCGCAGCTTAAAGTAGAAACTGTGGTTGGATCGAATAATGTTTTGCATTGCGAACACTCAGATGCTCTAGCAAAATCGAAAGCGGAATTTGCTACACTATTGGAGTCTTTTTTATCATTATTCTGATTATCGGTGTCGTGAACTCCTGTTGTGCAGAGTTAGCCTGGTAATAAGATTTACCATGTCTTTTGTGTTGTGATCTACCTCGGTTATAATTGTCTCTATAATTATTATTGCCTCTGTTATAACCCCTATTTGGGTTTGAATCATAATATTCATGATCATAATCATCATGCTCGTTATATTGAGTATCCCTGTAATATTGTTTCTTTTGTCTCCATGAAGCACTTGGGTAGTTCCTATAGCTACTCCCTTTCCGAGAATTTCTAACATTATGGGTACCCCTCGCGTGTCGAGGACTATCAGCCCGATTCCAGTTCTTCGAAGAAGAACCCTGATTTGAGTGGTTATCTTGGTTTTGATACTTATTCCAATTAACCTTTTTATCAAATTTATTTTTAGCTCCTTGGAATTTGTGTGAGTAATTCTGATTATATTCTGTTGCCGAAGCAACTGGCATACTCTCTTTAATGTTAGAGTTACTAAGAATCATGTCAGGGTGTGCCGTGGCATACTGGTCACAATATTCTTCCATTTGCTTTATTGTACTAGGTTTACGCTCATGTAAGAACTCTAGGAATGATTTATTTACAGAAGACATGACCTTGTCTCTTAGCAATAAATCTGTAAGACCATCAAATGTTTTCTCTGTTTTGAATAATTCAATCCATCGTGAAAGTGTAATTCGTGCTTTTGAGATGAAATCTGAGAATTCTACACCTACCTCAGGTCTCATTGTTTTAAACAAAAGACGGTAACCTTCCTCAGACAGCTAATATCTCTTTATCAAAGCTGCCCTAACAGCATCATAATTGTCTTTGTCGGCCTCTTCAACAAAATATAACTTACTCAGAGACTCCCCTTTTAGATTTTCAGACAACTGATTCACATACTGTGATTTGTCAACATTATGAGATCGACAAGCCCGTTCAAATCTAGAAAGCCAAAATGTTATGTCATCACTGGTAGGGTTAAACGCTGGTACTTTGACCTTGTACACAAAGGGTTTACCATTACCACCAGATGCCTGATTAACATTACTCATACATGTCAATTTTAATTTCTCTAATTCAAACTCATGTTCTCTTATTGCTTTTCTCTCTTCAGCTTCTCTATCTAATCTTTTCTGTTCTGCAGCAGCTTCTAGTTTTTTCTGTTCTGCAGCAGCAGCAACTTCTAGTTTTTTCTGTTCTGCAGCAGCTTCTAATTTCTTCTGTTCTGCCTCAAATCTCCTTTCCTCCACTTGCATCTGCAATTTCTTAAGTTCAGCAGCAGTATCAGCTTCTTTTTCTAATCTTTTTTCTTCAGCTAAGGCTTTCCTTTCTTCTGCAGCAGCTTTTTTTTTCTTCTATTTGAAGTCTTCTCTCCTCAGCCGCAGCTTTTTTTTTCCTCAGCAGCAATTTTTTTTTCTTCAACAGCAGCAGCAATTTTTTTCTCTTCTGCAGCTAATGCTTTGTCATATTGAGCAACAGCCCATTGTTCTAAGTCTTTTCCAGTCTTATCAAAAGATTTTCCTAGTGTAATGAAATAATCTAAGGTAGACATATTGTCTATCTAAATCAGAAACCTGAAAAAGTAACTAAATTACTCTCTTTGTTAATGGGAGACAAGTCTATACCTTAGACTTAGTCTTAGTCCAAACTTGTATGGTTTACAATAACCAATGATAACTTGAGTACCTGTGGACAACAATAATTGTATCTCAAATACTGTGGGGACAAGCCTTACAAAGGTCTTGTATACCTCACTGTAATCAAAGATCACTTGAGTACCTGTGGAAAAAAAATATTTCCCTTTACCAATAACTTTGGGAGACAAGCCTTACAAAGGTCTTGTATATCTCAATGTAATCAAAGATCACTTGAGTACCTGTGGAAAAAAAAAATATTTCCCTTTTCCAATAACAATCAGAAAGTACTGATCTGTACTATACTATCAGTGTATACCACTATACGTCATATGTCAACTACAGACATTACAAATGACAAACAAGAAAAGACAATCTGAAAACATTTGCAGAGATCAAATTAAATTAAATAGGGGAAATGAAAAAAATGATCACAGAACCTGTGATGATAACTGCCATAAGATAACAAGACAAATAACGCTACAGTGTATAAACATAAGGGTGTAAAAAACTAAAATGAAAGGAAAGATGAGACCTACAATTATACAAACAAATCAAACAAAACTAAGGAACACAAAAAATGTTACAAATACAAATATGAAACAGTCGTCACAACTAACCAAATATTTGCAAACTATGTTGCAAGCAAATTTCAATTAAGAAATTGCTCCCTATCGAACGCCAGAACAAGACCAATATTACTCGGTATTTCCTGTTCTAGTCACACAGAATATAAACTAATTTAATACACAACAAATAACATGTAAGCATAAATAGCATATAGCATACAATATCATTTTATGTCATGAATGGAATGTGTTGCCAGTATAGTGTTGTAAAGTAGGCACAGTTTATTTAAATAATACTAACTTGCCACTTTATTCAGTAATAGATTTAAGTTTAAACTATTACACTGTCAATTTTTTCTCTGTTGAGCATATGAAGATCCCACGATGAACTATGCACTTTATTCAGCAACACTGCGATTCTTCTGTACATTGAGAAATGTCAACAATATTGCTCCAGATATTTTCTACACTTGATACCACTGTCCTGTGTAATACTGTCTGTACAGCGAAAAACTGTCAACAAGTGCTGACCTAGATACAGCATCCTATCGGTAATACAGGTCAAGCTGTCCTACTGGTGTTGATGTGTTCAAACAAATGTTCTTTCAGCTGTAAACTGTGATTCTCAACACAAAACTGCGTAAGCTGGACCCAGGAATCTGGCTCGCCACTGTAAAGACGTTATTTCTTACTACACCTGTAGTACACCACTGTAAAGTATCAGTCTGTCTGCTCTGTAAGGAAGAGTGGTGTGTTGTTGAGATCAGGCATGCTCCAGTCTACCCAGCTGTAAATGGGTAACTCACCCTAGTCCTGAGTTAGGGAAGGCAAAGGCTCCAGGGGAAGCAGGCCCTAAACTTGGTCACTTCAGCCGACGCAGGATGGTGTATGTATGAAGTAGTAGTGTAGAGTGTGATTACCGCGAATGGTGTACTGTTCGTGTGCTGACCAATATAATCACTCATACACATGTGTCTACAAGGCACCAATGCAGACTGCTGGAATCTTAGTTTACTCAATTTATTCAGACGTACACACTGGGACATACGAGTACATCAGGCTTTGTTGACATAACAATTTGTAGGTATACATAGCAGATCTGAAGTCATGACACATGCAGAAATAATGGGTAGTACATCAAAGTTCAATGTCATGATACATCATCTTATGAAACCACGAAAAGGGGGTTTCTAGCAGGATTGAGATCTCTCTGTCACTGTCCGATAATAAGATAAATAATCTGTTCTCTTGGCAGTGATCAAAACAGACGATGACCGAAATCCAACATGGCTACCTTCCTGAGTTGTCGTTCACTCATTCATAGGAAGAATATCAGCCAAAGTTAATTTACAATGGATATATAAAGGATTTCATGAATGGTTCCATGCAGCACTACGGTGATCAGGTTAGTTCACGTAGCCATAACCGCTGCAGGAAAATCTGTCATCTTCGTCGATACAAAACACGACACTAGCATATCGAAGCACCCAAAAGTCAAGCTAGGCCTAACCGACGAGAGATCATCAAAAATACGAGCTGGGTTTACCTGGAGTCCGAATCATCTATATACTGACATAAGGAGAGTCTCTAACACAAACTATCGTAGAGACACTATCTCCTCCAGAAGAAAAAACCACTTCGTAAGACATTTTTTCTTGACGAAGGGACCAGCTCTTGAAAAACGTACCCCGCCATTCTTAGCAGTACATCGGAACTCATCACGACTTGTTAAGACAACTCATACTTCCGCTAACAAGAATCTAGTCCCTCATACCCATCCAAAATATACAATATAGGACTGATTCTACTTGTACTAATAATATGTAATACATATGAATTCAGGCCATAAACACAATAAGCAAATTAATATATTTTCTGGCCCTAAAATTAAGTACAAACGCAAGCGTACTATTCTTGCGCTGGATCGATATCCAGACCGATTACTCCTATAATCAAAAGTGTGAATCAAACATGGATTATCTCGCTTTTACAATAAACAGCATTTTCATACACAGATGGATGCATGTCTATATTTTTCCCATATCAAATAACCATATCGATTTTTTGTAATATGTGCGTCAAAAATATGCACGCAACAGTGTGTACGTATACAAATTTTAAGATTAGTTAGTATTTCTACAGTTTATAATTTTATTTTCCCTGGGAGAACGATGAATAGATGTGCTGTTGGGGTGGCTTCATCCCTCCCTGTCTAAGCCTACCAAGCATTGTCCATTTATGATGGAAGTAAATGGGATGTTTTAGTAGTAATTCACTTTGGGTGTTATGTCTATGAAGTTGGTGTAAATCCAGCAGACCAGCCTGCTTACGTAACTTTGAAGAAGTAGCGCTGGTGCTGGAATCTGGTGGCCCCACCTCTCCGTGCTTGGGGGCAATATATCGGGTGGCCCCACCTCTCCATGCTTGGGGCAATACAAGGCTGTTCTGCCGAGATGCGACACTGCACGGGTCCTCACTGTCAATTATTTACCCAGCATTTGACACCGCCTTTTGGTGTCAACATAAAAAACTCACAGCTCAGATTATGAATAAAGAACACAGAAATGCTAGCAAAACTCAGCTGAGCTGCTGGCTATAGTATGGCGTCCCTGAACTTATTTCAATTTATTTCATTTGGAAATCACCACACTTGAAATTTACTGTGTCTATCACTGGACAACTATTGAGGAATGGCCCCAAATGCGCGTCTGGGCGCCGATAATATGATTGTCTGTGGCCAATCAATGCCTTGGTTTTTTTAAAATTCAAATTTCCTACACTAAAGTCATTTCAGTCATGCTTCAGTCAAGTATGGATTTTTATCTGTTAGTCCGTCCGTCTCTACTTGCGTTTTCACAAAAACGTACTTGGTTTTTGAACCAACCTATTCGTCCCCTCTACACTTTTTGTCTGTAAAGTTATTTTTAGCCACAACTTCCACCAATTCCCCTTCTCTTTCATTCTAACTAGATTTGGACACTTGAGTCTTCAAGGTCGCGATTTTTGTGCAAATAGTGACTTGTTTGATTCAATGCAGTCTTTCGCTGATGTGAACAACACTGTCTTTTGTCATTATCTTCATTATTAGCTATCCGTCTGTATAAATAAAAGCATATTATTTCACTGCTCAGAATGGGCCATCCGGCCAGCTAATTTTTATATTCCTAACATTAATATTAAGAAAAAGTTACTTTTTAAATTTTGTAATATTTCAAGCATCTGCGTTTTCCGCTGAATTCAAATAAAAGGCTTGGTATCGCAAAAGCGTCCAATAAATGACTGTGGCGTATCATATCCAAGGTCCCTTCTGTCGAGTTCCTTACTTTATGTCAACTTGGGAAACGTGACTTTTTCTCCGTTTCCCCCCCTCCCCCCCCCCCACCCCCCCCCAATTGCGTCTCCTTAGCCTTGCTAGTCTCACGCAATTTTTTCAGTCATATTTTTTTTTTTTCCTTTTGATCCGCCGTTCTCATCCCGTTCAAATGGTAACCGTTTTGATTTCCCGTCTAGCAAGTCAATTTTTATGGAGAGTGATGACCCGCGGTCAGGGCGATCATGTACTATCAGCAGCTTACGCATTATGTTTTTATCCTTACATTTTATCCTTTGGAGATATTTTTACGTTGTATCACTTGTTAATTTTATGACACATCTCCCCACTTGAAAACATGCCTACGGCAAGTTCTAAAACCAGTGATACACATAGATAAAATCTCTCCTCACGTCTGCCATTACTCTAATTTTGATCACAGGGGTGCCGACTGAGGAAATCTGCACCGACATTCAATTTGCCTGGGATATATTGGATACTAAACTGATAAGGTTGAAGCAATAAAGACCACCTCAGCAATCTTGCGTTTTCATGCTTAGCCTGAGATAAGAATACGAGAGGCTGATGATCCGTCTCGACCACAAAAGTCCTACCATACAGATAGATTTGAAACTTCTTTATTGCCCAGATTAACGCTAAACATTCTTTTTCGCTTGTGGAGTATCCTTGTTCCGCCTTATTCAATTTGCGGCTTGCATAAGCGACTGGTTTCAGTTCCCCATCAGGTGAAGATGATCTTTGCAACAAAGCCCCTCCGAGTCCTACATTACTTGCATCGGTTCTTAAGACAAAGTCCTGCGTCAAATCAGGCAGTTTGAGAATAGGCTTGCTAGTGAGTTTGTCCTTTAACTCTTGGAACGCTAGTTCACATTGTGCAGTCCAAATAATTTTATCTGGAAGTCCCTTGCGAGTCAGATCAGTCAGAGGAGCACAAATAGCGTTAAAATTTTTGATGTATTTCTGATAAAATCCGCATAACGACACGAATGATCGCACGTCCTTTTTTGTTTGTGGTCTAGGTGCTCTCTGCAGTTTTTCCAAGTTCTTAGGATCAGAGGTCATGTTACCCTGATATACAGTGTGTCCCAAGAATTCCAACTCTTTGCATCCAATACAACATTTTGTTGGCCTAGCAGTTAAGTTCGCCTCCCGAAGTCTATTAAATAACATCTCTAGAGCTTCAATGTGTTCTTCAAATGTCTCTGTGGCGACGAGAATATCATCCATGAAATTCGTGATACATGGGTTATTCAGGGGATCCAACAATTTGCGCATCATCCTTGAAAATACACTCGGAGCATTTTTCAGTCCGAATGGTAGCATATTGAATTCATAATGTCCATCCGAAGTGCTAAAAGCCAAATAAGGTCTCACTTCAGGCTTCACTGGGATCTGGTAATAGCCTTTACTAAGATCCACCTTTGAAAAGTATTTTGCCTTGTTCAGTCTGGCAAATAACTGTCTTGTGTCTGGTAATGGATCCACTTGTCCTTCTGTGACAGCATTCAGTTTCCTGTAATCTATGCACAGTCTGTGTTCCCCAGACGGTTTTCTCAACAAAACGACACTAGAACTAAAAGATGATTCACTGTGCGAAATAATCCCCTCCTTCAACAAATAATCTATTTCTTCCTTCAATGCCTTCTCCTTCGCGAACGGAATAGAATAGGCTCTCATACAGATTGGGTTTGAGTCTACCAGTTTCATGTCATACTGTAGCAAATTTGTATGGCCTGGTTTATCTGTTAATACATCTGTATGTTCCTCCAGAACCTGTTGAACTCTCTCCCTCTGGTTTTTAGTCAGGTGCTTACTGACTTTTACCTGTGCTGCTGTTTCACAAGGATGTAATGGGTATTCATGTGAGGTGAGTGGTTCCTTTTGCATCTGAGTTGCAATAGCCAAGGTCAATAAGGGGGTGCTTTCCTGGAGTGGTCTGTCCAGATACTTCTTTAATAAGTTTACATGATAAACTTTCTCCTTCCCCTTTTTGTCAATTTTATAGTTTGTTCTAGACACCTTCTCTAGAACCGTATAGGGACCTTGCCAACCAATTTGTAATTTATTCTGGCTACCGGGTAGTAGAAGAAGCACCTTCTCTCCCACAGCTAGTTCTCGGTCCTTTGCCTTCCTATTAAAATATGCTGCATGTTTCTTCCTGGCTTGTTTCAAATTATCATTTGCCAGTTTCCATCCAGCTTTCAAACGAGTGGTCAGTTCGTTCACGTATTGATAAGATGAGGTAACAGGTTCTTCCGCCTTCTCATCCGTCCAGGTCCTTAATAAAGCTTCTAAAGGACCTTTTATTGGCCTCCCAAATAGCAGAGTTGCGGGAGCCATCCCGGTTGAACTATGTGGTACCTCCCGATACGCAAACAATGCGGCGGGCAGGAATTGATCCCACAGATCCGGTTTTTCGTGTGCCAGCTTTCTCAGGATAGAAATGAGAGTCCCGTTGAACCTCTCTACCTGGCCGTTCCCTTGTGGATGGTACGGACTACAATGAAAGTGTCTGGCTTGAAATAGTTTTAAAACTTCTTCCGTTAGTTTCCCCTTGAACTGAGATCCATTATCCGTCAAGATTTGATGCGGGAATCCTAATCGGGTAAATATTGTAAGTAGTGCCTCTGCTACATGTTTTGAATCAATTGATGGCAGGGCTACCGCCTCTCCCCACATAGAACAAGTGTCCACCAGAGTAAGGATGTAACTGTTCCTCCTCTTGGTCCGAGTGAGAGGTCCCACAATATCCACTGCAACCCTCTCAAAAGGTGTTCCCACTATGGGCATTTCCCCTAGAGTTGCAGGAGCAGTCCAGTGCTTTGGAGCTACCCTTTGACATTCAGGGCAGGATTTGACATATCTTTTTATATCCTCCGTTATCCCTGGCCAGAAGTAATGACAAGCTATACGCTGTCCTGTGGCGCTGATCCCCATGTGACCACTGAAGGGAATCGCATGCCCGAGTTCCATCACTTTATCTCTATATGAGGTGGGAAGAACCAGCTGGTTGTGACCATTTGTTCCAGTTCCGGCCTTCCTGTATAATAGTTTGTTCTTCATGAAATATTCCCCCTTGCTCGGAGGTGTGTGGCATTTGGGCAATTTTTTAAAACATGGCTTGAGTGTCCTATCCTCAGCCTGCGCCTTTCTCATCTCCTCTGGATGAGCATTTATAGGTTCACCTTCTTCCTCCTTCTTCTGTGACCTGGTCTGCACTGTCGCCATGATCACAGGTTTCTCGGGATTCCCCAAGAAGACGTATCTACACCCCAATATCAGAGGGTAGATTGGTTCATCTATCACTGCTGCTCTGATTTCTCCTTCCACATAGCGAGTTTTCACCGTTATCCTTGCGATGGGAAGTGTCATGAGTGGTATGTCCTTAGTCGCCCCTTGTATTTCCACTGTTTCTGTGGTATACTGACTTGGGTCCACTAGGCTAGACTTCACAACTGAATCATAATCCAAACCTGTATCATAAAGGCACCTTATGGTGACCCCATTACAAATAACATCCTCACAAACTGGGGGGTGATAAGGTTCCTGTTGTCCATTAGGATTAACCTTTAATCTTTGCGTCCCCGACTTCATTGCAGCAATGTTTGAAGGTTTCCTTCTACAAAATTCGGTGTTATGGTTATCTTTCTTGCACCATTTACACCATCTTTTTCCTTGGTTCAACGGTTTTCTTTCATTGAACTTTTGGTCATTGAACTGTGAGTTTCTGTCGCGATAGTCATTTCTTGGCCGCTCAAAGTTTGTCCTACCTTTATTTCCCTGCTCTCTATTATCAAATTTATTAAATTGCTGTGGAGCTTTAAAATTGTCTATGTGCTTCTTTTTAGCACCACTTACCTCTGCCTGGGCTGCCTGATACCTCTCAGCGACATTTAAAACCTCTCCCAACTTCTCTGCACCTTGTTCCATGAGAAATTTTCTCATGTCTGGAGCCATGGACTCTCTCAATTGCTCAATCATGATCATTTCTTTAAGATCTTGGGTCTTCCCCAGAGCAGTCCATTTCTCCAAATAGGTTTCCAGTCTAGCAGAGAATTGGTGGTATGTCTCCCCAGACAACAGTTTGGCATTTCTAAATTTCTTACGATAAAATTCACCATTCTTCTCGTACCTTAATAACAAAGCCTGCTTTAACATTTCATAATTGTCTTGGTCTTCCCTGTTCATTTTAGCAAAGACTTCATAAGAAGTACCTCTCAGTCCCTGTGATAGCTTTAAACTCCACCTCTCTCTCTCTAACCCATATGTAGTAGCTAATAACTCAAAACGTCCTAGGTACCCCTCTATGTCATCGTCTTTTTCAACAAAATGGTCTAAATGAAACCCCATAGCTGAGTTTGAGGCTCCCAGACTGGGCGTAGCATCTGAGGCAAAAGGGCTGGCACCATTTTCAGGAGCCTGGCCTTGTAATTCCAGCTCCCTTAGTCGTAATTCGTGCTCCCTTTGCAACCTTCTATCTTCTGCCTCCCTTTCGGCCTTTTTATCTTCTGCCTCCCTTTCGGCCTTTTTATCTTCTGCCTCCCTTTGCTGTCGTTTGTCTTCTGCCTCAATCTGCAGCCTCTTAATTTCTCTATCCGCCTCAATTTGTAACCTCTTCTCTTCAGCTACCTTTCTATCTTCCCTTTCAATATATTTATCACATTCAGCCGTTACGTATTGAATTAAAATCTGACCATCCATTCCCATCTCCTTTGCGGTCAGCACAGCAGCTGATCTAAATTTTGCTAGCTCCGCCATACTTTCTAAACAAATCTAGCAATAAGCAAAGTAAAATTTCCAATCACTAAAGTAATTATAATTATTCTAGACCAAAATAATTCTAATTAACTAATTAACTAACACTGGCTGTGAAGATTCACCAACTTCTAATTGCCCTTTTAATTTAAAGGGACACTTTTAATTTTAAGGGAATTTTACAATTTTGTTCCCCTAATTTTATTTCTCCCACCAGGAGATCCTTATATTACTGTTTATGCTAATTATCCCTGGACAAGACCCCAATATATATGTAGTGGGTTTGATGGTATTGTATGATGGTGATATTACTAAGTGTGATGTATGAGGTCAGCTGTGAAGGCTCCTGAGATAAAATGTAGCTGTGAATTGTCAGAAGGCCTTTCTTGCTACCACTACGACCTCACACCTATCTTTTTTTCCTAATGAATGTGGCTACGTTAAAATCTAGGGTACTGAATGTAATGTGTTGTATTGACATATACAAACACACACACACACACACAGATATTAAATAATATATTATCAATAAAATTTAGAACACAATGAACTAAATCCAGCTGGTGAAATTTTAGAAAGTAAATCTTTTTTTAAATTTATTTGTTTTGAACCAAGGTTTTATTTGGCCAGAACATATGAAAAGATTTTGGAATTTATGAGTGAATGGCATGAATAAATGACATGATAAATAAAATGTGTGTACGTATACAAATTTTAAGATTAGTTAGTATTGCTACAGTTTATAATTTTATTTTCCCTGGGAGAACGATGAATAGATGTGCTGTTGGGGTGGCTTCATCCCTCCCTGTCTAAGCCTACCAAGCATTGTCCATTTATGATGGAAGTAAATGGGATGTTTTAGTAGTAATTCACTTTGGGTGTTATGTCTATGAAGTTGGTGTAAATCCAGCAGACCAGCCTGCTTACGTAACTTTGAAGAAGTAGCGCTGGTGCTGGAATCTGGTGGCCCCACCTCTCCGTGCTTGGGGGCAATATATCGGGTGGCCCCACCTCTCCGTGCTTGGGGCAATACAAGGCTGTTCTGCCGAGATGCGACACTGCACGGGTCCTCACTGTCAATTATTTACCCAGCATTTGACACCGCCTTTTGGTGTCAACATAAAAAACTCACAGCTCAGATTATGAATAAAGAACACAGAAATGCTAGCAAAACTCAGCTGAGCTGCTGGCTATAGTATGGCGTCCCTGAACTTATTTCAATTTATTTCATTTGGAAATCACCACACTTGAAATTTACTGTGTCTATCACTGGACAACTATTGAGGAATGGCCCCAAATGCGCGTCTGAGCGCCGATAATATGATTGTCTGTGGCCAATCAATGCCTTGGTTTTTTTAAATTCAAATTTCCTACACTAAAGTCATTTCAGTCATGCTTCAGTCAAGTATGGATTTTTATCTGTTAGTCCGTCCGTCTCTACTTGCGTTTTCACAAAAACGTACTTGGTTTTTGAACCAACCTATTCGTCCCCTCTACACTTTTTGTCTGTAAAGTTATTTTTAGCCACAGCTTCCACCAATTCCCCTTCTCTTTCATTCTAACTAGATTTGGACACTTGAGTCTTCAAGGTCGCGATTTTTTGTGCAAATAGTGACTTGTTTGATTCAATGCAGTCTTTCGCTGATGTGAACAACACTGTCTTTTGTCATTATCTTCATTATTAGCTATCCGTCTGTATAAATAAAAGCATATTATTTCACTGCTCAGAATGGGCCATCCGGCCAGCTAATTTTTATATTCCTAACATTAATATTAAGAAAAAGTTACTTTTTAAATTTTGTAATATTTCAAGCATCTGCGTTTTCCGCTGAATTCAAATAAAAGGCTTGGTATCGCAAAAGCGTCCAATAAATGACTGTGGCGTATCATATCCAAGGTCCCTTCTGTCGAGTTCCTTACTTTATGTCAACTTGGGAAACGTGACTTTTTCTCCGTTTCCCCCCCCCCCTCCCCCCCCCCCCCCCCCTCCCTCTTCCCCCCAATTGCGTCTCCTTAGCCTTGCTAGTCTCACGCAATTTTTTCAGTCATATTTTTTTTCCTTTTGATCCGCCGTTCTCATCCCGTTCAAATGGTAACCGTTTTGATTTCCCGTCTAGCAAGTCAATTTTTATGGAGAGTGATGACCCGCGGTCAGGGCGATCATGTACTATCAGCAGCTTACGCATTATGTTTTTATCCTTACATTTTATCCTTTGGAGATATTTTTACGTTGTATCACTTGTTAATTTTATGACAGGCGTGTTGCAGCTGAGAATGAGGAATAATTAAAAACGAATGTCATACTGACAAGTCTTGGGAAACATGCTAATTGCATCATAAGGCTATCCTTTTTTCTGGAATCCCTAGTATAAGAGCTGTAAAGGAAGACCGACAAACATATGGGGAAGAGAACTGGAGACAGGGATAAAGGAGACATGGAGAGCCATTGAACGGATGACACAGGACTGGAAGGCTTGGCATGAGTTTATTCAAAACATGTGCTCTGTAGGGAGTTAAGTGGTCATGAAGATGATGAGAATACTGAGAAGTGGGGTAAACTACTGCGTTTGAAAAACTTGGTGCACCAGATGATCTAAATTTAAACCAGCACACCCCCCTCCCACCCTCCCCCCCCCACACACATACACACACAAAACATCCTCTTTATCATTACAGGCATGTTTATGCAAATTCGCTGACCTCTGTGTGTGTTGTGCCTGGGGGGAATGCTGATCCATTGGGCATCATAGGTTAGGACTAGGATGCAGCAGAACATCACTGTGGAATCTTTCGTGCGTGCCATATATGGAATGATTTTTGGTGTGCCATGCCTGAGATTGGAAGAAGTTTGTTTTTATGAGTGAAGAGTGAATTTCAATGTGTCGTGACTGAGATGTGAATCTGTGTTTATGACTCAGAAGCGAATTTTATCATGTCATTATGGAAGAATGAATGTGTATGTGTGATGACTGAGATATAGATCTTTGTGTTTCGGGCAAAGATGTGAGTTTTTTGGGTCATTGCATCATGGAGAAAATATTGTTTTGCCACAAAAAAGAGCGAGGAACGATTTGTTTCAGTCCCGGCGTTGCCGGACTGATATATTTACATGAGCCTACTTCTGTATTTTTATGAAATTCAAAGTATAAGTCAAAATGGTCCGAAATCCTGACTGAAACCTGAAGTTTCACCGACCCAGGAAGCGCTGTTGTCCGTCTGCTTCTACAATTTACTGTTGTCACAGCTCGCAAAGGATGATTACGTGTTATTTTTCTTGCTCCGGACACACATGCGTAGTCTAGTTAATTTTCGCTCGATCTGTTGTTTCAATCCGTTTTATGTGGTGGAGATACTAGTACCGCAATTTGAATGGCGGACAAACTGCAAGGACGTAAAAAAAAACCGACGTGAGTTAAGAAACTTGAAAAATAAAATATCCAAACTGACGGCCAAACTTGTAAATTTTTTGTGTTTTGCAGACGTCCAATGTCACCGCTTCCAACAGCAGTCTTGGTGATGACATGAGCATATGTCATCTCTACATGATTTCCAGTGATGTCGAAGCTACGCATACTGTAGTTAAAAGGATGCAGGTAGGTTGAGAAACATTAACCACTAGGCTAGTACTTCTGCTTTTCATCTCCTATGATCTTTTCTCTTTCTGTTTTTCCGACCAGCAACAGTGTGTTTAGGTTTAGAAGTTGTTATAACAATTTAGTCGTTATATTTATTATTATAAATAATAATATAAATAATAAATTTCTTAGTATTTCCACTAACTAAAGACCCGCAATGCAGACTGTGGGAGGCAATCGTTAAAAATCCACATTCAAGCGTGGGCAAACAATTACATTCACTTTTTTTTTTCAAACACGCTCAGACGCCACCTTGCACGTGTTTGAAGGAAGTAGTGTTCAGTTGAATGGTGTACATACTTTTTTGTAAGAAGGGTGCGTTGATCAATGTGTTTTTACATATTTTTAATCACATATTTCGATTACCACTATATTGTGACTCTAAGAATACATTCACCTTGCTCGCTTCAACTAGACATTGTGTATACAACAGCATAGTTTAAATGTTTTGTTAAGCCACTAATGCCAAGATGCGTGTGTGGTTTAATGGTTGCCTTCCAGGCAAATATTCTGCGGTCGACTCCCTACTGAGGTAAATGTTTTGTTTTTAAATTCAGTATTTAGTCTGTAGTTTTTATAAGTGTGTATTTGTTAACTATATAATTCTTTGCCATCATTTCTTGACATGTTACTTGCTATATAGTAGTAGTAGTAGTAGTAGTAGTAGTAGTAGTAGTAGTAGTAGTAGTAGTAGTAGTAGTAGTAGTAGTAGTAGTAGTAGAGGTAGTAGCAGTAGTAGCAGTGGTAGTAGTAGTAGTAGTAGTAATAGTAGAGGCCGCAGGCGACCTTTGTCTTTACTGACTGTGTGTGGTAGACCACTCTGAGTGGAGACTTCCCAGTAACAAAGACTGCTGTGCCCGTCTTCAGATTTTGCTCTTTTCCTCAGACCTACGGGTCCTGAGAGTTCCTCTATAAATGCCTTTGTGCAGATGAGGAAGGACATCCCTCGAAACCTTCGGGTACATGAGGCTCTGTCCATTTTGGCTGGAATGACGTCTCGATGGTTCGGAGGTTTTATAGCGAATGTGAGTACACATGAGGGCAAGTTCGGGCACAATGGGCTAATCACCTGTTTGCCAAGTCACTTCGATTACATGTCCCGCCCATGGGCCTTGTGCACTTGGGTCCCCTCTACACCTCGTTTCACGGGGTAGAAGAGGTTCCGATTATGAGATGAGATGAGTAATAGTAGTAGTAATAGTAATAGTAGTAGAGGTAGTAGTAGTAATGGTAGTAGTAGTCGTGGTAGTAGTAGTAGTAATTGTTAAGGACTCGGGACCCCAGTATGTTATGGGTGCTTCGATGACTCCTAGTCTGTTGAGGATGACCAAGTTGTTATATGCGTATTCTGTTTCTAGAGTCGAAGTCCTTCGGGTTCTTATATCACTTTTATAGGATTCCGTAATACTGTTCGTTGGTATCGATATTGTCTGCTTTAACCCGTGTGATGCATTATCTTCTGAACATGTTTCATATTAAATATTCGACCATTGACTGACCTGTATTAGTCTCTTGTCTTATTTATTATATTAGCAGTGTGAGATGCAGCGTGTTAAGACATGAATTATCACTGGTCATGATTAGTTGAATATAAACAGCATTTAACTCAACTCCGAATACGTCAGTTGATAAGACCGTGATTTTGACGACTCAAAATATTTAATTAATAATTTCATTCCATGAGCAGACATCAACTACATGGGAACAAAAGTCACATCACATTTATGTACGTTATGCAAGAGTTCTCGTTACTTCATTAACACATGTTCATCAATCTCTATCTAGAGTTATGGTTGGAGGTCAGTTCCTTTTAACGGCCAATGTCCTTTGGCATAAATTCAGAGGCTAACTAGGCTTACTCCCGTCGCTAGTTTCACAATAGCCTTTTGCACTAGACTTAAATATCCTGCTAGTTTTACAATACACTTCTTACGCTAGGCTTACGTCTACTGCTAGTCGTCTAATGTCCATTACACTAGGCTTACGCTTGCCGCTAGCTATATAATATCTATCTATACTAGTCTTACACTATTGCTAGTACCATAATGTTCCTTTGGCATACCATGCCTGGCTAATCTGCCATAATTATGCAAACTGCGTTAGTAACAATACGACTTACGTTTTATTCACGAAATACACTGCTCAATTGGCTTCCCAGCCATACATCCATTAATAAGTGGTTATACCACACAATATAATAGTGGCTAGGCCACACTTTCCAAGTGGCAATGGCCACACTTCTGAAACACGCTGCCGTTCGGGTCAAAACCCACAAGTCGAATATATGGTGGCTATGCCACACAATCCATAGTGGCGATGCCACGCATTCCAAACACTGCCGTTGGGGCCGAAGCCCACAAGTCGAATGACGTTACAAAGACATACGCCGTCATGCATAGTGATATGCATACTATGTCGTTACTATATTCAATTGCGATGTTCCATGGTGCAGCAATTCGAGTCAGCCAAACTCAAATGCCTGCACACATGCAACAATCATCGACACCGGTCGATGAGATATATCTCTATTTGTTTGAGGTGTTCCATGATACAGTCATTCGGATCGTGCACAAATCCAAATGCCTGTAGACATGAAACAATCATCGACATCAGTCGCGGAGATATATTCATTTGAGGAATGCGCCATGCTGCAGACATGAAGCAATCCTCAACAGTAATAATATCATCACAGTATACGTATATGAAAAATGCATTTTAAGTGTGTGTGTGTGTGTGTGGAAAGGGGGGGGGGGGGGGGGGGGGGGGACGATATTCGACTGTCTTTAAAATTCACATCTAAAATCAAAGTTTAATTCCTTATTTTTGTGTTCAACATGATCTCATTCGGGAAGAAATACATCATGGAAAGTTCATTATTATTTTTATTATTGTTTGTTAATGTATTCAACTTTAATCTGTAAGTCCATTAGCGTGCCTTGGACTTGTACACATCTTTTGTATGTGATAAGGCACAAATCTGGCCTCCAAATGATAAGGTACAGAGATGCCAGCTCTACCGACACCAGGTATATATATAGTTGAAAATGATGTAGGGTATCTTATCTGGTTTTTTGTTGTTGTTGCTGTGTATATATTAGTGAGGTAGTTCAGAGTTACAGCATATGACGTATGACATGTGAAGTCATAAAAAAGGGTGAACTGCTTTGACGTTTCATCATTTATTTGGACGCCACAAATGACAGGTACGTTACATGAGTCATGGACATCAACAGTTCAATATATAATTCAGCATACTAAAGTTTTGCATGGATCTGCATACATTCTCCAAGTTGATACAGATAATCCTAGCTGACGATAACCTCAGCTTCATCTTATAAATATTCATAATTATCCATACTCCTCTCTGATACTGGAAGATTGGATGTACAATATAAATCCATTACTGTTCACACGAGAATGGCATACATGGAGTACAGGTCAAACTGACCTTTACAACATTCCTAAGTCTAACCCTCGACAAAAGGTGCAATCGCTGATATAGCGATGTTTATAGGACGTAGAACTGTTCATTGGGCTTAGTATATCCCGTGTACATATAACTCGCAGGTATGAAGATACCTGGGATGTGACTTCTAGTCGAAGGACCTCGATTACTGTAATGCATAAGTGAGCAGGAATCGACCATTGTCAAACATAAAGTTAGATTACAGATTTTGATACGTAAATGAGGTATTACCTTGTTTCGAAATCAACACCACAAAAACACACGCCTCCTGGCGTTTTGAATAATCGAGGGAAGGACCTTGTAAGCTAACTTACTCACAATAAGGCTCCTAAATCCCTAACAAGAATCACAGAGACGCAGAAGCGTCCTACCTGCTTCACAACTTTCTATCAATTCCCAGACAAGAAAGCTCCACAGACGTACTTGACGTCCGGACATGCGCAGAATGCATACAACTGAGCAAGAATCAAACGGGACGATATAAGGAACATTCCAGATCAAGATTTGTAATAAAATCGAGCCTTATATGGACCGAAATCAAGACCTCAACACTAGTTTCAATCATACCAAGAAACAGTTGACCGATACTACCATATAAAGAGAATGGTCACACATCGTTAACAAAAATATGGACCGATGTGTCCCGTCACAAGGGAAGGTAACCGTCATTGATAATGGTAAGTTCAGTCAAACTAGAGTTATCTAGCTTTGACCGCAAAAAATTAAAGTGTACAATTCAGACAAGCTAATTATACAATGTCTTTAGAAAAATGATTATACAATGTCTTTAGAAAAAATATCTGTGCGTAACTGATTACCGCACCCCCCGGGAAAAAAAATGAAACATTTTTTTTGAATCCTAGAGCCAGAAAAAACAGGCTCCTAACGCACATATGATGCGCGGATATAATGCCTAATATGAGGCTAGCTCGACGCATGGAGCAAAACTGAGATTATATCTCAGATCCTTAGAGAAAAATATTTCCCTAAGTGTACACGTATATTCCAGGGAGGTGCCACCAACATACGCCATAGTGATGGCAACATCATAATGCAAGCCAAATCATACTCATACAAATCTATGAAATTAAATATATTATCATAGTATTACACAATGAAGTGTTGTGCAAACAGCGGTGTCATATAATAATATACCGCATCACACAATTACACATATTCAAACAAAAAGTACATTATTTAATGCATTATTAAACATTACTAATACATCATCTGTTCCTCGTAGACATGGATATAATCGTTACTAGAAGATGTGGACATAATCCGCTCCAACCTAGGATAGGACTTGATATACTTCAAGGTTCCACAATGCACATAATCTGAGAAAATATCAATAACACAAATCTTTTAGACACATGTTAACTCTCTTAATACATTCATCAAAATACAATATATAAATGTGGCCATGTGATCTTTTGGCCCGTATATTGCTAACTAAGCCTTCTTTCGTTATGATCAAATGGGTAACAGAAAAAAGGCAATTATATGCTACAATGTTATAAATTCGAAAAAGTGAGAAAATATGTGTTGATATGTCATTATAGTAGTGCACTGTATATCAAGAAATATATATGACAGAAGAATTAAGTGGAATCGTGTGGGCACCTGGACAGAATGTCTGCCATCACATTATCCTAACCACGGATAGCTCGCACCGTGAAATGAAATGGTTGAAGAGCTATGGCATATCGAGTGGACCTCGAGCTCTTCAAGTTTTTGCTCTGAATAGCAGTAAGCGCTTTCTGGTCGGTTTCGACAATGAAATGTGCGCCTAGAAGGAATCTTTGCAACTTCAGAATTGACCAAACCATAGCCAATAATTCACGGTCTAAAACCGAGTAATTTCTTTCTGCAGCATTTAATTTCCTAGAGATATACATCACCGGATGCAGAGTATCAGAATACTCCTGCATAATTGCTGCCCCAATTCCATTAGACAAGGCGTCACTTCGAAGAACAAAAGTCTTCTCAATAGTAGGTAACCTAAGGATAGGTGGAGATGAAAATAGAGTTTTAATCTGGTCCAATAAGGATTGACATTCTTTAGACCAGCGGATCAGATTAGGCGATCCTTTCTTCAGTAAAGTAGAAAGTGGTGCCATAATGGAGGGCAGATTCGGAATGAATCGTCCGTAAAATTGTATCAAACCTAAGAGACTCCGCACTTGTTTCTTCGTCTTAGGGACAGAAATGTTAAGTATTTTTGAAACATTGTGGTCCTCTGTCTTTAAAAGACCATGACCAACACGATGACCCAGGAAAGAAATCTCACTAAATCCTATAAAGGCTTTAGAGGGTTTTGCAGTCAAGTTATACTCGCGAAGAGTAGACAGCAATTCGTATAAACCCAAATAGTGATCTTCCCATGAATCACTGAACAGACAGATATCGTCTAAGTATGCTATGACATCTGTACGATATGCGAGAATTCGACGCATCATGCGTACGAATGTAGCAGGGGCGTTCATAAGACCGAAAGGCATGAAATTCCATTGGAATAAACCCCTAGGTGTAGAAAAAGCAGTAAAAGATTTGGCTCGTTCAGTTAAAGGAACTTGCCAATAACCTTTCGATAAGTCGAGTTTGGTAAAGAATTTAGAATTAGAAAGTTTGTTTAGTAGCTCTTCCAATGAAGGCATAGGTTCAGCATCGAACTTCGTAACTTGGTTCAATTTGCGATAATCAACGCAAATGCGAATGTTATTATCCTTCTTTCGAACAATAACCATAGACGAAGAGTATGCTGAAGTGGATGGTTCAATGATTTCCAATCGTATCATTTCATCCAATTCTTTTTCGACTTGTGACTGAAAATGGATAGGTATCGGGTAGGGTCTGACTCTGAAAGGATTATAGTCAGTTAGTATTATGTCATGTTCAATGACATGTGTGTGTCCCGGGATGTCTGTAAGAACATCCTGAAATGTTTGTAACATCGAGGAAACTTGTCGATGTTCCTCAGCGGAAAGATTAGGAGAAACGGAAACGTTTTTTCAAGATTCCGTTGAATAAAGTGGGATCACAGGAAGAGGGAGATTGACATCAGAAAAAGTAGTTTCCTCATCCCGTATAACTGACAGGGATGAGTAATGACCATGAGGTACTGGAGAATTGTCCGTTGCCTGGAAAATAGGCTGCAAATAGTCAGGTCTTTCATGAAATTCCGTGAGCATATTTATGTGGAAAGTTTTATGCTTTCCATCAATATCGACAACATAGTCGACATCGGAAATTTTAGAGACTATTGCATACGGACCTTTCCATGCAATAAGAAGTCTGTTCTCCCTTGACGGAAGCAGAACGAGAGCTTTGTCACCTGGACAAAGTCGTCGTAGACATCTATTTTTATTTGCAAACTGCCTTGCCTTTTCTTTAGCAAATTCGGATGAAGAAGTTGCTAGTTTGCATGCCTCGATGATCTTTTGCCTAAGAGCAATGACATACTCGTAAGAAGATTGAGTGTCATCGCTAATATTATCGGCAGTGATAAGATCGTGTAGTAAAGACATAGGGCCGCGCGGTTGCGCGCCAAAGACAAGTTCAAAATAGAGAAAACCTTGTGTGTTCATTGGGGACCTCTCTATAGGCAAAGAGAGCCGCGGGTAAAGCCCTGTCCCAATCCTGAAGATGATCCTCAGTTATCTTCCCAAGTAAAATTTTTAGAGTCCTATTCAAACGCTCAACTAACCCATTAGACATTGGGTGATAGATACTGCTGAGAGACCTTTTAATATGCAGCATAGACATTACCTGTGACATAGTGTCGGATATAAGTTAAGTGCCATGGTCTGACAATATTTATCCGGGGAAACCAAAGCGAGAAAATATCAGCCAAAGAGCGTCTGCGATATCGGCAGTGGAGATGCTCTTGAGAGGTATAGCCTCTGGCCAACGTGTGCCCATATCGACACATGTAAGGATAAATTGATGTCCTCTGGCCGATTTAATCCTAAAAGGACCGATAATATCTATTGCCATTTTTTGAAAAGGGCGAATAGGAATGTCAGCAGCCTGGATAGGCGCAGCATGTCGTGGTCCTTTAGATTTGACCTCCTGACATACTTTGCAAGAACGACAGTAAATTCGTATGTTCTTGCTCACAAATGGCCAAAAGAAAGCCGCAAGAACCCTCGACTTTGTACGGGAAAAACCCATATGTCCAGCACATTGTGAGTCATGAGCATGTTGCAATATTTGCAATCTCATACTCTTAGGCACAAGAATTTGAGAATGTGTAGACGTAGTCGAGTCTTGTACCATACGCACAAGTACGCCGTTCTTCATAGAAATCCAAGACTTTCTATTAGTATTCTGATTTGGATCACCTTTTTTTGCTAGAATGGAGAATTTTTGTAAAGAAGGATCTTCTTCTTGCAATTTTATAAATGAGTCACGTGAAATAATCAAGTGACTATTTTGGCTATCTACTTCATTATTATCAGTTAATGAAGTTTGAGGTGGATCCCGAGGATGTGCTCTTGTGACCACCGCATTGGTAGCTTCAATGTTTTGCTCTTCCCAAACAGCAATCTGCTGTGGGGTACATTCCCTAACTCCGTGAATACGACCAATAATAAGGTCCGCAATAGGGTTTGGAAGGAGACACGCGTGGACATCTCCCGTAAAGAAGGGAGTAGCAATATGTATTATGGCAGTAGGATACTTTTCCAAAGTGCCACCAAATGTTACACATTTGATGACCTTTCCTGTAGCACAGGATGGATTTACAAGGGATTGCCTAACACCAATAGTAGTACATCCAGAATCAAATAAAACTGAGACTGGATTACTATTTACAAGACCCTTATGTAGTATAAGAGAACCTCTCCCGTCATGCGCAACAGAAGCAGCAGGAAGAGCGGGAAGAGGATGACCACAACTTAAAGTAGTTACGGTAGTCGGTTCGAACAGAGTACTGCATTGGGGACATTTAGTTGCCCTACTAAAGTCAAAGGCAGAACATGTGATAGCATTAGAGTTTTTATCATCATCACCTTGTTTACATGCTCCTTGAGACTCCTGCTGTACAGAGTTTGCCTGTTGATATCTCTTTCTTTTATGTTGCGATCTACCGCGACCATTATTGCCTCTGCAATTATCATTAAAGTCCCTACTGTAATTGTTATCCTGGTTTGAATTTCAGTTTCCATAACTGTCATTACCATTTCTATACTGTTGAGAACCTTTATTATATTGGTTTTGAGGTCTCCACGAAAAATAGTTTCCTCTATACTGACTACCTTTGCGAAAATGTCTAAAATTATAGGGAGTAGTATACCGTGGAGTATCAGCTTGTCTCCAGTTCTGCGAAGAAGAATCACCCTGAAATTGGTTGCTATGATTCTGAGCATAATTACGGTTACTCTTCTTATTAAAATTTTGTTGGCTACCCTGAAATTTACGCATGAAATTTGGGCCATAAGGTGCTGCCGAAGCAACTGGCAGACCTTCTTTTACTTTAGAGTTGCTAATGGTTACGTGAGGATGCGCAGTGACATACTGGCAACAATATTCTTCCATTTCTTTTATGTTTTTAGACTTACGCTCATGAAGAAAAGAAAGAAAAGATTCATTTACAGAAGACATAACCTTGTCTCTAAGTAGTAAGTCCATAAGTGCTTCATATGTATGTTCTGTCTTAGACAGCTCAACCCATCGTGAAAAAGTAAGACGTATCTTTGAAATGAATTCAGAGAATTCAACTCCAGTATCTGGCAACATATTTTTAAATTGAAGACGATAGCCGTCTTCGTTAAGTTGGTACTTCTTTAACAAGACTGCTCTGATAACCTCATAATTGTTCTTGCCAGGCTCATCTACCATACTTAACATACTCAAAGTATCACCTCTAAGTAAATTAGACAATTGATAAACATACATTGATTTATCTATGTTATGTGTTTTACATGTCAGTTCAAATCTATCCAGATAAAACGTTATATTGTCACTGGAAGCATTGAATACAGGTAGCTTAATCTTAAAAGTACTTGCATTGAACTTATCTGACACCTTATTTGCATCATTAGCATTACCAGTGTTCAACAATTTCAACTTTTCTAACTCCAAAGCTAAGAGTTTTTCTTCATGCTCCATTTGTGCTTTTCTCTCATCAGCCTCTCTTTGTAACTTTTTTTCTTCAGCCTCTCTTTGTAACTGAATTTTTCTTTCCTCAGCTTCAGCCTCTCTCTCTAGTCTCTTATTTTCAAACTCTTTTTCAAGTTTATTATTTTCAGCCTCTCTTTTTTGTTTTTCCATTTCCATTTGGAACCTTCTTTCATCCACTTGCATCTGCAATTTCTTTTCTTCCACCTTTAATGCTTTATCATATTGAGTAGTCGAATATGCTTCCAATTTATCACCAGTCTTACCAAGGGATTTCCCTTGCTCAATAAAGTAATCAAGTGTAGACATGATGTCTAATATTATGAGTCCAAAACCTGAAATAATTAATTATCTTATTTCAACCTTAATAGTAACAAGACTTAAATAAAGTACTTGTATAATCCCAATGTTTATCCCAATCTCTGTGGGTAACAATTCTTTAACAAAGAACTTGTATTATCAAATGTATAATAATATCACAAGTCACTTCTTAATCTTCAGGGCACTACACAAATTAGTGCATAATATCCATCAGTTAATTATCATAACTGCACTACACAATAGTGCATAAGCAAAAACCACCAGTTTGTTATGATAAGTGCACTATATAAACAATAGTGAAAGCTAATTACGCAAGAACTATGTAAACAATAACAAAAACAAAGACAATGTAAACAATAACAAAGATCAAAACAATGTAAACAATAACAAAGATCAAAAATAATACGAAAACATTCGCAAAAGTCAACTAAATAAACAGCGAAAACTAAAAGAAAATATCACAAAGAATGTGATGACAGATGCGAAAATGTAAACAAACAAATGACGTCACAGTGTATAAACGAAAATGGTGTAAAGAACTGAATAATAGAAAAGAGGAGACCTACAAATACAAACAAATAAAAACAAAACTAAAGAATGCGAAAAAATAACGAGAACAACACTGCACATTTCGTCACACCTAACAAAAATAGCAATAAATATTGCTAACAATTTCCAATTAAGGAAATTGCTCCTACCAGAACGCTATCATAAGACCTCTATGACATGGTATTTCTTATGACAGTCACCTTCCCAACCAGCCCGCTGAAATATAAACATATAAATATAACAAATAACATGTAACATATAGACATGTAAACATATAAACAAAAAAGCAAAAAGTGTGAAAGTGTACAATTCAGACAAGCTAATTATACAATGTCTTTAGAAAAATGATTATACAATGTCTTTAGAAAAAATATCTGTGCGTAACAGTATGCATAGGTAAAAGACATGTTCCCCAGTTGTATTCTTCTTGCGACTTCTTTCCAAAAACCTGCCTATGACTCCTTTCCCACAAACCTGTCTGCGTCCTTTTTTTCCACAGACCTAACTGTGACACATTTCTCACAGAACTACCTGAGACTCCTTTCCCACAAACCTGTCTGTGACGTTTTTCCCACAAACCTGCTTGCGACTCCTTGTTCGTTCGTTTTCCTAAAACCTGCCTATGCCTCATTTCCCACAAACCTGCTTGAGACTACTTTCTCAAAAACCTACCTGCGACTCCTGTTCTACAAATCTGCTTGCGCCTCCTTTCACACAAACCTGCTTGCGACTTCTGTATTATAAACCTGCTTGCAACTCCTTTCCCACAAACCTGTGTGCGACTCCTTTCCCTCAAACCTGTCCGCGACTCCTTTCCTACATACCTACCTGCGACTCCTTTCCCACAAGCCTATTTGCGACTCCTTTCTTATAGACCTGCCCCGGACTACTTTTCTACTGTCTTTTTCGTCCAAATATCACCATTTTCATCTTGTTCTGTCATTTAACAGTGAGAAGCACCCATATACTGTTATTTAGGAACGCCAAAACAATTTAAGATATGCTGTCATTTTTTTTCACTACAACAGAGAGTAACATGCTTTCACACCAGGGGCGGGCTGACAGCGTTCTGGGCTACTAGGTAAAAGGGTCTGGGGCCCCTGACTCAGTAGGGTTACCGTACGTCCTCATTTATTCGGACATGTCATCGTTTTGGGGGTAACAATTACTGTCCCACACATTTTTGTGAATTCTTTGTTTAGTCCGCATTTCCAGTGATTGGACGTTTTTTCTTCACCCTGGCGGTACTCCACGTAAACAATCTAGGTCTTTGAAATAAATGTGTAACTTTTGGGGGTGATAATTTCAATACAATGTTTGGTGGTCTTGGAAGAGGCAATGGTAACAATGTTCTTTGCAAATTTGAAGAGGTTGGTTAACCAAACATTAGTAGGAGTGGGATGCCCTGCACATGTTCTTAATAATTGCATTCATCATGGCACAGATCTTCTTGACATTGACTTACAAGCTTTGATAGTGAACATTTATAATTAATTTTCAATTTACACTGTCCGTGTTGAGTCCCTAAAAGAGTTAAGGGAGTTTGTTGATGTAGAATACCAGCAACTCCTTAACCACAGCAAAACACGGTCTTGTCTTATTTCCAGCTGTTGAAAGACTTCTACAAATGTTTCCAGCTCTCAAGTCATTCTTTCTTTCACAGAACAAACCACCAGCTGTACTGAACAAGTATTTTGAGGATTCATTAAGTGAAATCCATTTATGGCATATTCAGTCCATAATTAGTGCATTTCATGCTCGTATTAGCTAATTAGAAAAGGAAGATAACTCCCTTATTGATGTCATGAAAATCCTTTCATCCTTGCAAGACCTCCTTCAAGAAAGAAAGGAAATCAATTTCATGCAACTCAAAGTGAATGTCACGCTAAAGCAAATGGAAAGTGCTGGCTACAAATCTGAAGTGCAACAGTTTCAGTGCAATGTAGAAGCACTGTATGAAGGATGTTTAGATTATTTAAAGATGTGGATGCAACCTTTTCAGGAATTGTCTGTGTTTTAAGTGGCTAGATCGTGAAGATATCTCCTGGGAAGATGTAGAAATAAGTATAAAATAGTTGATGGAAAAAGGTTTACAAATTGATGATACTAAGTTGTGATCAGTTCTCCAATTTGAAGAAATTTGTCGCCACATATGATGGAAAGTTAGTTTCAAGTCACAAGAAGTAGTGCAACTACATTGAAGACTGCAGTAGTGCAGAGCAATACAATGAAATTGTGAAGATATCCCGGTTCTTTTTTGAGATACCAGCTCATAATGCCTGTGTTGAAAGACTCTTTTCACTCATACATGCGCAGTGGACCAAAGAAAGAAACAGACTTACCATCGATTCTGTAAAAGGAATTGCTTTTGTGAAATTTAATTTCAGACACTTTACATGCAAAAAGATTTTTGACTAATTGAATAGTGAATTGTTAAAAAAAATTAATTTAGTGACAAATATACATGGGCTCAACAGTGATTAAAAAGTGTGAACGACCTTTGCTTTCTGTAAGTCACATTATTTTTTCACATTCCCTGCTACTAGGCATTTTGTTAACGCTCCAAAACACATTTTAAATCGAAATAGCTTAGAATATTTATTAAGTCACAAGGCTTCCAAAAGTAAAGGTTCATCACTGTGTATTATTGTAACTCCTGTAGTTAGAAAAGGTTTTTTCAGGACTTCATGCTCCACTCTGGGGACCGATTTTGTTGGGGGGGGGGGGGGGGGGGGGGGTCCTCATTGTGGGGTTTCACAATATGGTAACCATATGTAGCGTTAGCTTTTGTTTGAAAATAAGTGAAACACATATAAACTATGACTTCCTCAGAGAAATGTATTCCATTTACTTGGGATAATTATAACAAAATGTTAACCAAACGTGCATAACTAATAAGGAAGAAAAGGTGGAAAACAGGTGGAAGCAAAAACGTGTACATATCATGTAATATATTTACATACTTCTGTCACGCCCGTTTCCTTACAAGAAGCTTGTATGAAAGCATTCAGAGGCTCTTATAGCGGTGGTTGCTGTAGCTATATGTCAGATCCATGCATAACCTCTTATTAGTCGCCTCTGACAACGATTGCCTCAGACAGCAGTAGTCCAATTTCTTCTTTATCTTCTGCCAGACCTCCTGAAACTATACGGGGCGCCACATAGATTGCTGATTCTAAATATCTCAATCAGTTTTAGTAATATTTCTATCATCATCATCGTCTGCCGTATCCGCAAAGAAGGTCGGCTGCAATGGATCTTCATCATTTTCTGTCTCTTGTCTTGATGGTGCACTCTAATAGAATCTTTCCTGTCTCATGTCTTGACGGTGCACTCTAATAGAATCTTTCCTGTCTCTTGTCGTGATGGTGCACTCTAATAGAATCTTTCCTGTCTCATGTCTTGACGGTGCACTCTAATAGAATCTTTCCTGTCTCTTGTCGTGATGGTGCACTCTAATAGAATCTTTCCTGTCTCTTGTCTTGACGGTGCACTCTAATAGAATCTTTCCTGTCTCTTGTCTTGATGGTGCACTCTAATAGAATCTTTCCTGTCTCTTGTCTTGACGGTGCACTCTAATAGAATACTTCCTGTCTCTTGTCTTGATGGTGCACTCTAATAGAATCTTTCCTGTTTCTTGTCTTGATGGTGCACTCTGATAGAATCTTTCCTGTCTCTTGTCTTGATGGTGCACTCTAATAGAATCTTTCTTGTCTACTTCTTGATGTTATCTTCCCTTTTTATCTTCCCTGTCTTCCTCGTGTACGTTTGCCTTCAGCTCTGCCTTTTATTATTATTAATATTTCTATAGATCACTTTTAATTTTTTTTTTAAACCTGTATAGAAAACATAAATACAGATTAAACAAAGTCAGTAAACTGTCATGGACTTGAATATATCAAAATATGAATATAAAATATATGACATATTATCAAATTTCGTGCAGTGTGTTACTGTATTTTTATATACTCGTAGATATAACAAATATGACACAAAATGAAAAAATAGATTTTCACAGTTACCGCAATAATATTAATTTACCGTTTCATAATATATGTAGAAAATAATGGTCTCGCATCGTGATGGAATGGTGGTTGGATAGTATTGACTAATACATGTGTGAAACCATACACATTGTGTAAAATATTAGACATACAAGGGGATTGACATAAGTCTTGAGCCTGACCATGAAGGAGTCACAGGAGGAAGATGAAACTTGGCACATTTAAAGTTCATCATATTTGCACTGAATGTGTGAAGTACGCGTTTGTTTCTTCAATGGGTTTTTCCGCTACGGTGCACGGCGCAATGTACCCTATTGACCAGATCTGCTGCTCCAAAGATTTGACAAAACAAAGGCAAAGAAGGAGGCCAGAGCTGTGATAAAATTTATGATGTTTCAGGGAAAAACACCTACCAAAATACACAGGGAGATGGAACCAGTGTTTCGTGATTCTTGTCCTTCATATACTTCGGTAAAAAACTGGTGTCAATAGTTTAAGTGCGGCCGCTCAAATGTTGCTGATCTGCCAAGATCTGGCAGACCAGCCTCAGAGTGCAACGATGAAAATGCAACAAGAGTGAAGAAAATCATTGACCAGGATCGAAAAATGACAATCGTGGAGATAGCTAGTAGAGTAAAACTAAATGAAAGAACAGTTTATAGAATTTTACACAACAGACTGAACATGAGAAAAGTGTGTGCACGCTAGGTTCCGCGACTGTTGACACGTGAACAGAAGCAAACGAGGGTAAATTGCTGTCAACAGTTGCTCAAAAAGTGTCAGTCAAAAAATTTTTTGGAGACCATGGTGACAGAAGATGAGACTTGGGTACACCATTATGACCCTGAATTCAAAATTGCCAGCATGCAATGGAAAACCCCGGGCTCCTCAACACCTGTCAAGCCGAGAGTGCAGAAATCTGCAGGAAAAGTGATACTGACTGTTTTTTGGGACGGCAAAGGTGTCCTTTTGAAAGATTATCTGCCTCGTGGCAACACAATTAATGGCAGTACTATGCAGATCTTCTCACCAAACTAAGAAAGGTTGTGACCAGGAAACGAGGGATAACGCGCACTCAAAATCTTCCTTTGCTTCAAGACAACGCGCCCTCTCACAAAGCACGGCTTGTGCAGCTAGCAGCCAACGATTTGAATATTGAAATTCTTCCACACCCATCATATTCTCCAGATTTGGCTCCATCAGACTTTTTCTATTCCCAAATCTTAAAAAACAGCTAAAAGGAAATCATTTTGACAGCGATGAAGAGGTTATACTGGCATGTGATGACTGGTTTAGTTTGAAAAATAGGGTGTTCTACTCCCAAGGTCTTTTCAAGGTCAAGCAGAGATGGCAGAAGTGTGTCAATTCAGACGGTGGCTATATTGAAAAGGAATAAACACTATACAAAATTTCAGCTCTCTGTGACATGTCCTTCATGGTCAGGTCCAAGACTTATGTCAATCCCCTTGTATAAGGTGACCACCGTGTACTTTCTGTGCTTCTCTATGGTGCGGAATGCTGGAGAGCGACAGAGAATGAAATGTTGAAATTGTCATCTTTCCACACAATCTGCCTAAGAAAAATTCTCCGAATCTTTTGGCCGAATACCATCACCAACAAGAACTGCGTACTCGGAGCAACCAAGAGGACATGCACACCATCATAACTGGCAGACGCTGGAGTTGGGTTGGCCATGTCCTCAGAAGAGACCCCGATGCCATCACAAGAGCAGCTATGCTATGGACCCCGGAAAGAAAACGAAGAGAGGCCGACCAAAAATAACTTGGCGCAGAACTGTGGAGGCTGAGATGCAAAGAGTGAATCAGAGCTGGGGCACGGCATGAAGGATGGCTGCCGACCAAGCAAGGTGGAAGCAGTTTGTTGCCGCCCTACAAGACGCCACCAGGCGTGATCGTCACTGACTGTTTTGACGGTCGGCGGCTAAGGATAAAAGAAGAAGGCGACCACAGTTGGTTGATAACACAAAGATGCCTTGTCTTTTTCAGAATCTGCTTCTTAAACTACGAGGTATATTTTTTAAAATCAATTCTCTCAAAGTTGGTTTGGATTTCATGGATTTTGTTCAGACCAAAACAAGAGAGGTCTTGATTTACCAAACTACATAGTCAGTCCAATGATTTTCTGTCTGCGGAGCTTGCAGTCCCTACTTTTGGCCTTCTTTTCGTGTTAAGCTTTCAAAATCTTTGCTCTTGTATTTGCCTCGTTAAAAAAAAAAAGTGGACAGCTCACTTACAACTAAAAAAAAAACTTACTGCTTTGGCACAAACACAATTTGCATCGCTAGCCACATCTTTCAGGAGTATAAACATTCACCTGATCTGGTTTATTTTAGCTAACATACACTTCTTTAAACAAATTTGCCACCAGTACACCAATCCACTGCATCCGCCCGTACCCAAGGAAACCAACAGGACAAACACACTAATAAAACCATCTTATTTTAACTAACAAACAATTTTTCAGGAGCCGCCTCTGATTGAATCAAACTTCGGGATGGCAATTATTTATATCATCTTGATGGTGGCGGCGCTGTCAATTGGGACTGTAGGTAATACGCTGATCCTGATTGCCAGTGTTGTCTTCAAGGGGCTCCGAAAGCATGGTTTCATTTTCGTGATGAATCTTGCGGCAGCCGATCTTTGTGTGGCGGGAATTGCTGACCCTATGTGCGTCATAGGTGAGGGCTACGAAGTGACTGAGTTTGGCTGTGTTTTTATACGAAATGAACACTGTTGTGACTGAATTGTTAGTCTTTGTGGGTCATGACTGAGGACTGAATCTTTGTGCCATGAGCGGGAGTGCGACTGGGAAATTAATCTTTTGTGAATCGTGATTTAGGAGTGAATTTTAGTGTCATTGCTAAGGACTGAATCTTAGTGTGTTATTACTGAGAAGGTATTCCTTTTGTGTAGAGACTAGAGCGCATTTTTCTATGTCATGAATGAGTAGGGAATCTTCGTTGCGGCATGATTTAACGTGTAAGACTACAACCAGACAGGTGCTAATGGAGCAAAAGATAGGAAGAAGCCGCTGCTGATGGACAGGACACACATGGACCTCTTTGATTGTCCGATGAAAGCTATGGACTTCTTTGATGTCCGATGAAAGCTATAGACACCTTCTTGGAAAAAAAATGCACACGAAGCATAACAACAAACTTTAAATTTTAAATTTTAGATTACACGGACCGCCTAAAATCCATTCATGGAACCCAACGGGGTTCATGGACACAGATTAAGAAATCCTGTTCTACAGCAAGATTTGCAATATGGGGGTTTTCAGGCCGCTGGGTTATTCTTTGTGGTCTTTCAAGTCATATATTTGTAATTATAATTATTAGATAGATAAAGCCTTTTGTAGAATAGATACCAGGATACACAGACATACCAGGCAACAAAACAGCAGATTGATTATCTAAGCTTGGAGCAAGCGTGAGTCCGACAAACACGCCAGCCAACACGAATAAGCTAAACTAATGCTTCGAAATAACTTCAGAGGAATGGCTGAACCGATGGCCAAAAGGGTTTACTGAACGTGATACGTATAAAGAAATTACCCACCAAGACAATAATGACATCAACAAACTAAGATGTATGGAGCGTAGCACAATCTTTGCAATCACAAATAAGAACAGAATACACCAGGCTCTATAAGCACTTGAATTAAAACTTCCCATACGCCTAGTCACCGCAGCGGGTAACAATCAATACGAGACAGTCCAACATGTGCTACCTGCGTGTGAATGACTTACTGCAGAAAGAAGAAAGCTGTTGCCGGGCTCCCCAACAATAAAAAACACTATATGACACCACTAAATAGCAGAACTAATGGAAATTCTTGAATATGACATTGGCTGCGACAGAACTACTAGCTCACTGTTCCATCGGATTTCCCATCCGATGAACAAAACTTATTTCCACAACTGACACAGATTTATATCGTGCTTTATTGTTCCATTTTTGTTGCCAGTTTTATTCTTGTATTCTCAGCTAACTTCTATGTGTGCCGGTTTATGACCACTGTCTTGTTTGTATTATTGATTTTTAGAAATACTTCAAAATGGTAGAGCTTCTAATGCCGTGCTGACAAACACGAATAGTGGGGTAACGGTCTGAACTTTCAATAATATCAACTGATAAGTCCGTGGGGTTCAGAGTCCGAACAAATACAATTTAATAGCACATTACATCCAAGTAAATACAGTTCATCAGAATTCAATCAATACATTATAATTCGTCACTTGAATCATATTCCATAAGTCGTGGTACGGTCAAGCTATTTACTCGTGATTCCTAGATTGGCAATCCGGTATTGAACAACTCAACTTACGCGACTAAGGTGACCTTCTTGGATACTTTCAATAAATGTTGCTCCCTAATATATATTCTCCACTTCAAAACATAATCCCTCTCATCACTGAGGTATAATATTGTATCCACAAAGTATAGGCTGACCCAAACACCTATTCATCAAGAAAATCCTTGATATAAATATCCTTTTACTGGGAGACTTCAAACTTCCGTCCGTCTAGGACAAAGTACAACAAAATATGGGTACAATTACAATGTCGTCACGTGCTACCTTATCAACGTGACACGTCACATTAAAACTAAGCAAATTATACTCCTCGCTTTCAACACCGTGAAGCGCAAAAACTATAATATATCTCTACTGTATTTCAACAACTAAAATGTGCAACTTTTATCCGAGCTCACTACCTAGTTGCTACAAATCATCTATCCTCTCGTAACATTCCCCTGGCAGACGGGGTTTTAAAAAAATCTAATCTATAGATTTTTTTTTTTATTCTTGTAGGTATGTGAAAAAAAATGTTAAAGATTATCGATCTACGAATCACGTAATATCGTCGAAGATCGTAGTCAAATTTAAGTCCATGTCAACAACTATCTTAAAAAAATACATGTCAAGTCAACAGAAAGAAATGTCAACTATCAAACTGTGACTAATCTATAAATGCTTATGTCTGTGAATAAAATTATATGTTAATTAATAAGAGTATGAAATAGTAATTAAAATTATACTATAGATTAATGAGTCATAATATTAACTAAATGTAGAGTGTGCAGTATGTTATAGAATATAATTTAAACTAAGTAAACGAAAGTAGGAATTAATAGCTAAGGAATGAAAAGAAAAATTGTAAGGAAAGTAAGAGAATAGTTAATACTGTATGAAAAGAAAGTAATAGTAAGTTAATAGATTAGAATATAATAGATGTACATAAGGAAAAAATATAGAAGTAACCTATAACTAACTTAATCTATGAATTAACAATATAGAATTAATATATATATAAATATTATGTTAAAGTAAGTTCATACATACATATAAAATGAAACAATTAATTAGCTAGCATAACTATACTATCTCCTTGTGTGTTGATATATGTATATTAATTGTTTTATCATTATATTATTTAATCATAATAATATAAAGTAACGTCATTTTTAAGGATATGTTGTCCTTATTTCGTAATGTTCCACGAATATCACTTTATGTAGTCACAATGGATTATCATTCCAACGAAAATATTTGAAAATATATCTGTAAGTCACTTTGTTCCTATTTTTCACTTTGCATTTTGAATGTATCATATTTGAATTCGCTTGAGTTACGAACGGACACTAACCAAAGTCCGTGCACATTTCAACAACGTTGTCAATGTCAAGTGATTATTCGAATCGGATTGTTACAACTTTGAATGTGTGCAGAATTTTTCTTTGTCAATTTGTTTGACCTGGGATTTTGTAAGTTTGTAAATTCTTGAAGAAAGATCAACAAGTGTCAGTTCCAAAACCAAGTTCTGGTTCCATGAGTTATTTATGTTCACTTCTTATATGGCAAAGGATTGCGCGATAGTATATCAGCAACTACATTCTCATGTTCTGGAATTGCTTCAATGGTGAAATTAAATGGCTGTAGCAAGATCGAAAAACGGACCAGTTTGGCGTTCTTATGATTGGCTTTTCTAAGTGATGCTACTGCATGCTGATCAGTCTGGATCACAAAAGGAGCGCCTAACAAAAACTTTTCGAGTTTTTGTATTGCCCACACGACGCCTAACAATTCCTTATCTATCACTGAATAGTTTCGTTCTGTCTCGGTAAGTTTTCTGGATATGTATAGAGTTGGGTGCAGTACGCCGTCGTGTTCTTGTAACAGGGTACCTCCCAGTCCGTAATTGCTCGCATCTGTACGGAGTATAAACATTTTTTTACTATCTGGTAATCTAAGAATAGGTTGCCTGGAGAACAAAGATATTATTTTGTCAAAAGTTGTCTGGCAGTCAGTTGTCCACATAACTTTTGTAGGCATATCTTTCTTCAGTAACGAAGACAAGACAGCCGTAATGGTTGACAAGTTAGGAATAAACCTACTATAATATTGGACTAAACCCAATAAACTCCTAACTTGTTGTTTTGTTTGTGGAACTGATAGCTCTAAAATCTTAGACACATTTTGAGGAATAGTTTTTATTTGTCCAGCCCCTATTATATGTCCTAGGAATGTTTTTTCCTGAAAACCTATTTGCATTTTGCTAGGTCTGGCAGTTAAGTTATTAGTTCTTAAAATATCAAGTACTGAACCTAATCCTATGACATGTTCATCAAAGGAATGACTAAACAGGCAGATGTCATCAATATAAGTGATGATGTCTGATCTACAAGCTAAAATTCTTCGCATCATGCGAATGAACGTTGCAGGAGCATTCATTAGCCCAAAAGGCATGACATTCCACTGGTACAGACCTTGTGGAGTCGAAAATGCTGTGTAATATTTTGCTTGTTCAGTTAAGGGAATCTGCCAATATCCCTTGGTTAAGTCAATTTGTGTGAAATATTTAGCAGATGAAAGACGAATAAGTAAATCGTCAATCAAAGGATGAGGTTCACTGTCTGGTACAGTTTGAGCGTTAAGTTTCCTATAATCTACTCATAATCGTATATTATTGTCTTTTTTTCTTACAATAACTAGTGGTGAAGCGAATGGAGAGTTACTATGTTCAATAATTCCTAATGCTAACACCTGTTTAAGTTCTTGCGATGTTTTATCTTGAAAATGGATAGGTACAGAGTAAGGACGAAGTTTTATAGGAGTACTGTCCCTCTGTATAATGTCGTGAGAAATTATAGAAGTTCGACCAGGTATATCTGTCAGAACATCAGAGTAGGTTTCTAGAAATTTAATAATGGAATCATTTTCATCTGAAGTAAGTGAAGGTGAAATAGCAACATCCCTCCAGGATTCTGAAGATTGTAGTTCCGGTATAGGAAAAAACATTTCAACCTCAGGAAAAGATGATTCTTCTTCCTGAATTACAGAAAGACTAGAGTATTGATAAGAATCAACTGATTTGTCGTCTAAGTCGTGGAAGATAGACTGTAGAGAAGTGGACGAGTAAAGAACTCTTTCAACATATTTATATGATAAATTTTTTTCTGACCTTTTATGTCTAATATGTAGTCGACGTCAGAAATTGTATCTACTACCTTATAAGGTCCATTCCACGCGATTAACAATTTGTTATCCTTTCGTGGAAGTAGTACATATGCTTCGTCACCAGGAAATAACTGGCGTAGTCTTCTATTTTTGTTTTGAAATTGCCTAGCTCTATTCTTCGCAGCCTCTGATGAAGCTGTTGCCATATGGAAAGCCTCTATGATTTGTTTACGTAAGTTAATAACGTATTCATAAGATGACTGTGTTTCCTGAGTCATCTCAGAGTCGAGTAGTAAGTCTTTAATGAGTCCCATTGGGCCTCTTGGTGGAGCACCAAACACTAACTCGAACGGAGAAAAACCGGTCTGCTCATGCGGAATCTCTCGGTATGCGAATAAAACAGCTGGAATAGCTCTGTCCCAATCTTGAGGATTGTTTACTGTAACTTTATGTAAGAGTTGTTTAATGGTACGGTTGAGCCTCTCAACGGACCCATTACTCATTGGATGATAGACACTGCTGAGACTTATTTCTATATTCAGTGTCTTCATTACATCCTTCATTGTCTCAGACACAAATTGTGGTCCATGGTCCGAAAGTAATTTTCTTGGAAAACCAAGCCTAAAAAATATTAATATCAAAGCATCAGATATATCAGATGTCGTAATATTTTTCAGAGGTATGGCCTCTGGCCATCGCGTACATAGGTCAGTACATGTTAATATTTACCTATGACCTCTCGCAGTTGGTAACATAAGACCAATAATATCTATTGCCATCTTGTCGAAAGGACGAACTGATATTTCACTGGCCTGAATGGGAGCATTATGGAAAGCTCCACGAGACTTAACTTCCTGGCAAATCACACAGGAACGTACGTATAAAGATACGTCTCGTAAAATTCCTGGCCAGAAAAACGATGACAACACTCGTGAACGTGTTCGAGTGTAGCCCATATGACCCGCGCATTGGGAGTCATGTGCATGTCGTAGTATGTATGTCCTTAACGACGATGGTACTATGACCTGTTGTTTTACCTTATCTTTATCAACACTATTTCGGATTAAAATATCATTACTAATAGTGAACCAATGTTTAGCTTTATTCTTAACAGTAATATCATCATGTTTGTTCACTAATGCAAAAAATTTCTTCAAAGAGCTGTCTTCTCTTTGTTTGCGTGCAAAAGATTCTCTCTCAATCATGGAAGTAGGTATATCATCAGTGTATTCCATCACTTTAGTGACTGTAGTATCCTTCCTTTCCAACTCGTGAGCTTGAGCTCTTGTTGTCACTGTATTGGCTGCATACAAGTTCAATCTTTCCCATTCCAATATTTCCTCAGGAGTACAGTCTTTGCTGCCGTGTATACGTCCGACTGTCAAATCTGCAACCGGATTCTGAAGTAAACAAACTTTAACTTTTCCTGAAAAAAATGGAGTTTTAACATCTATAATCGCAGTTGGATAATATTCAACTGTCCCTCCGAAAGTAATACAGCGTACAAACTCTTTAGTAACATAACGAGGATGTACTAAGGATTGACGGATACCAATAGTGGTGGATCTGGAGTCCCTTAAAATAGAAATAATATTTCCATCCAAAATTCCCTTGTTAAAAATCAATGTCCCAGTTCCATCGTTAGCTGTTAGACAGATGGCAGGAGTAGGTTGTGTAACCTGTATTGTCAGCTGACTTAATTTCTGAAAAATAGTATGGCATTGAGGACAAATATTTGCCACGTTATTATCAATGACATAGCATGCAGATGAAGAATGTGTTGGAGTGTCAACATTGTTATAACATGGAGATGCATTCATGGTCAATGCTGCCTCTGTATTATGTGCAAACTGTTGATGATGTCTGGAGATGGAGCGTTGTCTATCTCGACCACTTGAATAATTATTATCATTGCCTCTACTGTTGTAATTTTTATGTCGTGGTTTAAAATTTTCATTCTTATGATAATGATTACTACTATTATTGAACTTGTCAGTAACAAATTTATTCCAACTTGGCTTTTGATGAAAATTATCTCTATGTTTAAATTGAGGTATTTGATTTCTGAACTGTTGTCTACCTCCGTTAAAATTGTTATAGCTGTTACGATGATTTTGTCCCTGATTATAATTATCATTATATCTTTTGTAAAAATGGTTCCTATTAAGACTATATGTCCTTGCCTTGTCATAACCGTGGTATGACATGTTGGATGCTACCGGTAATGGTTCTTATATATGTGAGTTCCCTAAACTGACATTGGGATGTGCAGAGCAATAATTTATTGACATCTCTTCTAAAGCCGCAATAGTGAGTGGTTTTCGTTCCTGAAGGAATGAAAAAAATGGCGGACTAACCGAAGATAATACTTTATCCCTAAGTATGAGATCCACTAATTTATCATACGATTTTTCCACCCCAGCAAGTTCAACCCGTCTGTTGAAGGTGTTTCGTATATTTGCTATAAATCCTGAGAAATCTTTATTTGAATCTGGTTGAAGATTTTTAAATCTTAATCTACACCCTTCCTCGTCTAAATGAAAACGCCGCAATAACAAAGCCTTAATGGCATCATAGTTACAAGCTATGGTAGGATCAACATTTTCAGTTGCGTTCAAGGGCTCACCATCTAAAAATTCTTGAAGTTTAAGTGCCCATGCAAATCTATCCAAGTTATTAGTCTTACAGACTTGTTCAAAACGTGCCAGGTACGATGATAAATCATCAAAATTAAGTTTGAAATGTGGCAGTTTAAAGTTATAATAACTTTTATGTTGTGTAGCTGAAGACATATCATTAGAATTAACACCATTGATAGTAGTAGCGCATTGTGCTTTTAATTTGGCTGTTTCCAACTGGATAAGTGCCAATTCCTTTTGTTGTTGCATTATAATTTCATCTTGTTTCTTTTTATTTTCCTCCTCAATTCTTAATATTTCATTTCTTGCCTCTTTTCTATCTTCTTCTTGCTTCAATGCAGATTTTCTCTCTTCTTCTTCTTGTTTAGCAAGTTCTTTTTGCTTTTCTAACTTTGCCTCACGTTCTTCTTCTTCACGTTTTAACTTTGCCTCACGTTCTTCTTGTTCTCTTTTTCTATCTGCCTCTTCTTGTTTAGCGATAGCTAGTTGTTGTTCAGCAAAAATTGTCAGTTCTGGCCCTTTATAACCAAAATCTTTCCCTATTTTAACAAAAGTTTCTAATGTAGCCATCATGAACTCAATAATCTATGTAGTTAATCAACAATGTGTTGTAATCACCAATAAAACTTATTCAATTATTTATATATACTCAACGGCCTACGTAGTACTATTCCTAATAAAATTATACTACTTAACATCTAACATGATACTCATATTCACTAGGAAATATAACTCTGTAGTTACTTGTCAATATACTATATCATCATGCCTTAGTCATGATGGACAAACACTAGTGCCTTGGGCCACTACTGCAAATAGTTGTAATCATCAAGTTCCTCCTATTTTTTTAAATTAATCAAAATATATTTGATGATATTAATACCCAATTACTATATGCTATCCTTATTATATTATAAGCTTAAACATCAATAAAGATAAGACAAACCATAAATAAAATTGTACAAGATATTAACACATTACAATTGACAATTGCAAACATTAAAATATGATTACTTGAACGAAATAAGAATCGGAAGCCTACCAGAAAAGGTCAAGGTAACCAAATATAGGTTAACACACATGGGTACAGATAATGATGACGTCACAGGACTCTATAACGGACATATATTAACAATTAAAATAAATTATAGAAAGATGGAGAAAATGCGAAATAGTTACAAACAAATTACGGAAATGAATAAAAATTGAAACTGAATACATGAAAATACACCAGAAATCACAATCACTATACACCTAACATCAAATATCGAATCTTTGCAATAACAAGCAGAACGAGTCCAAAATTAATATTTCTTTGGGGTCTCTTGTATTCAAATAGCAAAAATTCAATTACCCTAGGATCGACTAGAATCTCTGTGGTCAGCTTGTGGCGACATTACAGAAGATTCCAGTTCCCTACCAACCAACCCGCTTAAACACATATAAACATACGAATAGATATAAGTACATATAATATGCATGAATTAAATATGCCTACACAATTCGATGGACGACATTTTGCACTGATACAACCACTGATGGGTTTACTTATCTTTTAGCGTATGAAAGTTTTCCCCGCACGATGCTGGCATTCGTCAACGGTACAGATGAGATTTCCTTGAAGCTGGTCTAGTAACTTTGAAAGCATTAGCGTAGTTCTTGATACGGTATTGATGGTAAATCGAAGTTTGATACAGTTTTCAAACGGGATTGACTTCTGCAATGGATCTTGCACATGAAATGCTGACGTTGTACAGTTCTTTCGTTCTTATACGTGTTACGTCACTAACTGCAAGTCACGTGAGCACTAGCCGATCGTAAACAATTCTGGGTCAATCGAACGCTACAATGTCTTTATTTTCCATTTGACTTGAATTCATTTTTAGCATGGCTTGAAGAAAAAAAATTTTTTCGTTACCTTGTCATCTCAGTCCCTGCGTTGGCAAACCGTTTTTGATCCACGCGCTGGCAACTAATCTTGATCCACGCACTGGCTAACCATTCTCGGTCCACGCACTGGCCAACCATTTTTTGTTACATCGGATTTCCCATCCGATGAACAAAACTTATTCCCACAACTGACACAGATTTATATCGTGCTTTATTGTTCCATTTTTGTTGCCAGTTTTATTCTTGTATTCTCAGCTAACTTCTATGTGTGCCGGTTTATGACCACTGTCTTGTTTGTATTATTGATTTTTAGAAATACTTCAAAATGGTAGAGCTTCTAATGCCGTGCTGACAAACACGAATAGTGGGGTAACGGTCTGAACTTTCAATAATATCAACTGATAAGTCCGTGGGGTTCAGAGTCCGAACAAATACAATTTAATAGCACATTACATCCAAGTAAATACAGTTCATCAGAATTCAATCAATACATCATAATTCGTCACTTGAATCATATTCCTTAAGTCGTGGTACGGTCAAGCTAATTACTCGTGATTCCTAGACTGGCAATCCGGTATTGAACAACTCAACTTACGCGACTAAGGTGACCTTCTTGGATACTTTCAATAAATGTTGCTCCCTAATATATATTCTCCACTTCAAAACATAATCCCTCTCATCACTGAGGTATAATTTTGTATCCACAAATTATAGGCTGACCCAAACACCTATTCATCAAGAAAATTCTTGATATAAATATCCTTCTACTGGGAGACTTCAAACTTCCGTCCGTCTAGGACCAAGTACAACAAAATATGGGTACAATTACAATGTCGTCACGTGCTACCTTATCAACGTGACACGTCACATTAAAACTAAGCAAATTATACTCCTCGCTTTCAACACCGTGAAGCGCAAAAACTATAATATATCTCTACTGTATTTCAACAACTAAAATGTGCAACTTTTATCCGAGCTCACTACCTAGTTGCTACAAATCATCTATCCTCTCGTAACACTCACCAGCCATAGTTAAGCAAGAACAACAACGTGGCTTAGCGTCTGTCACGTCACAGGTATGACTGTCACCTGTGTTAGATATCAGGTGATATCACCAACCGTGAAAGAAACTGTAGAACTAATCAGGTAGATACACGAGTAATATACAATGAAAGAAATGATACCTCGTACGTTACTCAATGTACAACAGTAGGGATGTCAAGAAAGTATATTGAATCATAACTAAAATACAAGGGGGCCCAGAGAAAACATTTTGAAATTAATTTTGCCTCGTTTTGGTGAGGGGCGCCCCGTTAAACTAGACACAAGATCTGTCGGTTATATTAGGGAGCATGTTCGAATATAAAAGATCGTGTGATCTGGTCTGTCCACGCTTTGACGGGTATAACTTCTAAACCCCTCAACTCCCCAGGAGTATAGCCTTCAACAACCTTATGCCAAGTCTTTATGTCACATATAATCAGCTCAAGATCTTTCTATATCTTCTTCAATATTTTCATTAATTGTCTGCAGTTCTCTCCTCCATGTGTTGTTCGGTCTGCTTGTATCCTGTAAATTAATATGAGACAAACATAAAGGTATGTTATCAGGCACTCGTAGGAAATAAAGAAGTAGAACACTAGACAACAGAAAAACAACAGACATGAGTGGCTTACCCAGGATTCGAACCCCGGACCTTCCGTGCTACAACCCCGCCTAGCTATGCAAGCGAATCACACTACCCTCCCTGCCATCTAAGCATCACCAAAAAAATGATGCTTCGATGACAGGTCATTAGTGCGAACCACAAGACATAACACCGGAAGTTTACCATGGGCAGTTCAGCCTATTAATGACCGCAATCACTTCTGTTGTTCCCCTATCAATAGTGCAATAGCCCGGCAATAGCTTTCTTCTTTCTGCAGTAAGTCATTGTTCCCCTTATCTGCTTGTATCCTTCCTACCGTGGGTGATTCCAGAACTGGCTGACAATGATATCAACATGTTTCCTCAGTGTGTGGCCTCTCCATCTCCAGTGTCTACTTCTCGCCTCTGTTAAATATCATAACTTAATTATATTCATATAAAATATCAAATTTCGACCCCATTTTGTATAGAGGTTGTACAGACTGAAACTGCAAGTGTATTATATGTTTTTTTGACACTCCGTGTGTATCAATTTTTAAAATTCATATTTTTTTCTCACAATTATTTAAACTACGGGTTAAACATGTTTCTATATTGACTCTAGAATCTGTGGACTTTTCCGATATCAGGAAATATCTAATCACTCGGGGAGAGGAGAATGCGAAATGGTGATTTAAAGAAATGAAATGGTTTTTGTGAGGTGTAATAGTGATCTAAATTAAAATTGTTGGCACAAGCTTTAGATTAGTTATGCTATCGATTTATAGGCAGCGTCATTCAGTCACGAGATAACAGGATCACCCAGGAAAATACAAAATTAACCCATTACGCACGAAATGAAATGTTAACAGATGGGAACTATTGATAGCAGGAATTGCAGAACATTCATTCAGTCATTCATTTCCTATTTCACTTCCTATTAGTGTATCTGATTTTTCCCGATTTAAATAATGTTCCGAGAGTCGGGAGGACCATTGGAGATTTCCGTGGACCCTGAAAAAAAAATTATATATATATATATATATATATATATATATATATATATATATATATATATATATATATATATATATTTCGTGAATTTAGATAGGTTTTAAAGTTATTTATGGTCCCGCCTGAGTATAGTGGATGGTGGTAGTACGTGAGAAGTAAAGGTGTAAGAAAATAGATTTTCACGAGTGAATAGTTAGGAGAAGATCTGTCTCTGGAATGAGTAGTTTATCTAGTCCAGCCTATCTATACGACTATCTTTTAGTATAAGACAATCTTGCACCTCCCTATATCTAGAAATATAAGTTTCACTACGCACACACAAACATAGCTATGTGACAACAAGACACACAAACGTGAAAAACTATGGTTAATTGGGTATGGGTCTGACCAACACACGAAGTTAAGTTCTTTTTGTTGTTTATTATCATTAAACTTTACAACATCGAATATCTAAAGAAAGATCAAATAAAATCAGAATGTCATACGTAGCAAAAAATAGCAGAATACATGTGCCCTCTCCCTTATTGAGAAGAAAAGAACCCAACAAGTTAATAACCCCAAAGTTTAAAGGTTAGCACTATGTTATAGCATAGACAGTAAGGAAAAGAACAAAGTTCCTACTAAATGCTATCCAGTAAAATTAAACAATAGTTAAACAGAATACAGATGGTACAATTTTCCTGTAACGAAGAAAATATTCTCTCTCTCTCTGGTATACGTGGCCACATCAATCACGCTTACCCTATTCTGGTGATGTCCATTTGGAATTACAATAGTTCCTGAATATATATAGTGACAGGGGTATTATCCAAGTCGGCCGCAGTCCACCCTCTATAACAAATAAGATTTTTAGGAGGGGGACGCCAAATTTCGTGGTGTATTCCTGGATCAACAAATGTCACCTCGAATAGTTAATGGAGAACCGAGATCTGGTGTTCACTGTACTAAAGAAACATCTGGTTGCTAAAAACTGTTAATTATTGTTAATTGATGATGGTGGTAAATCCGATCGGCTGTCTCTGGTGAGTGCCGATTTTGAAACAGCGTAACTTGCTGGAAAAAATCCGCTGATACGACTGTCAAAAGTCTGGAGAACTGTTATATCTTTCACACCCCAGTGGGCTGATAAATTGCAAAAATATATATCTCGGTATTTGTAAGTCCAGTTAAAATTTACTATTAAAATATTTATGTGTCCATCTGGCCAATCCTGTTCACAAATGAACTTGGGGACGTGTAAGCCAAGAATAAGACCACATTAATCACTCAGTAAATGAATAAAAAGAACCAAAATAGACCGCTGGTCGCCATTTGATCAGGTCTGCGAGAAACAGAGAAACATTATGAAAAAAATGCTACTAATATATATATATATATATCTATATATATATATATATATATATATATAAATATATGTATATATATATATATATATATATATATATATATATATATATATATATATATATATACGGAAGGGGACGAGACGATCTCTCATCCTCTCCATCAGTCCTGATTAAAGTTAAAAAGGCACACGGTGTCTCTAGCCTATCCTATCGCGCGTCGCTTAGCGGGTGCAAGTTTGGTTGAGGCATGCAGCCTTTCCCCCTCCTGCTCCGGTCAACGATCAGCGCATAATGTCAATTATGATTTAATTATCCCTAAGCGCACTTAATAAATATCGCCTGTCATTAATAGCTATTATAGTATTAGATGTCGGCGTCCGTTTGTTCAGTCGCATGATATTTAAATAACAGTCACTTATCTAATTACACAAATGAAATAAACGCGAAATCTTTTCTGTCACTTGTCAGTCACGCCTAGTGTATTAATTAGTCAGCTAAACCGTATCTTCTTATGTGATAAAGTGGGTGATAAAATTTACATTAAACTGAACAACTGGCAAGAAATAGCTACGCGTTATTTATATTCCTAGTTTTAACGCTAGGAAATCACCGTGAATGTAATGGTAAAACTTAACACATTTAATCACGCTTAAGCACAAATTTATATTACCACAAATCAGAATGAAATCCCCACGAAACTATTAACACATCTATTGACAATGGTTCTAGACTACGTGTTTAGACTCCGAAAAATTCTGAGCGACGACTGATAACTGATTTGAGAAAACGCAGTTTAAATACATTATGTTATTATGATCTCTAGAGTATGTTAATTTTCACACTCCTTTGCATAGCAGAAATCAGGGAACTACGTTTCCTCCAGATAAAAAGCTTTCCACGGTCGCTCTGTTCGGCGTTGCTGACCAACAACAGAGACTTAAACCGCGTAACGGGTTTCTTCCGAGATTTTAGCCTGCTTCTGGAGATAAAAGAGTTTATCTCCCCCTGTATGTACGAACATCAGAGAGTACACGGGAAAATATTTTGCCCGCTCGTCTCACTTCAAAGAGGTCCGGTGTTTATCCACGTGCATCTGTCTAATATCTGATGATTGACAGATCAGCTCGCGTGAGAAACTCAGGTAAACAAAACCAGATTTTGCTCCCCGTTATTGGCAGGTCGCGGAAGTTGGTAACTTTCCGTTTGTTTACGTCTCAAGAAAAAGAGGCGTGGATTAAAGGTGAGTAATGCAGGCTGCCAAATGCTTGGCTGTGCTAGCGAATCGTAGACTCTAACGGGATCACGAAAGACTGTCAGATACTGTAGGCTATATTTCCATTATACGTCACTATGTATATATATATATATATATATATATATATATATATATATATATATATATATATATATATATATATATATTTATAATATATTTATAAATATACAGTACTTTGCAAAAAAAATGGCAGTCATATTGCTCAGCTAAATAAGCTGAAATCTGATTAAATATGCATGTTCTGCCCCAAATTTGCTCTCCACTGAAGTGAGCAAACACTACCAAAAGTAAAAAAAAAATAGCGTAGAGTAAAGTCCCTTGATAATAGAGTACAGACGACAATTTCTAATCAGAAAAGAGATACAAAGTCAAAGTGTATGTTCATTTCAAAGCTTTGGAATGAAGGAACCCAAACATGTTCCAACATTTATAAAAATTTAACCATCCCTGAGAAGACTGTCTACAGAGTTGTGAGTAAATACCACAGGTGCATGGAATCGAGCGTGGGAGGCCAATAATTTTGGACAAAAAGGACCATCGGCTTTTCGCCCAAATCGTTCGGGCTGGGCCAATGAAGAGTGTAGAAAACATACGTCAGCGCATGATCGATTTGGGAAGCCCAGAGGTATCTAATGCTACTGTCAACCGGGAGCTACACAGGATGCGCTTGAACACCAAAATTTGTCATGGGACAATGTGATTTTTTCAGATGAATGTTCTGTTTGGTCTTATCCTGCTCAAATAAATATTTGGACGAAAGACTCTGTAACGCCTGTGTACCAGCAACCGAAACATACCCTTTTCCATCTTTGGGGAGGGGTGTCAGCAAGAGGTGCCACCCCACTTGTGTTTTCACAGGAATTCTCACGAAAGAACGGTACATCGTACTAGAGGGACACCTTCTGCCATTTATGCAGGTCTTGTACCCCGATGGGTGCATCATTTCAACATGACAATGACCCAAAGCAAACAGCTCATACCAGGCATGCCTGCAAGAGAAGAATGTGATAGTGCTAAAGTGGCCCAGCAACAGTCCCGACCTAAACCCAATTGAAAACGTTTGGGCACTACTCAAGAATCATTTAAAAAAGAGTGGACTCAGAGACGTTGAACAATTGAAGAAGGTAGCTGAAAAATACTGGGACAGTCTGACTCACAATTACCTACAAACACTTGTGGGAAGTATGCCTCGCCGCATCCAGGCTTGCCTTGCTGGAGAAGGCAACTTTATATTGTACTGAAACCACTGTTAATAGATAGGGGAGATACCAATCTTCCTAGGCATACTTTTTTTATTATTATTTTCTTCTATGAGTGTGCTGCGTTGAAAAAATATGTCTACAATTTTTTGTAAACAACACTGTATATATATATATATATATATATATATATATATATATATATATATATATATATATATATATATATATATATATATATATATATATATATATATATATATATATATATATATATATATATATATATATATATATATATATATATATATATATATATATATATATATATATATATATATATATATATATATATCTGATAGGAAACTCTATACAGAGCGATACTACAGGAGGCAATCTGATCATCAGAAGCAGTCCCCCTTTCGATCTAGTGTTTCGGCTCCTTAATCTTCTTTAACCTCTTAGGGGGTGGGTCCATTAGGGTTATGACTCCCACGTGTCAGCCTCCTGTTGTCTTGTGCAGATAATTTAACCCACTCCATCTTGGTTGTAACTTTCAACTTCACTCCTGTTTTTCTGCCAGCTGGAGGCAATTGTGAAAGTAACCCCTTATATTGAAAATAAATGACTGACCTGAATTCTATAGCCCGTTGCGGTTGTTCCACAGTCATCGCGATGCCCTTTCCGCAGTTTAACTGAGTCTCTTAATGTCCCTTGTTCTTGGCTGTCCTTTCAAACTCTAACAGTTTCAGCAGATCATACACTGAGGCAGCCACTACACCTCTTGCATCTACATCAGCAGCCATTAGCCTTGCAGTGAACCCGTCGTGTTTCAAGTCCGTGACCAGATCATTATACTTGGCCACTTTAAACGAGTGTTGCCCGTCCAGTCTGGATTCAATTGCACGGTCAGCCCAATCATTAGAATCTGGTGCGATGATGAGGAATGTAGCACTATATCTGGCCGACTTCGAGATCTTCAGTAACTTTCTGGATATGTCCTTCGCCCATGTAGATCTACTGCCATCTCTCAGTCATTTGCACAGTCAAGAATATATGGTAAACTGCCACTTGACTTACTTGGTTTGGGATGTACTGACTTTCCTGCTCTCAGAAGGCATGTATTTGTGGTGCTCGGTCTGACTTTGCTGTTCGCCTTCACCCTTGTCAGGTCTGTTGTAGCAGCCAGTTCATTTAGTACTTTGCTGGAATTTCATATGCTCCCAAACCTGTCGTAATCCCTCCTTTTCTGTGTTCATTTGAACTGTTTTCGGGCATAATTCTTCTGCTTCCTGATCTCTTTGTGGCAGTTGAGGATGGTCTGTCTACTATACACTACTTCTATTCGTGTTGATCGTATAGGTTTCGTATCACTACCCTAGCAGTAGACAGTTTGTTGTATGGTAATAAGAAAACTTCATTCTCTCAGACGATAATATTTCTCATACCAACAGTTGATGATTGATTTTCACACTGACAGCAGTAAAATATACAACGTCGATTTTTATTTACATAAGGTAACAAAAGTTGTAAAATGATATTCTCAACCTTCCCCTTGAGGTTGGCAGACTTGTACAGAAACATTATGTAGGAAAAATCTCAGTGTCACTATCTCTCTCTCTCTCTCTCTCTCTCTCTCTCTCTCTCTCTCTCTCTCTCTCTCTCTCTCTCTCTCTCTCTCTCTCTCTCTCTCTCTCTCTCTCTCTCTCTCTTGTTTCAATTTTCATATTGTCTCTAGTGGTCGTTGTGGTCACAGCTTAAGAACCATTTTTGTTCAAATTTTATCTGCCATCTAATTTTTCATAAGTAAACATTGTCTCTCTTATGTTTACTGACTTATTTCCTGCGTTCTGCTTGGTGTATCTTAAGGAAATTGGCCTCACCGCCAGGGATGACAATTTACCTAGTCTATCTTCTACTCGCTAGCCTGTCAGCGTATCTACTGAAATGCACTACTAGTAACAGACTCATAATGTTCAACGTACCTGGTTTGTTTCGAAATACACACATTTTTTCTCACTGGCAACACTGGCATCTTGTCCTCAGAAATAAATGAAACTACCATACTCAAATGTGACCAGAAATGCGCTTGGGCGTCTGAGCGATAGTTATTTTTCTGTCACCACAGAAAACAACCAAAACATTTTGGCGTATCGACTCGCTGTCACTTCTAAAATACTAATTCTATCACAACTGGGAGCAGCCCAAAACTGAAGTTAACGCTATCGCATTACGGATCTGACTGATTTAACCTAAAACGTCGATTTACAACGATAACTATTTGGGAACACTCTAAAATGACTTTTTCTGACAAACAGCTCACCCGTTCATAAATTACACGTGCGTACGATCATGTAGCTGAGTTCACCCAAAACCAAACCAAAACACAACATTAGAATTCTCACACAAAGTCAGACAAACAAAACACCACAAATCAAGGGACGTAAGCATTACTCTTGACCCCTTCTTCTCGTTCTAACGATTATTCCCCTTAGACTACACATTGATTTCATTAAACTAATTATAAACAAATGTTCCCTCCTAGCCACTCCAACGGTTACATCTTCTATTCTAATTTGTCTTCTACTTTTTTGTTGTAGGTTACTTTTCATTGCCTCCCTGACTCCAAACTCTTTGAGACATTGCAGATATATTATGTCGCCGAAGATTTTCAATTTTTTTATCCAAGGAAATCTGCTTCAGGTTTTTATCCACCGTTTTCGTCAAGGCTTTGTCCAGCTGTTCCCAAAGCCAGTTTGCACTGTTAGGTGAAAACTTGATGGCATGTCTTTTCCCGTCCAAGAAGTGTGTGAGATCATCATCATCAGGCAGATCAACTTGAATAATATCCGCGCTGTTTGGCTAAGATCTTCAAACGTCTTATCTGTCGAAACAGAGCGCTGTTGATCTACCATAGATGAGCTCCCACACCCCTTTTCCGTTGAATGAATTTTCATGCCTCACCGAGTAGAGAATTTCCTATCACATGCACATGGGAATTCCAGCCGTTGGTCAGAATACAAAGTCCGTGTAAATGGTCTGCTCGATTCCAATAAGTCACCTGTGGATGCATCGTTCCCCCCCTCCCCTGATGAATCCTGGGGGCATTTATCCTTTGTGTGTGTGTGTGTATATATATATATATATATATATATATATATATATATATATATATATATATATATATATATATATATATATATATATATATATATATATATATATATATATATAATCTTATTTGTGAACCCTGATATTTTGTTGAGCTTTTTGTGAACCCTGACATCTTACGGAACTTTCTGTGAACACTGACGTCATTTGGAACTTTTTTGTGAATCCTGTTATGTTATGGAACATTTTGTGAACACTGACATCTTATGGAATATTTTGTGAACACTGACGTCCTATGTCACTTCTTGTGAACACTGACATCTTGCGGAGCTTTTTGTGAACCCTGGCAGCTTATGGAACTTTCTGTGAACCCTGACATCATGTGGAACTTTTTGTGAACCTTGTTATCTTATGGAACATTTTGTGAACACCGACGTCTTATGTCACTTCTTGTGAACACTGACGTCTCATGCCACTTCTTGTGAACACTGACGTCTCATGCCACTTCTTGGGAACACTGACGTCTCATGCCACTTCAAGTAAAGTCATTTCAATCAAAAAGTGTGCTGATCTAATAATATACCTTCAGGCTAGCTCAAATTCTACTGCATTGTCTTTGATATAGAAGAACTTAACCAGTTATCTGAAATCTACATATCCATCCAAAAACAGATTCAAGTCAAAATTCTGGCAGTCCAATACAGATTACCGTTATGACTGAATCAATTAAAGTTTAAACATATTCCATCGCATGTGTAGAGCAGTGATTTTAAACCTATGGGCCGAAACTCAAAAATTGGGTGGGCGGTAAACATTGCGATGGGTCGTTTCTTACATTTCCTTTACTCGAAGTTTTGCAAACAGCTGTTGGCATGAATTCCAATATTTATTTTTTACTTATCAATTTCGGTACATGGGTCGCTGTCATCACCAACTGTAAAATTTCGGTCCTGGTCGTAAACAGGTTGAGAATCACTGGTCTAGAGGGAGGACGAAAACACACCCCCTTAACAGATCTCATCAACTACAAAAGTCTAATAATACATGGCGCCATCACGGTGCAAGAACAACAAAAACTCATCGTTTCTCCAAAGACTGCTTACAGTTAAGATAAGTAATACGGAAGTTTCGTTTTTAATATACGAATAACGGATTGACCACTTAGATCATTTCGTAAATATACAGGCTCCATTCATCGTCATGACCGTTCTTATTTTTCATACTTCTTAATTCCTTTCCCTCGGCAAGTCCTATTCATCGACCAGTTTTCTTTCCCAGAGGTACTAGAACAGGTTTTTATTTTCAAAAATCGATGATATTTTTGAATCTCTGCCATTATGAAATGAAGGTGGAATATAGAATATTGTTATTTAAGTTTTATAACCGTACATTTGTGACGAACATGATATTCTTAATGAAGGGAGTTGCTGTAAAACTGAAAGATAAAGAAAAAAATATGTAAATAAATAAAAAGAGGTATGGAGTCCGTTATAAAATTGAATAATACAGTACAATAGAAACACGGGGCGTATCGGGATCCACCCTCCTTCAGCCACGCCGGAGACATAGATGAGAAATATAAATAGGTAAAGAGAAAACAAACAAACAAACAAAGGACGTTTCCACCACGTGAAAAAAATAGATGGATAAAAAATAAATAAATAAGACTAGCAACACAGAATGATGAAAAGGCAGAAGAACACGGGTAGCAAGAGGAAAAAGATACACTAAATAAACAGATAATTCATTCATCCATGTATCACACTTGAAGTATAGGCCTTCAACAAACATATGCTAAGTCTTCTTGTCTGTCACGGGTTGTCTCCCCTTGCTCTGCAGTAATGGTTCAACAGTGGCCAAAACCTAGATTATCTAATGTGGTTCTTCAAAGGTGTCTACCTTTGCACAAGATTGCTCTTGGCAGAGTTGTAGATAGAAGGATAATGATGCTTCTACCTCGAGGGAGTCTCCACAAGATATTTCAAAAGTCAAGAACAATGCTGAATGAGTCTGGGCACGTTAACTTTATATCTGACCCGCCGCCTTTTGTGGGGATGGATTATCTTCTAATTAGCTCGTTCAAACCCCCCAGCTGATTTAACTCAGCGAAATTCCTCTTATTAGCTCGATATTGTTATTATTATTATTGGCTCTTCAGATGTAGATATACCTACATATATTAAAAGCAGGATTCACACATATACCTTTCGCTCTGTAATAATTAATTCAACTATGAATCTATTAAAACAACATATAAGACATTTAATGATCAATTATTTTGGAACAAATGTTGATAAATTTGAAATGGTATTTATGAGAAATTAAGGTTCATCATAAATCTCGGTTTGGTAGATTAAAACATAGTCTTTTTTATTTTTCCTGCTAAACTTCTAACGTAGCTTTCAAATTGCTGAAATGTTGGTGCTGCTGTTTCCGTCACTTCATCTCTGTGGCAAGGGTGCGTCTCGAAAGGGTTCTGGAGGTAACCGCTTCTGGTCAAGGCAGGGATCTTCACCACCCGTGGAATGCAGGTGTCACATGTCGATCTCAAGCTTCAAACCACAAACTAGTACAGCTGGTAACGTGAGTAGAACCTCAAATGGTCTCTCCAAACCGTACCACCAACTTTAGAGGGAATAAAATAACGCTTTCCTCCGCTAAGTATTTGTTTTCCTGATTTAGATCAGGCGCCTTTTCCCGGTGTCCGTCACCGATTCTTTTATCAGAATTTTTACTCTCCCTGAGTGTATATCATATAACTCAGGGGATGTGATGAAAAATCACCATTCTTTTAGTCAATGTAATGAAAAAAATTCAACTGGACAGCGACAAGTAGCTTGCGCCTGAAGGAACTACTTTAAGCAAATAAACAACTCATTACAAATGATAATATACTACTATTCACAAGTTGATGTAATCATCACTCCCTGCTCCATTCGGAGTCTGGGGTTACCTCTGCTTTTGGTTCTTCCGTGAGAACTAGCATGAAGCAATCACCAGCGCTTGCTATGGTAGTTCATGAATGTATCATATTCACACGCTGGGGTTGCCAGCCTAGTATGAATCTTTAACACCACTATCAAGTATGAGCATCTCAAATTCACAGCATAAAAAATATGTTACACTCACCTCAATAATTGGGAAATCTTAGACTTCTTGCTCAGTAGAATAATCTTGGCAACTTAACACAGATGCATCGAACACACGTCTGGGGTATTATTTCTATTTCAGAATACCTCTGTGACTTGTAAGTGGTCCTGTAGAATTCCGGGTTCCGTATTAAAATTGGCGAGTTTTCTACTGATGTACAGAGATGCTCTTAATACTTTTTGTCCGGTCCAATAAATTCAGAATCCAACTCTATTCTTTTCTGTGGCAAGGTCCGAGCTGTCTACGTTGACGATTTCAGGAATGCAGTGCCGTATGGCAAACTTTTTCTACGTTATATCGTAGGTTCCCGGCCCACGCTTCCACCTGGCGTTTTCTGACAAACTCCTAATCAGCGCGGTTGTTTATTGGCGCCTCAAATGTGTAGCGAAAGGTTTTTAAGAGTGTAGTTGTCAGCATTAGATACTGATAGAACAGACAAAGAAGTCAGCCTGAAAAGAATATATTCCCAGTGTCAGAAAAGAGCACTGGTATCACAGGATAGTCACGGCTGTGAAGGTCTCTGCTTCAGATAGTATTCAGATTAAAGTCAGAGCCTAAGATGCCACCTTTGCTATGTAACTAACATATGATAATTAACAATTCAGTAAAACTAAAAAATGCAACAATATGACAAGTCAGAGAATTACAATTAATGAACAATTTATTATTGACATCTATCTTTGTTTAAAACCAGAATAGTAACCTGGAACCAAGTGTGACATGTGGCTACCCTTTTGTTGTAATGGTCCACAAGTCTACGTGTAAAGTGGGTGAAAGTGTTCATCGTTATGCACGTGTATGTATGACACAAGGATCTGTTCTATTGGCAGTATAACACAGTCTTGACATGTGTCTAATCTGAAATACATTTTCATAAATAAATAAAATACACTGTTAGTCCAAATCAAGATGCTGCAGCCGCCTTCTACAGTTATAGTAGCTTGCAGTCATCTATAAAAGTATTCTTATTGATTATAAACTTTTGAGCACTCCTGAGTTTCCATTCCGGCTTAACCCTGGTATGTATCGTGTTCGTTTCGTCATCCACAAATTAAATTCCAATTTAGTCCTCACAAGTCGATTAAACCTATCTAACCTGAAATGAAATTGAATTTATTTACAATATACATTTATAAACTTAAATACCCTCTTAGGATGGTTCAGAAGTTCAAACTGAACTGAGGAATTTGTGATGATTTGAACTGTCCAGCACGCAGATGGAGAAATAAGCTTTCCAGGCACGCTGCTATCTCAACTTCCAGCAGTCTGTCTATCTTCTGATTTTATTTTGCTCTCTGTACGATTTTGAAAGAACCTCGGCTTGCTTTTATAGGCTGAGCGCGGACGTATAAAGGGGCACAGTGCAAACTGCATTCTTAATTTTAGTTTCTCTCGCTGATATGGGGAATCTGTGCTCAGCGTGGCCCATAAAACGTGCTCGTTCTGTTCAACCAGATTATTGATCGCTGTCATCCGTGTTTCCTTTTATATGTACGATCGTTAGCTTCATATATATATATGTTGTCCGTAATTGGTTTTGTCTTCGATTTATTATTAATTTCCGAAGTCGATCGACACAACAGTTTTCATCAGGCTGGCACCTTTACCTTCAATTATCTCCAAAAATAATACACACAGCAACTATTCCTTAGGAATGAATATAGCTGATCTTATCCTTCAAGAAACGAAATCACTGTCATTACTTTCTGTCGCTCCAGTTACTTGTACGACACATGAATCCATCGCACACTAACACACTGTCATTTCCTCTGCAAAACGCCATTGTGAAACCGGTTCGTCCCAAGCGAGCTTCGCGATTTCTGATTGGCTGCCAATATTTCCCTCTTTTTATCATAACAAGGCATCGTGTTTACATCACGCTACAAAATGCCAGCCAATACATTCAAAGTTCATATTATGAAAACTTTTCCTCATGCAGAATTATGCATGACTCATGCGATTGAAAATTTCAAACAGTTATCCTCCGTATATGGAGCTGCTACATCCGACAATTCTTAGTAATGTTTATGTTTCAACTTCTTACATTTTTTCCTGATCATAACCAGGTAGTCCGGAAGTTTCTGTACACCATTCGTCCTGCTCGCTCTTCCAGATGTCTTCCAAGATTGCGTTTATCTATAATCACCTAACCCTGCGGTCGAGTCGGAAGTAATTTCGCAATCTTAAGCAAACACTTCGTGCTCGCATTTACCTAAAGTCAGTGTGGTATTATCACGTTTTAGGGACTCAATTAATCTCTAAGGGATAGGTGATACGCTTGTCAGGCCCTGTCATGCATCGAAGCGTGCAACGTGAACAATGACAGAAGGGTAATGCTATCAACAGGTTTCCCCTGTGTGTGTCCTATCCAACTCCAGCGTCTTCTTCTCATCTCTTGTTCCATTGGCACTTGTCTAGTCTTTGTTATCAGTTCCACATTAGTGATCGTGTCATTACACTTCCATTCTTCTATTCTCCACACAATTATGAAAGTTTGTAACTTTTGGGCTGTTGTTATTTGTTGTTCTCCGTGTTTCAGAGTAAATAAACTGTATTTTAAAGATATTCAGAAATACCACACGAGATGTAGACTGAGGGGTACAAACAGAAAGGAAATACCGACAAAGAATAAAAGGATAAAAATCAGCAGGCTTTCGTAATGACGAGTTCAGGAAGAAAAAACACAAACAGAATTCCAATATACACTGTTCAAACACACACACTATCTCTCCTCTCTCTTTCTCTCTCTTTCTGCGCCTCCATCTCTCAGACACACAATAGGAAGAAGGTAGTGAAAAGGATTGGGGGGAGAGAACGACTTAACACCACAAACACTTCTAGAACTACAAGAAATAGCTGAAACGTTTTGTGCGCAGACGCATTCACATGCAGGTGTGCTTATTTCATCGTCGGCATTATCATTTTCCCTTTCTCTCTTTACGGAGCATATGATTCATTGCTGCGACAGGTCCCCTTTACAGGAAGCCTGCATCAATCATTCACATGCTCTTGCAGGGGTGGTATCTGTAGACATTTTGTCACATGATGATGTTGCCAGCCTCAAGCACTGACTCATATTAGTGGACTTGTACGACATGCCTGTGTAAGCCGCAGTTCTATTCTGTCTTCGTCTCATCAGAGAGCCCAAGGAACTACACGTCTGCTTACTTGTGTCCATGTTTCACAACCATACTATAGGACTCACTTGACATTTGTGCCGGGCTTGATTTCAATTTATTTCCATAAGTTTCCTAATGCAGTGTAAACTTCTGTTCCCTTTCGTTTTCTGTTCACCCAACTTTGTCTATATTGTTACCAAGATATATGAATAAATTCACGTCTTACTGTTTTCTGTTCACCCAACGTTGTCTATATTGTTACCAAGATATATGAATAAATTCACATCTTACTGTTTTCTGTTCACCCAACTTTGTCTATATTGTTACCAAGATATATGAATAAATTCACGTCTTACTGTTTTCTGTTCACCCAACTTTGTCTATATTGTTACCAAGATATATGAATAAATTCACGTCTTACTGTTTTCTGTTCACCCAACTTTGTCTATATTGTTACCAAGATATATGAATAAATTCACGTCTTACTGTTTTCTGTTCACCCAACTTTGTCTATATTGTTACCAAGATATATGAATAAATTCACGTCTTACTGTTTTCTGTTCACCCAACTTTGTCTATATTGTTACCAAGATATATGAATAAATTCACGTCTTACTGTTTTCTGTTCACCCAACTTTGTCTATATTGTTACCAAGATATATGAATAAATTCACGTCTTACTGTTTTCCGAGCTCAGTGGTCCATGGTTTGATCCCCAGTTGAGGTGGAATTTTTTTAGACCGCAAACGGTTCTGCGGACGACCCAGCCTCATGAATTGGGTACCAGAGCAACTCTAGGAAGGTTAAAGGCGGCCGGCGTGAAGCAGACCACATTATCCCTAGTGTGCCGTATGGTCAAGAAAATATGAGCCTAACACCATATTCCCAATATGCCTCAATGGGCATGTAATGGGGTCCTTTACTTTTTTTAACCCCCTTATATGATCGTATCTCCATCAGCAATCTATTTATTATTGACCTAATTTATTCTCATAATTGATTGGTCTCTTCTCTATTTTCAGACTCAGTTGCTCAGTTGCGGTCTTATTACTTGCTCTTCAATTTTTGGTGTCAGGATTCATGGGACCGTGTCTAAATATTGTACGAGTATTTTTTTTTCCACAGTCCGTGTAGTTCCCGGGGGTCTCTGGAGAGATAAAGAGAGAATTCGACCACTGCGCCCTCAGGCATGTCATCCACGGCGATGCCATGTGTAGTGGTGGCCCCATGCTCTACAGGGGTCGCAAACGTAAATGATGACGATGATTATTGTTGCAGATTAACGTGTGCACACATTTCTGAGACACCCTGTATATATATATATATGTTTATTTATTTATATATATTTATATATAAACATATGAATGTTACTAACTACAGGTACGTGTTTGTATGTCACAACATGCTGTACACTAGACTGTTCACAAGGAAGATGTGGTGGAGCATATGCCTTCAACTAATACAGATCAAGCCTTCATGTCCTGTGCCATCCGTTCGAGGTCTTCCAATATCTTATTTATCCAGTTATTGTCAAAGTCTAATTCCGTTTTACGTTTTATTGTTTTATGTTATGTCTATCTCTCACTATTACCTTATCCAGGAGAGTCTAGAACAAAGACTGCCTTGTAATGTTATTAACTAGTTTCTTCAATGTATGTCTATCCAAGACTACGTCTTCTCATGACATCTTGTTCCATTGATATTTGTCAAGTTCTTTCCATCAGTTCCACACTGGTGATCTCATTATATCACGCCAATCCGCCTATTCTTAGGCAGGCATTCATTAATGAAAGTCTATATATTTCTTGTTGTCAATTTTGTTGTTCTCCATGTTTCAGAACCATGCGATGGAACAGTCCAGACATTTCAGGTGAAGATTCTAATTCTTGACGTTATACTTGATTTTTTGTTTTTTAATATGACTATAGATATGTGAATTACCCTACTAACTGTTGTATGAATTTATACACATGATCATCTATGCGCTTATTATTCTAACTGATATTTTCTCGGTAATAGGCTGGGGCGATCATGCCTTTGATAAAAAGAGCCACCAGTGTATATGGGATCGAACCGCCAGCTTTTCTTACACAGTGGTTGTCTCTGTGTGTCTGATCGGCGGTCCGCTGTTCACCATGGCTGCCTGCTACATTCTTATCTTCAAGAAGATTTACAGGTATTATTTTCTGTATTCTTAAAAAAAAAAAAAAACATTTATCAAGTGCATTCATTACCCCTTAAGGCTGTCGTAGATTTTGGATAGGAGTATTAAGACTGGGGTTGGTCCCTTCAGAATAGGTTGGAATGAGTGATAGTCACAGTGAGAGCTGGTGAAGAAAAAAACCACAATAGAATTTCCCACACGTGAGATGATAGAATGTGATATAGAAGCTGTCTTTGAGAATCGAGATGATCTTCTCTCTCTCACCTATCTTCTACGACCGTTTTTTAAAGGGCGTCAGACAGTCTAAACACAGATATATATATTAATAATCTCTATCTACTCACGGGCACGCACATACACGTGACGACAGGTAAACACACAGACGTGGGAAAACTATAACAATGCTTATACAGATAATTGGGATCGAGCTGACCAACGCACTGATTTTTTTGTTCAAGAGAGATATTTTAATTATCATATCAAAATTTCTCACAACACCAAAAATTTCCAAGGAAAACATATACAAATAGTCATAAAATTTAAGAAAATGCTACAAGGATGATAGCCCGTTAGAATCTTAGCTCTAGGTTTAGCCCACAGCCCCGTTAAGAGAACAGATGATGGCCCAAAGAGTTATAGATACGTAGGGTTTAGGCTAAGAGTTTTTCTTCTTTTTCTCGTAAATGTATGCACAGAGTTGAATAATCTGATTTAGCCTAAGAAGTAAAGAAACTCTAGCAAATAGTAACAAATTCTGCAGGTTAAAAAAAAAAAAAAATTAAGACAGTAAATGGATGACAATATTACAACTGTAAAATAACACTCTGATCTGCGTACACTCATTCATTCAGCCATGGCCATGGATAGACAGTTATACTCACAACTTTGCTCGCTGCCTCTGGGAACATAATAAATTCTAAGACCTTCACACAGACCCGAAAATGCAGTCCTTGACCAAGAAATCCCCAGTTCCAAAAGACGTACTAAACTCTCAGGGAACGATTCCTTGGGTGTTCTAATTTTTCGAAATGTCTGATTAAGTCACATAAAATATTGTCCAGGCACGAAAGTTAGCAGAGCACAATGTCATTAGCTTTGGGTTCTAGAATTTAAGGAATGTCAGATCGGTGTCTACTTTCAGGAAGTTACTATATTTGGTCACCACAGTACTAGTCAAAACTCTGTCGGAATGTTTCTGATCTTTGCTTGCCACAACGGGCTGAATTGTACTGAAGAGTTATTCTGGAAGAATTAATTCTGGCGCGAAGGCCTCTTACTTCATTTAACTGTTACAGTTCAGGTAATGAAAGTGATTTGTTTCTTCCCAAATAAAGTTCACGTACTAGAACGCTGGTAAAGTTGGGTACCACCGTTTCACTATATAAAAGAAAGAACACATATCAAATAATTTTACAATATGTACTCAATATAACTTACATTTTAATAGCAAGCCTGCAGCTTGACTTATATTTAAAACTTCCAGTAAAATAAGTTATATTAAATAAATCAAACATCATGAATTAGAAAATACATACGTATTTCGTCAACATTCAATGATGTATCTAGCGTTATAAGTTTAGTTTTTTTAAAATATATTCTCTCGTCTGATTATTTAGCAGTTAAATTAACTTCATTATAGCTACATTTTTTAGTAAGCTAAAGATATAATTTATTATGTATTTCCACTGTATGCGTCACTAGAAAATAATACAGACTATATAGATTAAGCCCTCTGTTCAAAAGAACTAGTTTAAAATTAAATCGGCGATTTAACACTTAATCACTTCACAAAATTCTAGAGAACTACTATATAATATTTACCTCAAAACACAGCACAACAAGATATCGCACAATTAAGAATTTTTACGCTCATATTTATGGAAGTCTAGAAGTTCGACAAATTGTCGCAACAAAACTAAGAAACTTCGCTTATACAGCTCTACTCTTCGCGAACCACCTGTCTACTGCGATTTATTGAGAAGAATGAAAATAAAGTTTCAAACTAGGTTTAATATTTTAAACCAGACAAAGGATGAACTATTATTTCGTAGAACGAAATGCTCTCCCCTTTCCGGCTTAAACGATACGTTTAACACCTAACAAGTCGTAACTGCCACCACTGACCAAGATGTACGCGTGTCAGTTTCAAATCTCAGACAACCTGTCTCCAATGCAGGGCAGTTTTCACACTACAGCTGACCATGGCCCACAGTGAGCGCCGTGTCAGTTTGGGATTTTATTTCAGACAAATGTCTGAATACTGACCGGTGCAGATGTAAAGTATCACACCTCACCCGGACTTATGCCGAGAAGAAGCTCGCGCGCTCGGTGAGAATGTAGACGATTGTCTACGTCCTATGTTCAGCGAACCGACTTATCACGCCTTCTGACGCCCTGCAGCCCTGACATCTACGTAATATCGTCCTAGCGCGATTCTCAGTTTTGAGAAAGAAACAGGTAAAGTTTAAAAATACTGAAGAAAATATTTTTCGCAAACGAGTGATGCGAAAAAATACAGGAAAAACAAGTAAGGAAAGATAATAAAAATGAAAGGATTTAGGTGAGAGAATAGGAAGAAGATGTAGGTAATTTAATGATATAAAGACCTACGTGACAGGACGTCCCCCCTTAAGATATGGAAGCACTCCATGTCTACGTTATGGAATTAAATTTCCTATAACCGTAGCTTCAGGGTGTCTGTCTTCTTCCCTCTCATCTTCCCCCTCCATCTCTCCCCAATTCCTACTCAAGTCTACTCCCCAAAGTTTCCTTCCTCTGGAATGTCTCCCATGCGCGCTTGAAAGTGCGTCGCCGCTTCTGACATTTTTGAAAGATTTCCTGTGATAGCGGTGGAATATCCCTGCCACTATCATCATCTTCGTCAGTTTTGGCGATCGTCAGGAGATGGTCGGAGGTCGGCACAGGTCTTTCCAAGTATCTCTTTAAGAGATTTAAATGGAAACCCTTTTCCTTTCCCTGAATAGATATCTGGTAGGTAGCCTTAGAAATCTTTTTCAGGACGTTAAACGGCCCTTGCCATCCGATCTTCAGTTGGTTGTTCTTGGTCGGGAGTAACACCAAAACTTTCTCTCCTGCTTCCAGTTCTCTCTGTTTCGCGACTTTCCTGTATCGGTTAGCGTGCTTTGTGCGAACTCGCTTAAAGGTAGTCGTTGCTAGGTCCCACCCTAGTTTCAACCTTTCCTTTAAAACCGACACATATTTACTGGCTGAGACAACTGTCTCATCCGCCTTCTCGTCTGTCAGAGACTGAAGTAAGGCTTCCAGCGGGCCCTTAATGGGTCTGCCGAATAAGAGTTTAGCTGGCGGAAATCCTGTGGAAGTATGAGGAGATTCTCTGTAGCCAAATAAAGCTCCAGGAATACAAAGGTCCCAATCTTCAGGTTTCACTTGTGCCAGTTTACTTAGCAGCATGTTGAGGTTTCCATTAGCACGTTCCACGAGCCCATTTCCGGCCGGAGTATACGGCTTAGTGTGGATGTGTTGGGTCCTCAAGATCTTAATGATCTCATCCATCAACAGGTTTCGGTAAGGAGATCCGTTATCCGTCAACACTTGCTGCGGGAATCCCAACCGAATGAAAATCTGCACGAGGGCTTCTGCGACATGCTTGGCATCTGCGCATGTTAGTGGGATAGCTTCTGCCCATAAAGTGCATGTATCGATTAAGGTCAGGATGAACCTGTTCCTTCTTTTAGTCCTGTCGAAAGGCCCTAAAATGTCGATCACAACCCGTTCGAATGGTGTTCCCATTATTGGCATTTCACCCATGTGGACTGGGGGTGTCCGTTGCTTGGGTGGTACACGTTGGCACAGGGTACAGGATTTGACGTACCTGATAATATCAGTGTTTACTCCTGGCCACCAATAATGAGTGGTTATACGTTGGTTTGTGGCGTTCTGTCCCATATGTCCGCTGAAGGGAAGAGAGTGCCCCATTTCTAGGATTTGGCTTCTGTACTGTTTCGGTACTAGGAGCTGGTTGTAACCTTGGTCAGGCTTGCCCGTTCTCCGATAAAGTACGCCATCCTTAGAAAAAATGTCCCCGTGCTGTGTTGGTTCCTTCGCCATGGGCAGTTTCCTAAAGCAGGGTGCCAAAGTAGGATCCTTTTGTTGCGCTTCTCTAAGTTCCATAGGTAACAAATTAGGCGCAGGCTCCTGTTCCTTCTTGGTTTGCCCTCTTGTAGTTACTGCTGCCACAATCGGCTCTTCCGGTTTCCCAATACACACGTATCTCCCGCCAAGTATGACTGGGTAGATGGGATCATCCATAACAGCCGCTTTGATCACGCCTCTGACAAAGTCAGAGTGTATCTCCACCAGTGCGATGGGAAGCGCTGTAGGTGCATCACTCTTACGAACTCCACAAAGTTTGACGGTCTCTCCTGTCTCTTGACCGGGTTTTACCAGGTTTCTGGCAACAATGCAATCGTAAGAAAGCCCCGTGTCAAATAAGCAAGAAGTTTGAGAACCGTTCAAAGTAACAGTACCTCGCGTTGTGGGTCTATCCCCAACAGGTTGGGAATCACTATCCATAATTCCGCCTTGCGAGACTGTTAGCAAGCATCCGATGCGTTTCGGCTCGGTGTGCTCGGTCTGATCATATGTCCCGTGCTCAGGGGTTCTCCCTTTGCCACCTTGTCCTTTCTGGCTACGCTGCCATGTAGGGCGGTCGGGTTGATCAGACTGTTTGGGGTGGTTGGGGTACTTGTTCTTGTAGAACTTGGATTTTTCAGGAGGGGGGGTTTTGAGGTCCAGTTTCTCTGTGGTTATTTTGGTTAGAAGCCTGAGAAGATTGCTCTAGGTTATGTTTTCGAAAATGCTCCTCTGTCGGTTTCCGCTTAGTGGCCGGTAGTTCAGCCAGCGCATTGTGATAACGCTCAGACTTTTCCTAAATGTCTTCAAGTTTTTCTGCCCCCTGCTCAGCGAGAAATCTCCGGGTATCCGCAGACAATGTGTTCTTTATTTGTTCTGTTAAAACAAATTCCTCAAGACCTTCATAGGTAGAGGGGAGCTGTGAGAGCTCTAGGCACTTTGTCAGATAACCCTGCAAACGAGACGAGAACTGCTGAAAAGTTTCAGAATTCTCTTTACGGCTGTTGCGAAACAGTTGCAAAAATTTGCGAGCGTTCATTTCAAAGCGCTCCAGTAACGCTTTCTTCAACAGATCATAGTTGTCTTGTTGGCTGCTTTCCAGTTTGGCGTAAACATCATACGCAGAACTTTTCAAAGCCTGAGAAAGCTTCATGTTCCAACGCGACCTCTCTAAACCGTACAGAGTTGCAATTTTCTCAAATTTTTCTAGCCAAGTGTCAATCTTCTCATTTGGACAAGGGAAAGATTCTAGCGGAAAAGACATAGCACTGAGGTGAAGAGATTGAGTATTAGAAGGATCAGTTAAGGAAGAATGAGGAGAAGACTCTCCATTGCTGGAGGTAGAGGCAGCACCACGGCTTTGGAACTCTAGAGTCTTAAGCGCCAGCTCATGCTGTCGTCGTTGCTCATTTTCTCTTTCCTCATGCTGTCTCTCCTCCCTCTCCTTCTCATGCTGTCTCTCCTCCCTCTCCTTCTCATGCTGTCTCTCCTTCTCTTTTTCTCTCTCCCTGCGGATTTCCATTTCTTCCTCAATCTTCTTCTGCTGTAATAGACGGTCTGCTTCTTCTTTCCTCTCCGCATCATATCTCTCAAGTTCGTCCCTGACAAAAGCTTTCGCTTCGTCTCCGTCCAAACCTTCTTGTCTCGCTTCGTCCCTGAGAAGCTGTCTAAGCTTTGCTCTCTCGGCCATATTATGTCAGTGACTGAGACTAGTGGAGAAAGAACATAGAAAAAAGGATACTCAGGTTCCTACCACTTACGAGAAAAAAAATACCAAAAATCAAAAGATGATATATTTAACCCTGGGATACCTCCTCCAAAAAAAATAAAAATCTAACTATCGCTGCTATTATCGGCAGTAAAGCACCTAGTGCAAAACACGACTACGCCAACTAAATGGTAGTAAAGATTACTTCTGAAAAATAAGTTGCTACAGTGGAAAAGCAAAATAATTATTGCAAAAATTAAAGAGAAAAATAATCCCTTAATTATAAAGTCCACTATCAAGTTCACCCCTGAAGACAGTTAGGGTAAGGGAGGCAATTAATCTGGACAAATAGTCCGAAACGCACTCCTTAGCTTTTGCTCAAACACCTACTTCTTCAAAACCCAGTGAATGTTATACACTCACTACTTTACCAGCGTTTAGTATTACAAAATCAGTAATTAACATATATTCCGACAATCAACCTGTAACTGAAATGTATATTATTTCTAAATGCTGTGGAAAAAAACTATCAGTTTGTGTGGTCAGCACGCCCGAAAACAGATCGTTAGTCTAGGGGATAAATTATTTTAAAAAGATACAAAACTCACAAGACATCACACTCTTACTCTATTACAGAATAAAGAATCTTAAATACAAAATCCAGATAGACGAGTCCACGTTTGTCGTACTCGTCTTCCTATTCTAAGTTCAAAAATCCGTCGGACGAGAACCCATTTGTCGTATCGCCTTAGGATTTTGGGTTCAATTCCCGGTAACGAGCGACCATTTGTCGTAGATTTTGGATAGGAGTATTAAGACTGGGGTTGGTCCCTTCAGAATAGGTTGGAATGAGTGATAGTCACAGTGAGAGCTGGTGAAAAAAAAAACCACAATAGAATTTCCCACACGTGAGATGATAGAATGTGATATAGAAGCTGTCTTTGAGAATCGAGATGATCTTCTCTCTCTCACCTATCTTCTACGACCGTTTTTTAAAGGGCGTCAGACAGTCTAAACATCATCATCATCATCATCAGTTGCCATCTCCACAACGAAGGTTGGCTGTAATGGATCTCCAACGTCTTCTGTCTCTTGTCTTGGTGGTACACTCTGATAGACTCTTTCCCGTCCATCTCTTGATGTTATCTTCCCACTTATAGCGCTGTCTTCCCCTTGCACGTTTGCCTTCAACTCTCCCTTCTGTTATGGTCTTCTGCAAGGTGTTATGCCTTTTTATGTGGCCAAAGTATTTTAGCTGCCGAACTTTGACCTCTCTCATTAGTTCTCTTTTCATACCTAGATTTTCTAGGACCTCCTTATTTGTTTTCATCTCTTTCCATGAGATACGCCCCATTCTTCTATATATCCACATTTCAAGAGCCTCAATTCTTTCTTCCAAATGCTTATTCATCGTCCATGTTTCTGCACCATACAGAAATGCAGAATATATATAACACTTTATGATTCTCAGTTTTAATTTATGAGATAACTGTTTGGATGTCAGTATATGTTTCATGTTGTTGAATGTAGCTTTGGCCATTCCTATTCTCTTCTTGATTTCTGTTTCACATCTGCCATCTTCTGTTATTATATGACCAAGATATACGTAGCTCTTGACTTGTTCCAGGATTTTCCCATTTACGCTTATCTTTAATGTGGGTTTATCGTCTGTTTTGCTAATTATCATAGTTTTAGTTTTCTCAATATTAATGTCGAGTCCATATTCATGACTTATACTGTTCACTTGCTTCACTAGTTCTTGTAACTCATGTTCGCTTTCAGCTAACAACACGGTATCATCTGCATATCTAAGGTTGTTTATTGATCTTCCACTGATGTTCAGTCCTGGTATTTCCTGTATCTGTTTGAAAATTTTTTCGGTGTATAAATTAAATAGGCAGGGGGACAGCACACAGCCTTGTCTGACACCTCTTTTTATGTCTATGTATGGTGAATAATTCCTTCCCGATCTTACTGTGGCAGTTTGCTCCCAATAAAGGTTACTGAGTATTCTTATATCTTTTCCATCAATACCTATGTCTTTGAGGCATTCAATTATTTTCTCATGATGGATTCTGTCAAAAGCCTTCTTATAGTCAATGAAGCACATATACATACTTTTTTGGACCTCTGTATATTTTTCTGCTAATCTTCTTAGGCAAAATATTGCCTCTCTTGTTCCACTGTTCCGTCTAAAACCAAACTGTTCTTCTTGGATTTCACAGTCTAAACACAGATATATATATATATTAATAATCTCTATCTACTCACGGGCACGCACATACACGTGACGACAGGTAAACACACAGACGTGGGAAAACTATAACAATGCTTATACAGATAATTGGGATCGAGCTGACCAACGCACTGATTTTTTTGTTCAAGAGAGATATTTTAATTATCATATCAAAATTTCTCACAACACCAAAAATTTCCAAGGAAAACATATACAAATAGTCATAAAATTTAAGAAAATGCTACAAGGATGATAGCCCGTTAGAATCTTAGCTCTAGGTTTAGCCCACAGCCCCGTTAAGAGAACAGATGATGGCCCAAAGAGTTATAGATACGTAGGGTTTAGGCTAAGAGTTTTTCTTCTTTTTCTCGTAAATGTATGCACAGAGTTGAATAATCTGATTTAGCCTAAGAAGTAAAGAAACTCTAGCAAATAGTAACAAATTCTGCAGGTTAAAAAAAAAAAAAAAAAAAATTAAGACAGTAAATGGATGACAATATTACAACTGTAAAATAACACTCTGATCTGCGTACACTCATTCATTCAGCCATGGCCATGGATAGACAGTTATACTCACAACTTTGCTCGCTGCCTCTGGGAACATAATAAATTCTAAGACCTTCACACAGACCCGAAAATGCAGTCCTTGACCAAGAAATCCCCAGTTCCAAAAGACGTACTAAACTCTCAGGGAACGATTCCTTGGGTGTTCTAATTTTTCGAAATGTCTGATTAAGTCACATAAAATATTGTCCAGGCACGAAAGTTAGCAGAGCACAATGTCATTAGCTTTGGTTTCTAGAATTTAAGGAATGTCAGATCGGTGTCTACTTTCAGGAAGTTACTATATTTGGTCACCACAGTACTAGTCAAAACTCTGTCGGAATGTTTCTGATCTTTGCTTGCCACAACGGGCTGAATTGTACTGAAGAGTTATTCTGGAAGAATTAATTCTGGCGCGAAGGCCTCTTACTTCATTTAACTGTTACAGTTCAGGTAATGAAAGTGATTTGTTTCTTCCCAAATAAAGTTCACGTACTAGAACGCTGGTAAAGTTGGGTACCACCGTTTCACTATATAAAAGAAAGAACACATATCAAATAATTTTACAATATGTACTCAATATAACTTACATTTTAATAGCAAGCCTACAGCTTGACTTATATTTAAAACTTCCCGTAAAATAAGTTATATTAAATAAATCAAACATCATGAATTAGAAAATACATACGTATTTCGTCAACACTCAATGATGTATCTAGCGTTATAAGTTTAGTTTTTTTTAAATATATTCTCTCGTCTGATTATTTAGCAGTTAAATTAACTTCATTATAGCTACATTTTTTAGTAAGCTAAAGATATAATTTATTATGTATTTCCACTGAAATGCGTCACTAGAAAATAATACAGACTATATAGATTAAGCCCTCTGTTCAAAAGAACTAGTTTAAAATTAAATCGGCGATTTAACACTTAATCACTTCACAAAATTCTAGAGAACTACTATATAATATTTACCTCAAAACACAGCACTACAAAATATCGCACAATTAAGAATTTTTACGCTCATATTTATGGAAGTCTAGAAGTTCGACAAATTGTCGCAACAAACTAAGAAACTTCGCTTATACAGCTCTACTCTTCGCGAACCACCTGTCTACTGCGATTTATTGAGAAGAATGAAAATAAAGTTTCAAACTAGGTTTAATATTTTAAACCAGACAAAGGATGAACTATTATTTCGTAGAACGAAATGCTCTCCCCTTTCCGGCTTAAACGATACGTTTAAACACCTAACAAGTGTCGTAACTGCCACCACTGACCAAGATGTACGCGTGTCAGTTTCAAATCTCAGACAACCTGTCTCCAATGCAGGGCAGTTTTCACACTACAGCTGACCATGGCCCACAGTGAGCGCCGTGTCAGTTTGGGATTTTATTTCAGACAAATGTCTGAATACTGACCGGTGCAGATGTAAAGTATCACACCTCACCCGGACTTATGCCGAGAAGAAGCTCGCGCGCTCGGTGAGAATGTAGACGATTGTCTACGTCCTATGTTCAGCGAACCGACTTATCATGCCTTCTGACGCCCTGCAGCCCTGACATCTACGTAATATCGTCCTAGCGCGATTCTCAGTTTTGAGAAAGAAACAGGTAAAGTTTAAAAATACTGAAGAAAATATTTTTCGCAAACGAGTGATGCGAAAAATACAGGAAAAACAAGTAAGGAAAGATAATAAAAATGAAAGGATTTAGGTGAGAGAATAGGAAGAAGATGTAGGTAATTTAATGATATAAAGACCTACGTGACAGGACGTCCCCCCTTAAGATATGGAAGCACTCCATGTCTACGTTATGGAATTACATTTCCTATAACCGTAGCTTCAGGGTGTCTGTCTTCTTCCCTCTCATCTTCCCCCTCCATCTCTCCCCAATTCCTACTCAAGTCTACTCCCCAAAGTTTCCTTCCTCTGGAATGTCTCCCATGCGCGCTTGAAAGAGCGTCGCCGCTTCTGACATTTTTGAAAGATTTCCTGTGATAGCGGTGGAATATCCCTGCCACTATCATCATCTTCGTCAGTTTTGGCGATCGTCAGGAGATGGTCGGAGGTCGGCACAGGTCTTTCCGAGTATCTCTTTAAGAGATTTAAATGGAAACCCTTTTCCTTTCCCTGAATAGATATCTGGTAGGTAGCCTTAGAAATCTTTTTCAGGACGTTAAACGGCCCTTGCCATCCGATCTTCAGTTGGTTGTTCTTGGTCGGGAGTAACACCAAAACTTTCTCTCCTGCTTCCAGTTCTCTCTGTTTCGCGACTTTCCTGTATCGGTTAGCGTGCTTTGTGCGAGCTCGCTTAAAGTTAGTCGTTGCTAGGTCCCACCCTAGTTTCAACCTTTCCTTTAAAACCGACACATATTTACTGGCTGAGACAACTGTCTCATCCGCCTTCTCGTCTGTCAGAGACTGAAGTAAGGCTTCCAGCGGGCCCTTAATGGGTCTGCCGAATAAGAGTGTAGCTGGCGGAAATCCTGTGGAAGTATGAGGAGATTCTCTGTAGCCAAATAAAGCTCCAGGAATACAAAGGTCCCAATCTTCAGGTTTCACTTGTGCCAGTTTACTTAGCAGCATGTTGAGGTTTCCATTAGCACGTTCCACGAGCCCATTTCCGGCCGGAGTATATGGCTTAGTGTGGATGTGTTGGGTCCTCAAGATCTTAACGATCTCATCCATCAACAGGTTTCGGTATGGAGATCCGTTATCCGTCAACACTTGCTGCGGGAATCCCAACCGAGTGAAAATCTGCACGAGGGCTTCTGCGACATGCTTGGCATCTGTGCATGTTAGCGGGATAGCTTCTGCCCATAAAGTGCATGTATCGACTAAGGTCAGGATGAACCTGTTCCTTCTTTTAGTCCTGTCGAAAGGCCCTAAAATGTCGATCACAACCCGTTCGAATGGTGTTCCCATTATTGGCATTTTACCCATGTGGACTGGGGGTGTCCGTTGCTTGGGTGGTACACGTTGGCACTGGGCACAGGATTTGACGTACCTGATAATACCAGTGTTTACTCCTGGCCACCAATAATGAGTGGTTATACGTTGGTTTGTGGCGTTCTGTCCCATATGTCCGCTGAAGGGAAGAGAGTGCCCCATTTCTAGGATTTGGCTTCTGTACTGTTTCGGTACTAGGAGCTGGTTGTAACCTTGGTAGGCTTGCCCGTTCTCCGATAAAGTACGCCATCCTTAGAAAAAATGTCCCCGTGCTGTGTTGGTTCCTTCGCCATGGGCAGTTTCCTAAAGCAGGGTGCCAAAGTAGGATCCTTTTGTTGCGCTTCTCTAAGTTCCATAGGTAACAAATTAGGCGCAGGCTCCTGTTCCTTCTTGGTTTGCCCTCTTGTAGTTACTGCTGCCACAATCGGCTCTTCCGGTTTCCCAATACACACGTATCTCCCGCCAAGTATGACTGGGTAGATGGGATCATCCATAACAGCCGCTTTGATCACGCCTCTGACAAAGTCAGAGTGTATCTCCACCAGTGCGATGGGAAGCGCTGTAGGTGCATCACTCTTACGAACTCCACAAAGTTTGACGGTCTCTCCTGTCTCTTGACCGGGTTTTACCAGGTTTCTGGCAACAATGCAATCGTAAGAAAGCCCCGTGTCAAATAAGCAAGAAGTTTGAGAACCGTTCAAAGTAACAGTACCTCGCGTTGTGGGTCTATCCCCAACAGGTTGGGAATCACTATCCATAATTCCGCCTTGCGAGACTGTTAGCAAGCATCCGATGCGTTTCGGCTCGGTGTGCTCGGTCTGATCATATGTCCCGTGCTCAGGGGTTCTCCCTTTGCCACCTTGTCCTTTCTGGCTACGCTGCCATGTAGGGCGGTCGGGTTGATCAGACTGTTTGGGGTGGTTGGGGTACTTGTTCTTGTAGAACTTGGATTTTTCAGGAGGGGGGGTTTTGAGGTCCAGTTTCTCTGTGGTTATTTTGGTTAGAAGCCTGAGAAGATTGCTCTAGGTTATGTTTTCGAAAATGCTCCTCTGTCGGTTTCCGCTTAGTGGCCGGTAGTTCAGCCAGCGCATTGTGATAACGCTCAGACTTTTCCTAAATGTCTTCAAGTTTTTCTGCCCCCTGCTCAGCGAGAAATCTCCGGGTATCCGCAGACAATGTGTTCTTTATTTGTTCTGTTAAAACAAATTCTTCAAGACCTTCATAGGTAGATGGGAGCTGTGAGAGCTCTAGGCACTTTGTCAGATAACCCTGCAAACGAGACGAGAACTGCTGAAAAGTTTCAGAATTCTTTTTCCGGCTGTTGCGAAACAGTTGCAAAAATTTGCGAGCGTTCATTTCAAAGCGCTCCAGTAACGCTTTCTTCAACAGATCATAGTTGTCTTGTTGGCTGCTTTCCAGTTTGGCGTAAACATCATACGCAGAACTTTTCAAAGCCTGAGAAAGCTTCATGTTCCAACGCGACCTCTCTAAACCGTACAGAGTTGCAATTTTCTCAAATTTTTCTAGCCAAGTGTCAATCTTCTCATTTGGACAAGGGAAAGATTCTAGCGGAAAAGACATAGCACTGAGGTGAAGAGATTGAGTATTAGAAGGATCAGTTAAGGAAGAATGAGGAGAAGACTCTCCATTGCTGGAGGTAGAGGCAGCACCACGGCTTTGGAACTCTAGAGTCTTAAGCGCCAGCTCATGCTGTCGTCGTTGCTCATTTTCTCTTTCCTCATGCTGTCTCTCCTCCCTCTCCTTCTCATGCTGTCTCTCCTCCCTCTCCTTCTCATGCTGTCTCTCCTTCTCTTTTTCTCTCTCCCTGCGGATTTCCATTTCTTCCTCAATCTTCTTCTGCTGTAATAGACGGTCTGCTTCTTCTTTCCTCTCCGCATCATATCTCTCAAGTTCGTCCCTGACAAAAGCTTTCGCTTCGTCTCCGTCAAACCTTCTTGTCTCGCTTCGTCCCTGAGAAGCTGTCTAAGCTTTGCTCTCTCGGCCATATTATGTCAGTGACTGAGACTAGTGGAGAAAGAAAATAGAAAAAAGGATACTCAGGTTCCTACCACTTACGAGAAAAAAAATACCAAAAATCAAAAGATGATATATTTAACCCTGGGATACCTCCTCCAAAAAAAATAAAAATCTAACTATCGCTGCTATTATCGGCAGTAAAGCACCTAGTGCAAAACACGACTACGCCAACTAAATGGTAGTAAAGATTACTTCTGAAAAATAAGTTGCTACAGTGGAAAAGCAAAATAATTATTGCAAAAATTAAAGAGAAAAATAATCCCTTAATTATAAAGTCCACTATCAAGTTCACCCCTGAAGACAGTTAGGGTAAGGGAGGCAATTAATCTGGACAAATAGTCCGAAACGCACTCCTTAGCTTTTGCTCAAACACCTACTTCTTCAAAACCCAGTGAATGTTATACACTCACTACTTTACCAGCGTTTAGTATTACAAAATCAGTAATTAACATATATTCCGACAATCAACCTGTAACTGAAATGTATATTATTTCTAAATGCTGTGAAAAAAAAACTATCAGTTTGTGTGGTCAGCACGCCCGAAAACAGATCGTTAGTCTAGGGGATAAATTATTTTAAAAAGATACAAAACTCACAAGACATCACACTCTTACTCTATTACAGAATAAAGAATCTTAAATACAAAATCCAGATAGACGAGTCCACGTTTGTCGTACTCGTCTTCCTATTCTAAGTTCAAAAATCCGTCGGACGAGAACCCATTTGTCGTATCGCCTTAGGATTTTGGGTTCAATTCCCGGTAACGAGCGACCATTTGTCGTAGATTTTGGATAGGAGTATTAAGACTGGGGTTGGTCCCTTCTGAATAGGTTGGAATGAGTGATAGTCACAGTGAGAGCTGGTAAAAAAAAAAAAAAAACAATAGAATTTCCCACACGTGAGATGATAGAATGTGATATAGAGGCTGTCTTTGAGAATCGAGATAATCTTCTCTCTCTCACCTATCTTCTACGACCGTTTTTAAAGGCGTCAGACAGTCTAAACACAGATATATATATTAATAATCTCTATCTACTCACGGGCACGCACATACACGTGACGACAGGTAAACACACAGACGTGGGAAAACTATAACAATGCTTATACAGATAATTGGTATCGAGCTGACCAACGCACTGATTTTTTTTGTTCAAGAGAGATATTTTAATTATCATATCAAAAATTTCTCACAACACCAAAAATTTCCAAGGAAAACATATACAAAGAGTCATAGAATTCAAGAAAAACGCTACAAGGATGATAGCCCGTTAGAATCTTAGCTCTAGGTTTAGCCCACAGCCCCGTTAAGAGAACAGATGATGGCCCAAAGAGTTATAGATACGTAGGGTTTAGGCTAAGAGTTTTTCTTCTTTTTCTCGTAAATGTATGCACAGAGTTGAATAATCTGATTTAGCCTAAGAAGTAAAGAAACTCTAGCAAATAGTAACAAATTCTGCAGGTTAAACAAAAAAACAAAAGAATTAAGACAGTAAAAGGATGACAATATTACAACTGTAAAATAACACTCTGATCTGCGTACACTCATTCATTCAGCCATGGCCATGGATAGACAGTTATACTCACAACTTTGCTCGCTGCCTCTGGGAACATAATAAATTCTAAGACCTTCACACAGACCCGAAAATGCAGTCCTTGACCAAGAAATCCCCAGTTCCAAAAGACGTACTAAACTCTCAGGGAACGATTCCTTGGGTGTTCTAATTTTTCGAAATGTCTGATTAAGTCACATAAAATATTGTCCAGGCACGAAAGTTAGCAGAGCACAATGTCATTAGCTTTGGGTTCTAGAATTTAAGGAATGTCAGATCGGTGTCTACTTTCAGGAAGTTACTATATTTGGTCACCACAGTACTAGTCAAAACTCTGTCGGAATGTTTCTGATCTTTGCTTGCCACAACGGGCTGAATTGTACTGAAGAGTTATTCTGGAAGAATTAATTCTGGCGCGAAGGCCTCTTACTTCATTTAACTGTTACAGTTCAGGTAATGAAAGTGATTTGTTTCTTCCCAAATAAAGTTCACGTACTAGAACGCTGGTAAAGTTGGGTACCACCGTTTCACTATATAAAAGAAAGAACACATATCAAATAATTTTACAATATGTACTCAATATAACTTACATTTTAATAGCAAGCCTACAGCTTGACTTATATTTAAAACTTCCCGTAAAATAAGTTATATTAAATAAATCAAACATCATGAATTAGAAAATACATACGTATTTCGTCAACACTCAATGATGTATCTAGCGTTATAAGTTTAGTTTTTTTTAAATATATTCTCTCGTCTGATTATTTAGCAGTTAAATTAACTTCATTATAGCTACATTTTTTAGTAAGCTAAAGATATAATTTATTATGTATTTCCACTGTATGCGTCACTAGAAAATAATACAGACTATATAGATTAAGCCCTCTGTTCAAAAGAACTAGTTTAAAATTAAATCGGCGATTTAACACTTAATCACTTCACAAAATTCTAGAGAACTACTATATAATATTTACCTCAAAACACAGCACTACAAAATATCGCACAATTAAGAATTTTTACGCTCATATTTATGGAAGTCTAGAAGTTCGACAAATTGTCGCAACAAACTAAGAAACTTCGCTTATACAGCTCTACTCTTCGCGAACCACCTGTCTACTGCGATTTATTGAGAAGAATGAAAATAAAGTTTCAAACTAGGTTTAATATTTTAAACCAGACAAAGGATGAACTATTATTTCGTAGAACGAAATGCTCTCCCCTTTCCGGCTTAAACGATACGTTTAACACCTAACAAGTCGTAACTGCCACCACTGACCAAGATGTACGCGTGTCAGTTTCAAATCTCAGACAACCTGTCTCCAATGCAGGGCAGTTTTCACACTACAGCTGACCATGGCCCACAGTGAGCGCCGTGTCAGTTTGGGATTTTATTTCAGACAAATGTCTGAATACTGACCGGTGCAGATGTAAAGTATCACACCTCACCCGGACTTATGCCGAGAAGAAGCTCGCGCGCTCGGTGAGAATGTAGACGATTGTCTACGTCCTATGTTCAGCGAACCGACTTATCATGCCTTCTGACGCCCTGCAGCCCTGACATCTACGTAATATCGTCCTAGCGCGATTCTCAGTTTTGAGAAAGAAACAGGTAAAGTTTAAAAATACTGAAGAAAATATTTTTCGCAAACGAGTGATGCGAAAAATACAGGAAAAACAAGTAAGGAAAGATAATAAAAATGAAAGGATTTAGGTGAGAGAATAGGAAGAAGATGTAGGTAATTTAATGATATAAAGACCTACGTGACAGGACGTCCCCCCTTAAGATATGGAAGCACTCCATGTCTACGTTATGGAATTACATTTCCTATAACCGTAGCTTCAGGGTGTCTGTCTTCTTCCCTCTCATCTTCCCCCTCCATCTCTCTCCAATTCCTACTCAAGTCTACTCCCCAAAGTTTCCTTCCTCTGGAATGTCTCCCATGCGCGCTTGAAAGAGCGTCGCCGCTTCTGACATTTTTGAAAGATTTCCTGTGATAGCGGTGGAATATCCCTGCCACTATCATCATCTTCGTCAGTTTTGGCGATCGTCAGGAGATGGTCGGAGGTCGGCACAGGTCTTTCCAAGTATCTCTTTAAGAGATTTAAATGGAAACCCTTTTCCTTTCCCTGAATAGATATCTGGTAGGTAGCCTTAGAAATCTTTTTCAGGACGTTAAACGGCCCTTGCCATCCGATCTTCAGTTGGTTGTTCTTGGTCGGGAGTAACACCAAAACTTTCTCTCCTGCTTCCAGTTCTCTCTGTTTCGCGACTTTCCTGTATCGGTTAGCGTGCTTTGTGCGAGCTCGCTTAAAGTTAGTCGTTGCTAGGTCCCACCCTAGTTTCAACCTTTCCTTTAAAACCGACACATATTTACTGGCTGAGACAACTGTCTCATCCGCCTTCTCGTCTGTCAGAGACTGAAGTAAGGCTTCCAGCGGGCCCTTAATGGGTCTGCCGAATAAGAGTGTAGCTGGCGGAAATCCTGTGGAAGTATGAGGAGATTCTCTGTAGCCAAATAAAGCTCCAGGAATACAAAGGTCCCAATCTTCAGGTTTCACTTGTGCCAGTTTACTTAGCAGCATGTTGAGGTTTCCATTAGCACGTTCCACGAGCCCATTTCCGGCCGGAGTATATGGCTTAGTGTGGATGTGCTGGGTCCTCAAGATCTTAACGATCTCATCCATCAACAGTTTTCGGTATGGAGATCCGTTATCCGTCAACACTTGCTGCGGGAATCCCAACCGAGTGAAAATCTGCACGAGGGCTTCTGCGACATGCTTGGCATCTGTGCATGTTAGCGGGATAGCTTCTGCCCATAAAGTGCATGTATCGACTAAGGTCAGGATGAACCTGTTCCTTCTTTTAGTCCTGTCGAAAGGCCCTAAAATGTCGATCACAACCCGTTCGAATGGTGTTCCCATTATTGGCATTTTACCCATGTGGACTGGGGGTGTCCGTTGCTTGGGTGGTACACGTTGGCACTGGGCACAGGATTTGACGTACCTGATAATATCAGTGTTTACTCCTGGCCACCAATAATGAGTGGTTATACGTTGGTTTGTGGCGTTCTGTCCCATATGTCCGCTGAAGGGAAGAGAGTGCCCCATTTCTAGGATTTGGCTTCTGTACTGTTTCGGTACTAGGAGCTGGTTGTAACCTTGGTAGGCTTGCCCGTTCTCCGATAAAGTACGCCATCCTTAGAAAAAATGTCCCCGTGCTGTGTTGGTTCCTTCGCCATGGGCAGTTTCCTAAAGCAGGGTGCCAAAGTAGGATCCTTTTGTTGCGCTTCTCTAAGTTCCATAGGTAACAAATTAGGCGCAGGCTCCTGTTCCTTCTTGGTTTGCCCTCTTGTAGTTACTGCTGCCACAATCGGCTCTTCCGGTTTCCCAATACACACGTATCTCCCGCCAAGTATGACTGGGTAGATGGGATCATCCATAACAGCCGCTTTGATCACGCCTCTGACAAAGTCAGAGTGTATCTCCACCAGTGCGATGGGAAGCGCTGTAGGTGCATCACTCTTACGAACTCCACAAAGTTTGACGGTCTCTCCTGTCTCTTGACCGGGTTTAACCAGGTTTCTGGCAACAATGCAATCGTAAGAAAGCCCCGTGTCAAATAAGCAAGAAGTTTGAGAACCGTTCAAAGTAACAGTACCTCGCGTTGAGGGTCTATCCCCAACAGGTTGGGAATCACTATCAATAATTCCGCCTTGCGAGACTGTTAGCAAGCATCCGATGCGTTTCGGCTCGGTGTGCTCGGTCTGATCATATGTCCCGTGCTCAGGGGTTCTCCCTTTGCCACCTTGTCCTTTCTGGCTACGCTGCCATGTAGGGCGGTCGGGTTGATCAGACTGTTTGGGGTGGTTGGGGTACTTGTTCTTGTAGAACTTGGATTTTTCAGGAGGGGGGGTTTTGAGGTCCAGTTTCTCTGTGGTTATTTTGGTTAGAAGCCTGAGAAGATTGCTCTAGGTTATGTTTTCGAAAATGCTCCTCTGTCGGTTTCCGCTTAGTGGCCGGTAGTTCAGCCAGCGCATTGTGATAACGCTCAGACTTTTCCTAAATGTCTTCAAGTTTTTCTGCCCCCTGCTCAGCGAGAAATCTCCGGGTATCCGCAGACAATGTGTTCTTTATTTGTTCTGTTAAAACAAATTCTTCAAGACCTTCATAGGTAGATGGGAGCTGTGAGAGCTCTAGGCACTTTGTCAGATAACCCTGCAAACGAGACGAGAACTGCTGAAAAGTTTCAGAATTCTTTTTCCGGCTGTTGCGAAACAGTTGCAAAAATTTGCGAGCGTTCATTTCAAAGCGCTCCAGTAACGCTTTCTTCAACAGATCATAGTTGTCTTGTTGGCTGCTTTCCAGTTTGGCGTAAACATCATACGCAGAACTTTTCAAAGCCTGAGAAAGCTTCATGTTCCAACGCGACCTCTCTAAACCGTACAGAGTTGCAATTTTCTCAAATTTTTCTAGCCAAGTGTCAATCTTCTCATTTGGACAAGGGAAAGATTCTAGCGGAAAAGACATAGCACTGAGGTGAAGAGATTGAGTATTAGAAGGATCAGTTAAGGAAGAATGAGGAGAAGACTCTCCATTGCTGGAGGTAGAGGCAGCACCACGGCTTTGGAACTCTAGAGTCTTAAGCGCCAGCTCATGCTGTCGTCGTTGCTCATTTTCTCTTTCCTCATGCTGTCTCTCCTCCCTCTCCTTCTCATGCTGTCTCTCCTCCCTCTCCTTCTCATGCTGTCTCTCCTTCTCTTTTTCTCTCTCCCTGCGGATTTCCATTTCTTCCTCAATCTTCTTCTGCTGTAATAGACGGTCTGCTTCTTCTTTCCTCTCCGCATCATATCTCTCAAGTTCGTCCCTGACAAAAGCTTTCGCTTCGTCTCCGTCAAACCTTCTTGTCTCGCTTCGTCCCTGAGAAGCTGTCTAAGCTTTGCTCTCTCGGCCATATTATGTCAGTGACTGAGACTAGTGGAGAAAGAAAATAGAAAAAAGGATACTCAGGTTCCTACCACTTACGAGAAAAAAAATACCAAAAATCAAAAGATGATATATTTAACCCTGGGATACCTCCTCCAAAAAAATAAAAATCTAACTATCGCTGCTATTATCGGCAGTAAAGCACCTAGTGCAAAACACGACTACGCCAACTAAATGGTAGTAAAGATTACTTCTGAAAAATAAGTTGCTACAGTGAAAAAGCAAAATAATTATTGCAAAAATTAAAGAGAAAAATAATCCCTTAATTATAAAGTCCACTATCAAGTTCACCCCTGAAGACAGTTAGGGTAAGGGAGGCAATTAATCTGGACAAATAGTCCGAAACGCACTCCTTAGCTTTTGCTCAAACACCTACTTCTTCAAAACCCAGTGAATGTTATACACTCACTACTTTACCAGCGTTTAGTATTACAAAATCAGTAATTAACATATATTCCGACAATCAACCTGTAACTGAAATGTATATTATTTCTAAATGCTGTGGAAAAAAACTATCAGTTTGTGTGGTCAGCACGCCCGAAAACAGATCGTTAGTCTAGGGGATAAATTATTTTAAAAAGATACAAAACTCACAAGACATCACACTCTTACTCTATTACAGAATAAAGAATCTTAAATACAAAATCCAGATAGACGAGTCCACGTTTGTCGTACTCGTCTTCCTATTCTAAGTTCAAAAATCCGTCGGACGAGAACCCATTTGTCGTATCGCCTTAGGATTTTGGGTTCAATTCCCGGTAACGAGCGACCATTTGTCGTAGATTTTGGATAGGAGTATTAAGACTGGGGTTGGTCCCTTCAGAATAGGTTGGAATGAGTGATAGTCACAGTGAGAGCTGGTAAAAAAAAACCACAATAGAATTTCCCACACGTGAGATGATAGAATGTGATATAGAAGCTGTCTTTGAGAATCGAGATGATCTTCTCTCTCTCACCTATCTTCTACGACCGTTTTTTAAAGGGCGTCAGACAGTCTAAACACAGATATATATATTAATAATCTCTATCTACTCACGGGCACGCACATACACGTGACGACAGGTAAACACACAGACGTGGGAAAACTATAACAATGCTTATACAGATAATTGGTATCGAGCTGACCAACGCACTGATTTTTTTGTTCAAGAGAGATATTTTAATTATCATATCAAAATTTCTCACAACACCAAAAATTTCCAAGGAAAACATATACAAATAGTCATAAAATTTAAGAAAACGCTACAAGGATGATAGCCCGTTAGAATCTTAGCTCTAGGTTTAGCCCACAGCCCCGTTAAGAGAACAGATGATGGCCCAAAGAGTTATAGATACGTAGGGTTTAGGCTAAGAGTTTTTCTTCTTTTTCTCGTAAATGTATGCACAGAGTTGAATAATCTGATTTAGCCTAAGAAGTAAAGAAACTCTAGCAAATAGTAACAAATTCTGCAGGTTAAACAAAAAAACAAAAGAATTAAGACAGTAAAAGGATGACAATATTACAACTGTAAAATAACACTCTGATCTGCGTACACTCATTCATTCAGCCATGGCCATGGATAGACAGTTATACTCACAACTTTGCTCGCTGCCTCTGGGAACATAATAAATTCTAAGACCTTCACACAGACCCGAAAATGCAGTCCTTGACCAAGAAATCCCCAGTTCCAAAAGACGTACTAAACTCTCAGGGAACGATTCCTTGGGTGTTCTAATTTTTCGAAATGTCTGATTAAGTCACATAAAATATTGTCCAGGCACGAAAGTTAGCAGAGCACAATGTCATTAGCTTTGGGTTCTAGAATTTAAGGAATGTCAGATCGGTGTCTACTTTCAGGAAGTTACTATATTTGGTCACCACAGTACTAGTCAAAACTCTGTCGGAATGTTTCTGATCTTTGCTTGCCACAACGGGCTGAATTGTACTGAAGAGTTATTCTGGAAGAATTAATTCTGGCGCGAAGGCCTCTTACTTCATTTAACTGTTACAGTTCAGGTAATGAAAGTGATTTGTTTCTTCATAAATAAAGTTCACGTACTAGAACGCTGGTAAAGTTGGGTACCACCGTTTCACTATATAAAAGAAAGAACACATATCAAATAATTTTACAATATGTACTCAATATAACTTACATTTTAATAGCAAGCCTACAGCTTGACTTATATTTAAAACTTCCCGTAAAATAAGTTATATTAAATAAATCAAACATCATGAATTAGAAAATACATACGTATTTCGTCAACACTCAATGATGTATCTAGCGTTATAAGTTTAGTTTTTTTAAAATATATTCTCTCGTCTGATTATTTGGCAGTTAAATTAACTTCATTATAGCTACATTTTTTAGTAAGCTAAAGATATAATTTATTATGTATTTCCACTGTATGCGTCACTAGAAAATAATACAGACTATATAGATTAAGCCCTCTGTTCAAAAGAACTAGTTTAAAATTAAATCGGCGATTTAACACTTAATCACTTCACAAAATTCTAGAGAACTACTATATAATATTTACCTCAAAACACAGCACAACAAGATATCGCACAATTAAGAATTTTTACGCTCATATTTATGGAAGTCTAGAAGTTCGACAAATTGTCGCAACAAACTAAGAAACTTCGCTTATACAGCTCTACTCTTCGCGAACCACCTGTCTACTGCGATTTATTGAGAAGAATGAAAATAAAGTTTCAAACTAGGTTTAATATTTTAAACCAGACAAAGGATGAACTATTATTTCGTAGAACGAAATGCTCTCCCCTTTCCGGCTTAAACGATACGTTTAACACCTAACAAGTCGTAACTGCCACCATTGACCAAGATGTACGCGTGTCAGTTTCAAATCTCAGACAACCTGTCTCCAATGCAGGGCAGTTTTCACACTACAGCTGACCATGGCCCACAGTGAGCGCCGTGTCAGTTTGGGATTTTATTTCAGACAAATGTCTGAATACTGACCGGTGCAGATGTAAAGTATCACACCTCACCCGGACTTATGCCGAGAAGAAGCTCGCGCGCTCGGTGAGAATGTAGACGATTGTCTACGTCCTATGTTCAGCGAACCGACTTATCATGCCTTCTGACGCCCTGCAGCCCTGACATCTACGTAATATCGTCCTAGCGCGATTCTCAGTTTTGAGAAAGAAACAGGTAAAGTTTAAAAATACTGAAGAAAATATTTTTCGCAAACGAGTGATGCGAAAAATACAGGAAAAACAAGTAAGGAAAGATAATAAAAATGAAAGGATTTAGGTGAGAGAATAGGAAGAAGATGTAGGTAATTTAATGATATAAAGACCTACGTGACAAAGGCCTAAGAGCTTCTTCAACAGATCACTACATTTTATACTTTACTCAAGTTTCTAAGACTGAATACGTATTTTAGAATGTAACTTTTTCTATAAATTTAAATTACGTCATTTTCTTATGACGTGTTGCATATTTGACTCATTGGACATAAATACTTTCTTTATTATAAAATGGTTACTTAGTTATATATGATTAGCCATATATGGGCTCTGGGTCCCTAAGGAGATGGTAAGATTTCTTTTGTACTCGAAAACAACAGAATTTAGCAAAGTCCTCAAACAAATGGCGAGGTGGGATAGTTGGGATTTCTGTAAAAAAACAAAAACAAATCTCTTAACTGACGAGACAACCAGCGAGATGTATGCATCGGAACCTCTTCCCTTCTTGTAGGTTATACTTTTTAGTCAATGGCTATTGGAGGCATCTGCACACAAACCGACGGAATATAACGGGAAACCACCGTCTTATTGTAATTTGTACAGTCATGAAGCAAGGAAGCAATCCGCGTTCTCTGGGCATGTTATGAGTAGAAGAAAGCAGGAATATATCGTGACAACATGAAAGATTGAAGGAAAAAGAGGCAGAGGACGACAAAGAGAGAAGAAACTCTCTTTTGACATCATGGCATAGAAACAAGTCAACAATAGAATTGATAAAGAGTAATGGAGACAGGAAGTTGACACAATAGCCTACGCCACCGGGCGTGGTACTTGATTCCGGATAACTACCGGGGGTCTCTATAAAAACAAAGAAACAATGGAACCATCGCCCGCATGAGGTATGTCGTAAGGGAAGGCTAAGGTTAGGTGGTGAACGAGGCTAGCAGCCTCATCACATAAAAGCAGCAGTCGCAGGAGCACGTGACTTTTTTTTTTTTGGGGTGTGTGTGCACACTTCTCATATCTGAAGGACTGAGGACTTGAATGGAACCAGGCCAGGAGGAAGGCAGCCGATAGGATGGTATGGCGCTCTCTCTTCTAAACCTCTACACCTCACGGTAGAAGAGGAACGACTAAGTACGTACATGTGCAGACTTCCCACGTGGGAGTCACCTGCATTAGTCGCCCTATGCTACTTAATTAAGCATATTCTTGAACAAATAATCGCAGAAGCTGGTAGCACTAAAACAGCCGTGGAAACAGGACAGTATGTTCTATGAAAATGGTGCGTGCTTTCGAAGTGCTCTGTGACATCTCTTTCGACGAAGTCTGTTACATATCTGTCGAAGCACTCTGTTCACGCTTATTTCGAAGCTCTGTGACATACTATCTTTCGAAGAAGTCTTTTACGTATTTTTCGAAGAACTGTGTTCACACTTCTTTCGAAGAACTGTGTTCAAACTTTTTAGGAAAAATTAATTTCAGCTACTTTTTGTTTCTTTTTTTTAAATTCTCCTATAAAGCGCTGACAAATATTCAGATCTGCAACAATCCTGACCTGGGCAATTTCATCCCATGTATTTCCTGCATCTCTCTCTCTCTCTCTCTTTCTCTTTCTCTCCCTCCCTCTCTCTTTCTCTCTCTCTCCATATCTATTTATCTATCTATCTATCTATCTATCTATCTATCTATCTATCTATCTATCTATCTATCTATCTATCTATCTATCTATCTATCTATCTATCTATCTATCTATCTATCTATCTATCTATCTATCTACCTACCTACCTACCTACCTACCTGTCTGTCTGTCTGTCTGTCTGTCTGTCCGTCCGTCCGTCCGTCCGTTCATCTATCTATCTATCTATCTATCTATCTATCTATCTATCTATCTATCTATCTATCTATCTATCTATCTATCTATCTATCTATCTATCTATCTACCTATCTACCTATCTATCTATCTATCTATCTATCTATCTATCTATCTATCTATCTATCTATCTATCTATCTATCTATCTATCTATCTATCTATCTATCTATCTATCTATCTATCTATCTGTCTGTCTGTCTGTCTGTCTGTCTGTCTGTCTGTCTGTCTGTCTGTCTGTCTGTCTGTCTGTCTGTCTCATTCTTTCTAATTCTCACATTCTTCTTCTCTCATTGTCTCTCTACGTATTTCACCAGGTTTCTCTAAGCATTTCTTGTCTTTAATTTTGTTCCTCATTGCTATATGAGTATATACCATCATCATATTGTCCCTTTTTTGCTCCTTATGGAGCATGGGGGCCACCACTGAAGCGTATGCCCTTGCAGAAAGCCTGCACCAAAACATTAATCTCATATTGTAAGGGTCCATTTCATCTTAATCTTCTCTTCCTTTTACGCATATATTCTGCTCTCTCTTTGTTATAGCCCATTCCTTCTCGTGACCTAATGCGGCTACTTTAAGTCAAATTGAAACAGAAAACAGAGTAGCCAAATGCAGCAGTGATTAGATTACTATATATATATATATATACTAGTGTAAAAGCCCGTCATAAGACGGGAATTAAATGCAAAAGCAACAATACCTAACGGCAATTTTACTTATTCAAAAGTATTTTTTAAAAACCACTGTGCATCACCACAGTACATGAACTACGTAGCAGCAGGGAGGGTCCTAGTGTGTGTATACGGGATCACACATTCTATAACTATTTTTGTGCACACCGTCATTTGCGCACTTTTCTTTGTCGAGTGTTACTATTTTCGGAAGAGTACAAAGAAGGGAAACAATACAATTAATGTCTAACTTTCAACCAAAGTTGCACCCCTTAACGTTAGTGACATAAAAAGCTGGGATTTTATATATATTGATGAATATAAGGGGATTCAAAAACTTCGACTGGAAAATAAAGCTGTAACGCCGTTATTCATGCACCAGAAATTCCCTATTGTACAGAGCAGAAATATTGAAAACTGAATTAAGAAGAACTCGACAGCGCCATCTGAGAATAAGCATAGCTATCAGAAGAATATAAGAAGTGAACTTGTGTAGACATGTAGAAACTTAGAGCAGGAATAAAGGATACCAGCTTTGAGATCAATCGAAGACGGAGATTTATGTGAATCGTACACTCCACGTGGATGTAGAGAAATAAGTAAAACAAGGGACATGAGCAGAAGAGCATTTGAAGCAAAACTGTATAATAACAATAAGGAGATAGAGTTAATTGGAGAGTTTTCCTTCTTATATATTACTGGTGGTGATAAATACTTACGGTGATAATGACGTAAACAATCTTGATCTATCTCTTTTTCTGATGTCCACGAATGGCTAACTTTACAAGGGATCTATGTAATGTGAATAATTCTTTTTATCCTCTATTCTGTACTGTATTATCTTACATTCGTTCTTGGCGTCTTTTCATTCATTTTGTATTCTATACTCACTAAATCTGTGTATCCACAGTACCAAAGCCAACCTGTACAAAATGGATACAGACGATCCTAACTACATGAAGAAAGTCTGGAGCGAAACTCTAAAATCCTCCCGCATGCTTTTCGTAATTTTTGTCATCTTCGTCATGCTTTGGACGCCGTACGCCGTTGTCATAGCAGCTGATGTGAAAAACGCCATGCCAGTGTCTCTGCACCTCTTTGTCACCATGTTAGCTCACCTTCATTCCAGCGTCAACTTCTGCGTGTACATCATCTGCAACAGAAACTTTCGCGTTTGTGTTCTACGCCTGCTCCGCCTTGGCAACTGTGCTGATGCCACTGGTCTGATGTCAGAAACACGATCAATGTCCAGCCAGAAAACGCATATTATTTCTACGACCACCAGCAGCAGCGAGCCAACCACCAAGAGCAACAAAACCTCAGGCTGCAAAAGCAGCGTGATTGGCTGAGTGAAAAATTAAACGGCTCTGGTTTGGGTGCTTCTTCTTCTTCTTCGTACACTTTTAGACGTCAACTTGAATAATTTTAAATAAAGCTGTAATCAGCCTGAGTTTGTTGCTATCTCCATTAAAGTTTGTCCAGGAATGGCGCTGGTTACGGCCATATGTGCTTTTTCTGTTCGTCATATGTTGGTCATTTGTGCAGCAGGTGTTCAGCTGTCATTTTATCAGTGCAATATCTACACTCATCGGTAGTTGCTATCTTTAGCTTGTTGAATAGATGGTATCTCACGATGTCGGAAAGAGTAAAATTATGAAGACCACAGGCATTTATAAAATTTAGGGCTGGGATCGCTAACGATTAATTAAACGATTAATTTATTTCATAGTTTTCATCGATTAATTGATAAAACAGATTTTAATCGATTATTCCATCTTTACCAATGTTTATGTTTTTTGCTTAAATTGAGAGAATTTGCTATGTTAGAGGTTTGTGATACGGAATTTGGCAAGTATGTTCAATAATAAATTGTTTGGTTGTAACTTTTCAGTATTTTAATTATATTTTCAGGACGATGTCGCCTTATAACAAGAAAAATAAATAAAGTCCTTAGTGATTTAGAAAAAAAATGTTATCTATGATTTTTTTAATAATTTTTCAAATTGCTCGAAATTTATCGATTAATCTTCTATTAAAGAAATTCGATTAATCGAATAAGATTTTTAAAATCAATTCCTAGCCCTAATAAAAATAAAACTAAGAAAATTAAAATTATGGTCGGCATATACATCGTCTGAACAACATATTCCACCAATGAAGTGCAATAACAGAAGAAGAACCCTTAGTGAGCAGGACAAATAGGAAGAAAATAAAAACTGTGTCTAAAGCGATTTTAAAGACGATATTCATGAAACAAGTTACTGTTAACTTTTTTCATTAAAAGGTGAATACATTTATAAAATGTGAGTGTTTTTACTGAGGTGTACACCATTAGCATCATCATCGTTGTCATCATCATCACCCTCCATCTCCCTATGGTGCATACGCCTTCAACTAACTCACGCCAAGCCATTTCTGTTAGTGCCATCCGTTTAAGTTCTTTCTATGTCATCTTTATAATACAGTAGAACTCCATTTATCCGAACCCCATGGGACCGAGCATCGTTCGGATAATCAAATGTTCGGATAATTGGATTACATAATGTATCGAGTACATGTACACATATTTCTAAAAATAATTAACCATCACAAGGAAAATACACTATAAAACATATTTACTTGTACGGTAATAATAATATCCACACTGTATTAGATCACTGTATCACCAAGATCTTTCATTACACAGCAGTGCATGTACTACTTGTATTAATTATTTTTGTTAAGAAAGAGAAGTGTTTTCAAAATAACATTACAAACGATTCAAAACCAGGCGCAACTTACGTATACATGTACTTGCACAGATGTAGCCCACTATTTAAAATAATGAGGAATCCTCTTTTGCACCAAACTGGATAATCTCCTTTTGGCTGCTAAGTCCCGCATTCTCTTCAACAGCAGAAGCTGTGTAGGACAGCTGTCATCTTCTTGCTCGTACCAAGCCATCGCTGTTTCTAGTGCTATAAAAGCCTCTTCAGGACTTGGTCGACGTTTTGGTTTTTCTTCATAATCTACAAGTGCATCACGTACTTCTGAGGAGTCTTCATCATCGGTCACTACATGTATTTGGTTTTCTTCTTGCACAAAAGACAAAATTTCTTCGTCATTCAAAAACTGAAAACCAGAATCATTATCATCTTCTAGCCACATGTGTGCATCATCTTTGTCACAGTCCGAAAATCCGGGCATTGCTTGAAACAGTTCCACAATTTCATTTATACAATCATCATTTGTGTCCACTGCAGTAGTTTCATTTCCTTCTTTTTTCCCAAGCAATCTATTCCAAGCCTTGTTGAGATTATCTTGTGACAGGGTGGTCTAAGCATCAGCTAACATATAGCAGCAGTCTTTGAGATTAAGCTTTTTGGAAAACGCCACCACACTTTCTTCATCTTCAGCCAACAATAAACGACACAGGACTTCCTTCTTGTACATCTTTTTAAGCTTTGCTATAACACCCTGATCCATTGGTTGAATCAGTGCTGTTACATTGGAAGGCAGAAAAATTATTTTTAAAATTTGCATCAACTGCATTCAATGTATCCGTCTCTGGATGAGATGGTGCATTGTCCAGTAGAAGAACTACTTTTCCAGTTTTCTTTTCTTGTTCTCTCAACCTCTTCACATTTGGGATGAACTGATTTGTATACCAATCAAGAAATATTTCACTATTCATCCAAGCACTCTTCTGTGTTTTGTAACACAATGGGAGACATGTCACATTCTTGAAACAACATGGTTTTTTGCCTTTGCCGATCATTAGCACCGGTAAACGATGACTTCCACTGGCATTCGCGGCTACCAAAATTGTTACTCTCTCTTCGCACTTTTTAAACCAAGGGGCAGCTGCTTCGCGCTGAGATGCAAGTGATTTTTGAGGCAATGATTTCCAGTATAAGCCAGTCTCATCGGCATTATACACATCATCGAGTGAATAACCTTCTTCTTCCAAAAAAGCCAAGAATGTTTCTTTAAAATTTTCAGCGGCAGTTGCATCGCTAGATAAAGATTCCCCTTGAATCTCCAATTCTCGTATGCCATGACGAGATTTAAAGTTTCTTAACCATCCCTGGCTAGCCTTAAAGCCAGGAGGACCATCAAGTTGATTGTTGAACTGAAGTGCCTTTTCACACAACAGAGAACCAGAGATAGGTTCCCCTTTGCTTCTTCTTTGCACAAACCATATATACAAAGCCTCTTCCAATTTCACATCTTTCGCATTTCTCATGGTTTTACATTTCTTCGACCCATTTTCACTATCAAATTTCGATGCAAAACTCATAATTTTATCCTTGTTACTTTTGATGTCAGAGACGGTAGCTTTTCCAACATTGAAAATCCACGCAAGTGAAGACACAGTTTCACCTTGTCCTAGTCTCTTGATAATTTCTGTTTTCGTTTCAATTGACAAAACATTGCGGTTCCTTTTATATGCTTTAGGCCTACTGGAAGATGCCATATCGCACAGAGAAATACTTGTACACCAAAATTATTCTGCTGTAGTAGCAGACACAATAATTTTAAGTTGAACTGTCTGTTTAGCCAGTGTTCTACCTAGAACGCACACGTACACTGGATTGGTAAACCAGATATTAACTGACTTTATGATCTAACTGACTTCCTGTACGTAAGCGACCGACCATTAGCCCATCCCATTCTCTACAAATTGTTCGCACACATTTGAAGCTTGCCGCATCAAAAGATTCAGAAATGGCGTCTGATTTTTTTTTTTTTTTTTTTCTGGAAAAAGTGTTCGGATAATTGGATGTTCGGATAATTGGGGTTCGGATAAATGGAGTTCTACTGTATTTATGTATGTCATCAATGCAGTTCTCCTCACGTTCTGTGTCTTCCTCCATTCCTATAATTCGGAACTCAAGAAAACAGGACTACCTTGTAATACTATTAGTTGGTTTTTCTCAGTGTTTATATTATCAAACACCAGTTTCTTTTCTCGCCTCATCTTTCACAGCTATGTCATTGGTGTTTCTTTAATATTGTTGAAGATTTGTTTTGTTAGAATCTTGGGTTCTCGATGTTGCAAGCTTTATCACCATTATTTGAAACTTGATCTCTTGAATAAACGTTTAGTATTAACCATTATCATTGTTCAATCGAGTCTATTCTCTATTTTATCAAAAGTTCTATTGTTGGATTCTTATCTGTTCAGCTTTCTATTATTAATTTCATGATCATTAAGCAACTCCCAACAAAGATCAGTTCCGTGTACAATTGGTAATCTTGTCATATCGTTGTAATCCTTCTGCTCTGCGCTTATGTGTGTGTGTGTGTGCATGTGCGTATATATGTATGTATACATATATATATATATATATATATATATATATATATATATATATATATATATATATATATATATATATACATATATATATATATATATATATATATATATATATATATATATGTATATATATATATATATATATATATATATATATATATATATATATATATTCATCATCATCATTTTGATTTTCCCTCCCCATTGAAGTACCACTACAGCTGGTTGCCTTTTAGGAAGTCTGCACAAAGTAACATGAAGAGGTTGCCAACCCCATGCACAACCTCATTTTGGTCGCCTTGTACGACATGCCTGAGGGAGAAGTAGAACTTTCTCTCTCTGTCTCATAAGAGACTCCCGATATATATATATATATATATATATATATATATATATATATATATATATATATATATATATATATATATATATATATATATATATATATATATATATATATATATATATATATATATATATATATATATATATATATATATATATATATATATATATATATATATATATATATATATATATACGTGAACCTCTATATTCGGATTTAATTGGTTCCTGAGAGTGTTCTGAATATTGAATTTTCTCAATATTGGATCAATTTTTTCCATAGGAAATAATGTAAATTGGATTCGTTCCAGACCCCGAATGTTACTCTTCACAAACCATTTTTAAGTCAGAATATTGGTTAATTAAATTTGTAAAATAATATGTACAAGCAAAAAAGCATACATGAACACTGTAACAACATTAATAATGAAATATTGTACCAAAAAAAAAAAAAAAATTTAGGATGAACCTTACCTTTACTGAGGAGTGATGATGGTGTGGAGGAAGTGATGTGGAGGAGGGAGATTATTGTTTGGAAGGGGGAGTCACCTTCCATAAAAATATCAGGTAACTGCCCTTCAGATGTTGTGGCTCTTTTCTGCCTCTTTGCTGTGGTAAAGAACTTGTCGAGTGTTGACTGTTTCTCCCTACTTTTCAGAATTTTGTTAAAGCGTGTGTTCACATTGTCATCGTACATATTGTTGCTTCTATTCACTACAGCAATGTTAGGGTGCCATTTCTCCACTATGTTCCGTGTTTTAGCCCAATGAAAAAGCAATTCATTAATCTCCCCATTGCTGTACCTTGTACAAGGCTTGCCGGTCTTCTGTGGTGAGCTCCTGCCTTTGATCCTTCAACAACTCTTCTACGTCTTCATTGTTCATCTCCAATCTCAAGTGAGTGCCTATTTGCATAATTTCATCCACCACACCCTCGGGCTCTAAACCCTCGAAGTCTCTGCCTTCCATACAATCTGGCCACAATTTTTTTCCAGGCAGAGTTCAGTGTCCTCAAAGAAACTTCTTCCCATGCTTTATCTATTATCCTCAGACAATGGAGGATATTGAAGTGGTGTTTTCAATAATCTTTGAGGGTAAGAATTGAGGCATTGGTCACATCAAAGCATCTTTGAAACAGGAATTTTGTGTACAGTTTTTTAAAGTTAGCAATGACCTGCTGATCCATGGGTTGGATTAGAGGGGTGGTGTTAGGGGGTAAAAATTTCTGTATTCCCCAATCAAATCTTCTCCAAAGCCGTTCCGAATATAGCGACATTTGCGAATATCGGTACAATTTTGTCTCCAAATTTTTTTCCGAATACTGGATTTTACGAATACAGTTGCATCCGAATACAGAGGTTCTAATATATATATATATATATATATATATATATATATATATATATATATATATATATATATATATATATATATATATTATATATATATATATATATATATATATATATATATATATATATATATATATATATATATATATATATATATATATATATATATATATATATATATATATATATATATATATATATATATATATATATATATATATATATATATATATATATATATATATATATATATATATATATATATATATATATATATATATATATATATATATATATATATATATATATATATATATATATATATATAAGCAATAACCCGTCAATAATGACGGAAGTAAATCAAAAACTGTAATATATTTTTAAAATATTTTTTAATTCAATATAAAAGTTCTTTCTCGCTTGCTCGTTGTGATTGACGCGATCGTCTCTTCCTTCTTAGCATCTGCAGCTCGTTTTGCAGCCATCTTATCATTTTGATCCATGGTAATAAGTCTTCAATACTTTAAATTAAAATTTTGTCTTGAAGAAACAATCAAAAATTTACATTTTAAGGTTATTTTTAACAAAATGATGACTTAAATCCGTTTCCGGAATGAAACTGGGTTCTACACCGACTTTTCTTATTTGAATGTTACTATTTTCGGGAGAGTACATATAAGGGAAACGATACAATTAATGTCTAACTTTCAACCACAGTTGCATCCCTTAGATGTGACCGACGTACAAACGGCGAGAATTATGGATTTTGATTATATATATATATATATAGTTCACAAAAATTGACAACAATTTTAAAGCAAATTATAAATATACTGTGATCTTATCAAAAGATGCGGAAGAAGCTAGATCGAAATAAACAAACAGGCAAACAAACGAAAACACCTCAGAACGCAGAGAACGTACATAAAGAGCACTAAGACATTAAAAAGTTAGTTAGTCTGATCTTTCCCCGAGACAAAACAAACATAATAACGCAGAAAGGGGTGAAAGAGATCACATCATGAAAAACAAATTCAAGATGCCTGTATAGGGCGTGCACGCTTTAAAACTTTACTAACTTGGGTTCAGGGTCTAAGTGGCTAAGAGGTATGGCGTCCGCCTCGAATTATAAAGGTATCGTGTTCGATGCCCAGTAGAGGGAGTATAATTTATGATTTTCTTTTCACAACCAATGGTCCTAATGATGTCATACTCCCTCCTGGTCTCCTGGGTAGTGAGATCGGATACCTAGCCTTCTCGGATAAAGGCGAAAAAATAGGAGGTCCAGTGTGTAAGTTTCGCACGTTAAAAATCCCACCGCAGTTGGAAATAATAAAGGCCGCTGCTCTGGCAAAATTTAAAAATTAGAAACCTACCCACCACAAAAATATTTACAGAACGTGTGATTCCTATATACACACATTGGGATTCTCGCCGGTGCTACAGAATTCGTGCACTATGCTGAGATTCTCCTTGTGTGATCTAAGGGAGGAGATCGGAGCACTGATGGAGTTGTCAGTGTGCAATATGTGAAGATAGTCCTTAACCAAACCAAACTAACTTGCGTTCATTTTTATATAAATATAATCTGGTAACCGCATTTCAAGATAATTCATTCTACTTTTAGCATAAGTAATCTTATAATTATTCAGATTCAACGTAATCACCATCATTACTGTATAAGGCACGACTCTCTTCAACCTAAGCAATCCGTCACTGAGACGGAGTACTATGAAGGTATTGAAATTTGAGCTTCAGTGCCCTCAAGTCCCATTTTCTCTATAATACGTTTTTCCTGCCCCTCAACACATTTTTTAAAAATAAAAGGGTCCCTCCAAGAGTTCAAGCTTAAGGGCCCCCAAAATATAGATCCGCCACTGATCGACACGCCCAACCACTAGTCGGGATATGTGCGCTTGATTAGGCGTAAACTATATCAACAGACTATATGCACACCGGAGACACAGACTGCATGGATAAAGCGAAACACTACAACATCTGGTGTCCAGTGACCACAATAATCTTGTATTCACCTTAACAAGGTTACATTTTGGGCACGCAATGAAGAATCCTAAATCTCAACAATGAGAAAGCAGCCTGCTATCTCAATCCTCACATTACTAATTGTCTAAGTGTAAGGAACAATTCCGTCAGCTTTTCGGGAAACACGGAACAGACATGCATTGCACCATGAAAACTAAATTGAAGACTCATTAAAATAACACGCAGGCCTTTCAATTTTATTCATGGTGTGTTGACCATAAGTCATGATAAGTGTGACTACATAAATCCAATGGTGTGTTGACCATAAGTCATGATACGTGTGACTACATAGATCCAATGGTGTGTTGACCACAAGTCGTGATAAGTTTGATTTTAAAGATCCAATGAAGTTGGAACTGAATGGCAAGGTAGAAGGATAACGGAGAATCAGTGTTGTCGTTAGGACATGCAGTAAAAAGAACCCAACATAGTTATTTCCCGTCATTTTTGGTGGGTTACTTGCTCATCCTATATATAAAATCCCAGCCTTTTCTGTCAGTGCGTAACTGACATTAAGGGATGCAACTTTGGTTGAAAGTTAGACATTAATTGTATTGTTTCCCTTATATGTACTCTCCCGAAAAATTAACACTTACCAAAGAAGAATGCGCAAATGACGGTATGCACAAAAATATTTATAGAATGTTTGATCCCGTATACACACATTGGTATCCTCGCTGCTGCTACGTAGTTCGTGTACTGTGGTGATGCACAGTCATTTAAAAAAAATACTTTTGAATAAGTAAAATTGCCGTTAGGTATTGCTGCTTTTGAATTTAATTCCCGTCTTATGACGGGCTTTTACACTATAGCACGTTTCACTAGCTTTGCCCAACTTCAAAATGCTATATCTCAGTGAATATATAAAGCATATAAGTGAAATTTTGTGTGTGAATTTGAAATGGTATAGACCCTATGAATTAAATTTTTCATTAAAATGCGGCCATTGGTTTCAATTTTCGTTTCTTTGCGATATAATATCAAAATCCTACTTGCCAACACACATCACACACACACACATATTGAAATGTCTACAGTAAATTATACGACCTCATTTGCACATGATTGGTTTATCAAACAATTGGCATGATTTTAGCGTGAAATTGCACTTCTTGAACATAAAACAGTTTATATCCGGTGCTACGCACACATTGTCAATCAGTGGCGTGTCTACAAAAAGTATTGTGTGGTTAAGTAGGAGAAATGAGTCTGAGAGTACATTTTATGACATTACAGCAAATCACAAATTGGATTTTTAAGTATTTCTGCAATGAAGCTACTCGAGGAAAACTATATCATTCTATTTCAAACCCAAAAAAGAGGATTATTCATGCCTTGGGGATAAGCAAACGATCATTGCACCGCTGGATAGCGACATCTGAAATTTCTAATTCCAGTGTTTTACACACGAAAATTAGGCCAAGAGTGGTGGATAATTTTGACAAAGAATTGATCCGCAGAGAAATTTGCAATATGTTTCACAATAATGAGGCAGTGACTTTAAGGAAATTGAAAATTTGGTTAAGAAAGAATAATGACATTGATATTTCCAAATCTACGCTATGGAGGACTATTAGGAGTTTGGAATTCACTTTTAGAAAATATGTTGGTGGTAGAAACCTTATTTGTGAGAAGCCTCATATAGTTGCAATGAGAAGCAAATATTTACGCGAGGTCAGAGAAATGAGAAGAGATTGTTATGATTTTGTGTATTTAGATGAAACTTGGATCAATGCGCACCACAGTAATGAACGAGAATGGCAATCATCTGATGGGGCAACTAAGAGACTAGTACCAAGCAGCAAAGGACAGCGCCTAATAATTGCACATGCAGGAAGCAGCCATCATGGGCTTCTAAATAATACTGAACTCATATTTGTTTCAAAATCCACAGATAATAGGGATTATCATACAGAGATGAATGGTAAGATATTTCAAGATTGGATTATGAATCATGTACTTCCTTCATAGATAGACCGTCGTGTTTAATAATGGACAATGCTTCATATCACAACGTTGTGGCACCAGAAGATAAAGTTCCTAATTCATCAAGTACTAAAGATGTAATAAAGATTTGGCTGACCAAAAACAACATTCCATTCAACGAAATGTCCAAGAAGCCTGAATTACTTGGAATAGTAAAAAAGACACAGCATACAAAGATATTTCACATAGACAAGGCAATCAATGAACATGGTCACAGATGTTTAAGATTGCCTCCTTACCATTCTCACTTAAACCCAATAGAATTAGTCTGGGCTAAAATTAAGGAACTGGTAGCAACAGAAAATAGAACGTTCAAATTAAAAGATGTTGAAATACTTACAAAAGCCGCCATCTCCAATATAGCCAGGGATTATTGGAAGAAATGTGAGAATCATGTGTTACAAGAGGAAAAGGAATATTGGACGAATGATGGTTTGTCCTTCATTCCGCCTAGATTGATTATCAATTTCTCAGAGACATCTGATTATGATTCGGATGAAGTTTAATTTCTTTAAAGATGACCTTACCGTTATTTACAAGCACAGTAGAGGAGCAACGTTCCATTATGATATTTATGAACCGCAAAGTGGTGATACCTATTGAAATAATTAGATCAATGAAGATCCAGTTTGGTAGCGCACTAAATGTCAATGACAAACAATGTCACGAGTATCTCGTATGCAGATCATTTAAAAAATCATCTTCAACAGGTATTCATATGCAAACGTGATGGCCACATTATTGTAATAGTAGACACGCCTATGCCTAATCAATTCACAGAATCTGTGACTGAAGTGGTAAAATTTCTTTTCTCGATACACAATAATTAGTATGCCGACAAAGATCAAAGGATTTCATTCGTTTATGGGAACTAGACAAGATGCACAAATATAAAGTATATATTTGTTGGGTCTAACCCAATATAACATCGTACGCAAAAAATGGCATTAATACTGTGGACGGTTAATCAGATAATTACATTTGTTTGAGGGCAAAGCTAGTGAAACGTGCTATAGTATCAATATATTACACCAAAGGCTTTACGAATTATTAACATATTAACACAACTTCTAGACTACGCTTGCCTAACTCACAACTCAGCCAGAAGATACAGAAACAACTTAACTAGAAACACAAACGCGGTAACATCAAAATAAGAATACATAAGAATAGAGGAGCTTTCATCGCATTGGGAGATATATAAAAGGAGTCAAGTGCAACACAAAAATCAGGATCTTCAATTCAAATGTCAATTAATCATGGATTCACCTCTGAGAAATGCTGCGTCAAAGCACATGCTCCAGCAGCGGTGGTTTCTGTAGCGATTCCTTTTACAAGACGATGTTGCCAATATCATGCACAACCTCATATAAGTCGCATTGTACGACATGCATGAAGAAGCAGTAACCATATTCTTTCTTTGTCCCCTCAGAGGCCCCTAGGAACCACACGGGGGAATCCGTTTGTGTGGCTAATAAATACAGATGCACTGAAAGGCATGACTTAAAACATCTTGTTATTCGTACACTTTTAGATGTCAAGTTGAAAGTGTTCCAAGAAAGCAGTGGTCTGCTTCAGGCTGTTTGTATGTCCGTAGAGTTTTTTTCAGGAATGGTACTGATGACGGCTATATGTGCTTTCTCTGTTCCTTCTTGGTGCTTGGTCAAGAACTCTTGCCCTTTCAGTATGTGTCTTGACTTCACAGTACAGGGGGAGATGACCATCAGTAGAATAGGGTGGACTCCTTCCAGGCGGGGGGTGGGGGGGTGGGGGGGGGGTAGGGAGGTGTCCGGCACTCTCACCGGCTGGCGGAACATCACTGGATCAGCATCATTCTGCTTACTTTTTTTATTCGTGACGTCATCAGAAAGCAAAGTACATTGCACTGCTCCATTAGGCTTGTGACCCCCTGCATCCGATTTCAACAGGCATTCTTTCCCACCCACCAGGATTTTTTTTTTAAAGAATTAATTATCACTACTATCCGCTTCTGGTCTGCTGTTTGCGATCTGAGAATTTTTTTTTTTTTTTTTTTTGGTTTAAATTAATGGTTTAAAAAAATAACAGCCAGGTGACAGCAACTGAGGTTCAAAGATGTGTGCAAGCGAGATATGAAGGCTTACTTACTTACTTAGTCGTTCCCCTTCTACCGTGAGATATGAAGACATAAATCCAGCAGCCTGAGAGGATGAGGCTGCCGATCGCATCAAGTGGCGATGCTCCCTACAGCGCCACCTCAGATTGGTGGAAAAGAAGCTCTTACAACAAGCAGAAGAGTCGAACCTGGTACCTTTTCAGCGAGAGACCAGCGCTCTAACCATTCTGTCAATCACTACCAGGTCAAAAATACCCTGTTTAACCCCGATGGTTTAAAATGGAGATATGTAGAGTCATATCATCAGCTGTCATCGTCACATCGAAGATTGACTGCAATGGATCTCCTACGCCATCTGTCTCTTGTCTTGGTGGTATACTCTTCTTCTTCTTCTTTCGTTCGCTTGAAATATATTGTCTATATCTGCAATGTTGTTTCTTGTATAAACTTCACTGTCTTTTGTAGTTCATACAGAGGTCCATATAGTTTTGCTTCCAGTGTTGTTTCTCTGGGCCAGTGGGTTTGCCTCAATGTATCATATTCGGGGCAATCTTGAAGTACGTGCTCCGCAGTCTGGGGTGCCTGTCCACATGTACACATGGCTGAATTGCCAATCTTGAATTTTGTATACATGTGGCTGCGGAGGCGGTTGTGTCCTGTTCTGATGCGCAGAATGACTATTTGTTCTGATCTGTTCATAGCTTGGTAGTCATCCTGCGTTGGTGTTGGTGGCTTTCTGATAGATTTGATCATCTTTTTCTTCTGATGGTATGTAACTGGTACATCCGGTTGCTCGTCTGCAGCACCTTCTTTAGCCAGTCCGTCCGCTCTCTCGTTTCCTGGTATTCCACAATGAGACGGTATCCACTGCATGGTGACCCTGCGCTGGTTGCACAGTTCAGAAAGTAGGGCTTGTATACCTGGCAATTTTCTGGACTGAAGTGCTTGGAGTGTTGATCTTGCATCTGTCAGGAATACTACAGGCTGTGGACCGAGATTGGTGTTCAATAGTTTCTCAGTTGCCACCTTGATTGCCTGGACTTCTGCATCATAGTTGTTACAGAATTTCCCCGTTGGTACTCTGACCGTATCCCTAGTGTTGTTTGGGTATTCTATGTACAGTGGTATACTCTGATAGTCTCTTTCCTGTCCATCTCTTCATGTTGTCTTCCCACTTATAGCGCTGTATCCTTCTGCATTCAACTCTGGCTTCCAATAGTCTTCTTGACGGTGTTATGTGTCTTTAGTATGACCAAACTATTTTAGCTGTCTAATCTTGATATCCTTCATTAATTATCTTTTCATTCCTATCACTATGACTGCTTTATTTGTTTCCTTCTCTTTCCATGAGATGCGCTCCATTCTTCTATGTATCCCATCTCAACGGCCTTAATTATTTATTCCAATCGCTTGTCCGTTGTCCATGTTTTTACACCTTACAGTAGCGGTAGGCAACCCAGGAGGGTAGGTGTCTACTTTGAACACAGTGAGCTCTCTATAAGTGTACTTTGATAAAAATCCTGTCTGGTTTGAGAGTATTTGGGATCTGGAATAAGTACAGCTTATATGTAACCTTTATCACCGCCAGACGATCTGCTTCATGTAATTCTATCGACAGGACGGTGAAAATTCTAACTAAAAGAAAAGATTCCGTTCCTATCCCATACAGTTCATTAACAACGTGAATTTTAATGAGCTGTTGGATTGTTTTGTTTTTTAACGTTGAAGAAGTCGACCACTAGCCTACAGTACTGAAGTATATGTTACAAATGAAGATTCTCAGCTTTAATTTGTGAATTAATTGTTTAGATGCTTGTAATTGTTTCGTGTTGTTGAACACTTCTTCTTTCTTCATCTTCATTCACCCTCAGATGTCAACTTGAATTAGTTCAAAGAAAGCAGTGGCTGTTGATATTTCCTTAGATTTTCTCCAGGAATGGTATTGGTGATGGCCATATGCGTTTTCTCTGTTCCTCATATGTTGGGCACCTTTGTAGCAGATGTTCGGCAGTCATTTTATCGGTGCCACAGTCACACTCATCAGTAGTTCCTATCTTTAATTTGTTGAATAGATGTTATCTCAATTTGTTATGTTGCGAAGTCTGAAGATTACCACTTGTTCACTTCTGCTGAGCTGAAAATATGGATACTTTTTTTTTAATCGCCTGGATGCTCTGCTTCCCACTTGTGCCAGTATCTGCGCTTGATGAAACTCTTGGCCATCTCATAAGTTATGTTTGTGTCAAGTTGAGGAAGCTTTCCCCCTTCCTTTGCTAGTCTGTCAGCTTCATTTCCAGGAATGCCGCAGTGAGAAGGGATCCACTGTATCACAACTCTTTTGTATTGCTGATATAGTCTGTGAAGTATTACTCTCAGGTCATCCAATTCATCATTACTTTGACTTTTCAGCGTTGTAATTACTGACATCGCATCTGAGAAAATAACTACTGGTCTCTCTGAGCTTTCTTCTGTCATTAGGATTTCTCCTGCAGTTTTTAAGGCCTCTGCCTCTGCTCTGAAGTTACTTGAAAATTTCCCTGTTGCGACTATCTTTTTTTGTGTGCCATTGCTTAAGCTCAGAAAGACTCCTCCACCCCCATCTTCTGTTGGATCTGGATCCAGTAATATTTCTCTATATATTTTGTGGTTAGGACTCTCCTTTCTGTTCAATTTTGGCTGTTCTTTCTTTCAATACCAGGAACATTTTCTATCATTTCAGGGAAGAACTGGTGTTTCCAAGTTGGTAGCTTGCATGCAGTACATATGGGCGTAGCTGTTGATATTGCATTTATGGGGTCTGCTCTCATCTTTGTTTTGATTGTCTCTGCACAGTTGCTTCGCTTCAGTCTTCCCCTTCCAAGTCCATTTATTCTCTGGTACATTGGGTGGTCTATCAGCCTCCTGAATTTCTCGGCTTGTTGCTGGGCTCTGCTATCTCTTCTACCTCCATTGGCTGGAGGTGAGTAATCTTTCCCAACTCTTTTATGGGTGTTGACTTCATGCCCCCTGTGATGATTCTCATTGCTTGGTTTTGGGTTGTTTATTTTGTCAAAGTTCAACCATGCTGCAATGCTGTATTCTAAGACTGGTCTCACTCGCCCAGTATATAGCTTCTTTAGTATTCTCTCGTAGAGAATATGTGACACTCAGAACAGAAGTAAAGAACAAAGTGCTAGCAGCAAAACAGAAGTCCTGGGAAGAATTTGGAGAAAAGCTAGAAAAAGATGCACAAGAAAACCATAAATTGTTCTATAAGACCCTAAAGAACATGAGGACGGAAAAACAATGCCCTCTCAAATTTATAAAGGACAAGCAAGGCAAATTGCTTACTGCCCCGAAGGAAGTAATGGAAAGATGGAAAGAATATTTCTCAGAACTCCTTGATGGTGATGAAGATGACATAAAGATGGAAGAACTGAAGGCAGCACTGGAGAAAATCAAGATGGGCAAAGCAGCAGGGCATGATGGTATAACACCAGAAATGGTTAAGTACATGGGAGCATCAGGCGACCTGTTACTCTTAAGGGTCCTACAGGCAGCATGGTGCAACAAGACCATACCAAAGGATTGGGAGATCGCAATTTTCAAAAAGGGTGACAATCGACAGTGTGGAAACCATAGAGGCATATCCCTTCTCAGTGTCCCTGGAAAAATCTACTCTAGAATCCTAGAGCAGAGACTCCGACGCCTAGCTGAGCCACAATTGGATGAGGTCCAGTGCGGATTCCGAGCAAACCGAAGTACTCAAGACCTAATCTTCACACTCAGACAGCTGAGTGAAAAGGCCCTTGAGTATAAGAGTGAGATCCATCTTTGTTTCATAGATCTGGAAAAGGCGTTTGACAGGGTCCCTTGGAGCAAACTTTGGGACTGTTTGGCAAGGAAGAATATTCCAGCACCTCTGATTCATGCTATACAGAGCTTCAACAAGTGTTGCAGAAATTATGTGAGGACAGCAAACCATAAGTCAGAAGAGTTCAGGACCACCACTGGTGTAAGACAAGGTGATATCCTATCACCTTACCTCTTCATACTCCTTATGGACGATGTCATCAAGGCATGTAAGGAGAGAACAAGAAAGTATTCAGTGGGGTACTGGAAGATGAGACAGGTCTATATTTCAGAGCTGGCATTTGCTGATGATGTTGCCCTGATTGCTAAATCAGAGGCACATCTCCAATCCAACCTGGAAGTCTGGAAGGAAGAGCTGGAGAAGAGAGGGATGGTCATAAGCAGCTCTAAAACAAAATCCATGGTGATATCACGAGAAGAAAGAAGACATCAGATTAAGCTTGGAGAACAGGTCCTGGAGCAGGTCGACCACTTTAAATACCTCGGAGCTATTATAGACCGAAAGGGAGGCATCAAAGAAGAGTTGGCCACTCGAAAAGCAGCAGCTGGGAGACTTTTTCAGGCCATAAATCGAGGATTCCTCAGCAAGAGAGAGGTTGGTAAGAAAACGAAGATGGCTGTATACCGCTCCACCTATGTCCCAGTCTTAACATATGGATGCGAGTCATGGGCAATGACTACAACCCATAAAAGCCAGATCCAAACCTCAGAAATGAGGTATCTGAGGAAGGTGGTTGAAGTAACAAGAAGAGACATGGTACGCAACCAGACGATACGTCAAGGCCTAAAATGCCACCCCATACAGACCCAAGTAGAACAGTCCCAACTAAGATGGTTTGGCCATGTCTGCAGAATGAGAGAAGATCGGCTACCACGACAAGCATGGGAAACAAAGAGCCAAGGATCCAGACCCCGAGGACGACCCAGAGTCCGCTGGGAGGACAACATTAGACAATCTTTGAAGGACCGAGGACTAGAATGGAACCAGGCCAGGAGGAAGACAGCCGATAGAATAGTCTGGCGCTCTCTCTTCCAAACCTCTTGTGGTGAAGTGGGATGTTATAAATATTTATAGGGGACTTAGTGTACTGACTGAGATCAGCTGTGAAGGTATCTATATCTATTAAGAGTAGTGTATTATAGATAACCTTACTTGCTACCACATATCTATATATCTCAGTCAGAATTATTCTGGAATAGTGTGATGACTACGTTATGTGTCTAGGGTATGTGTATGATGAAGTGTAAGTCATAACAACAACAGACGGATAAACAATTTAATTTATTCCACTACACTTGACAACACTGTGACACTCACATACATATAACACTCTACAAGGATATCTTAAAAGAGTCACTGATAACTTTTCAAATAACAATATGTATTCATTACTGGCATGAATGAATATGTGTCCTGATTCAACTACAAGGGAACCAGGAATCACAATCAATTTAAATTACAAATTATATGTACAGAATTTACCAATATGAATATAGTAGTGACATATATTATTACAAATATCCTATGTGTGTCAGTTGTGTAGTAGTAAAATGAGGTAATACTGGTTTTGTTTTGTTCAAGCTCTGTTGGTATTTGTCATCATGACTTCAATAGTTTGTCTTTAGGGACTAGTATTGGAGATGTTCTCAGTTCCTGATATTAAGACAATTAAATTCCCCTCTGAATGTTATTTTTACAAAGTTATTTCAAGATGAGGGGACATAATGTTGAGCTCAGCTGGCCAAATCTGCTTATCTTGAGTGATGGTGGCAGGAAAGGACTCCTCTGCTCGAATTCTCCCCTGGGCTCTGGAGACACCTCACTGATAGCTAAAAAGACCAAGGAGTATGCTGTCCGACTCTGGATTCAGCAAAGCTCTGACCAGGTGCTGCTCAGTACCATCAAGACCACGGTCCCTGAAAACAAGAAGGATGTACCTTCTACTTCATAACTAATTTATATTCTCTTTTACACTGATCACAATACAACACAAACATTGAGTTCAGAGCGTTAGGCCAACTGTCAGCTTCATCTGAAATACTTTATACCAGTATTTACCTCCTTAATGGTTACCACGCCTCTGCACTTCCAGCATTATTTCTGTCTAATCAATCATCCAGGTGTCAGTGTACTATTTGGCCATTCCATGCCGTTTTACTTCCCTCCGACACCCTCTGTTCAGGCTGGAGCATTATAGGCTTTATCTCCTGTTTGCCACTGAACTACACATATATATACAGGCATAAATTAACAATTTACATTCAATTTTCATTAAAAGATACTGAATGGTTCAAGCTTACCACAATTTCATGGAAATAAACACAGATACGTTGATTAGCAATGAATTCTGGCACATTTACTGGCACAAATTCCCATCTGCTTATGTTCCAGGCTTTTATTTTAGCAAAAATGTGAGCTGGCTTCAACGCACTGTCGCTTTATCAAGCTTATTTAAACAAGTGGTTTCGAACTAACGCTCCTAAGTGATTATATCAGCGAGTCTAGCCAATGAGGCCCCGTTTCGACAAGTGTTTGAAAAAATGTTACCTTCCCCGTCTCCCCTAACAACGAAAGATAGTATTTATAGCCCGACCAATCGTGGTTAGTCTTTCATTTGTTGCGCTCCAATCAATTTGGAGTTTACATGGTAGGCTATTTCTGTAACGCAAGGTTTTTTCAAACACGTTATAAAAAAAATTTTATGAGCAGAAATGATTTCATGCTGTCAGGCATCCTCACTATTTTATTTTGGGTATAATTTATTAATTCCTGGACTATTTGCGTAACGTTTTACATATTCTTTGTCAGCAAGCCCTAAGGAACCCAAATATCCCAATTTAAAGGAGCTACGTGGCTGCGTTCAAAATATGTATTTTCTACCTCCTGTTTCGAAGATGTGCTGTCTGGGTACTGTTATGTTTTCAACCGTAAACCCATCTATTGTTATCTTTCCTAATAAGCGTTTTTTATGATTTATAAACCTAACTCTGGGATGGGTAATGTATTTTATCACTGTCCGTCTGAAAAAAAAGTTAGTGCATGTAGTCTTACACGCGTGATGGCAGCATTTGTGTATCGCGCGAAGCGTGTTTAGTGTTCGGCTTTCTGCCTCTCCCTTCCCGCTATCCTTTTGTCCATCTGTCTTTCGTTTTGGTAACGCAGTATAATTAATGTTAGGATTAATTTAGGTCATTACGCAGGGCCTCTCAATGTTTTTTTCCAAGAAATACAGCACACGTTTCATTGAAGAAGGCGGGTAATAATACAGTAAGCTTTACTATCAACGTGAAAGCGTTACAATTTGCAGACGAAGCAGAAAACAAGGGGGATTTCGAGTACATTCCTTGTGACAGCACTGTTATTTTTCCATTGCTCTTCTCTTTATTAATTTTATGTATTTATTAGGCTTTATATTTACTTGATAATTTATATATGTGGATTAGAATATTCCACGACACCTCCCCTCTTAAAACAGACATTATATGTCAGTCCTTTATTCTATATACACATAGAGAAATTTATTATTATTTCTGGGGTTTACGGTGATTCTCATCACACGGATGGCGGCTTAAAAAATCAGCTCCCAAATTGGTTTTTCCAGATATATACTCGATGCTAAAATTATATGGAGCCAGAAGCAAAGACCATCGGAGTAACCTAGAGTTCTCATGCTTAGCCTGTGCTAGAAACGATAAAGGTTTGTGATCTGTTTGCAACTTAAATGCCTTCCCATATAGATAAATATTGAATTTCTTTATTGCCCATATTACTGCAAGACATTCTTTTTCGCTAGTTGAGTAGTTGATTTCAGCTTTATTCAACTTTCTGCTAGCATATGCCACTGGGCTTAATTCCCCATCCAATGCATCTGATTTCTGTAGTAGAGTTGCACCTAACCCAATATTACTTGCATCCGTCCTTACTATGAATTCTTGACTTAAGTCAGGTAATTTCAAAATGGGTTTACTTGTGAGCTTTTCCTTCAATTCTTGGTAAGTCATTTCACATTGTGGTGTCCATGTAATGCGATCTGGATGTCCTTTACGTGTCAATTCCGTTAAAGGTGCACATATGGAATTAAAGTTTTTGATATACTTCTGGTAGAAACCACATAATGAGACAAAGGATCTCACGTCCTTCTTGGTTTGTGGTCTCGGGGCTTTCTGTAGTTTCTCTAAATTCTTTGGGTCAGGGGTCATGTTTCCCTGATAAACTGTGTGTCCCAAAAATTCCAATTCTTTACATCCAACGCAACATTTGGTTGGTCGGGCTGTTAAATTTGCCTCCCTAAGTCGATCAAACAGCATGTTCAGAGAGTCAATGTGTTCCTCAAAGGTTTCTGTTGCTATAAGGATATCATCCATAAAATTTGTTATACAGGGATTATTCAGAGGATCCAATAATTTTCTCATCATTCTAGAGAAGACACTAGGCGCATTCTTCAATCCAAATGGCAATCTATTAAACTCATAGTGTCCTTCTGAGGTACTAAAAGCTAGGTATGGTCTAACCTCAGGCTTTACTGGAATCTGATAGTATCCTTTACTCAGATCCACTTTTGAGAAATATTTAGCTTTATTTAGTCTGGCAAACAGCTGATTTGTATCCGGCAATGGATCCACCTGTCCTTCTGTAATAGCATTCAGTCTCCTGTAATCTATACAGAGTCTATGTTCTCCAGAGGGCTTCCTTAAGAGTACAACACCGGAACTATACGAAGACTCACTGTGCGAAATAATTCCTTCCTTCAATAGATAGTCTATCTCTTCCTTCAAAGCTTTTTCCTTAGCAAACGGAATCGAATATGGTTTCATACAGACAGGTGTGGAGTCTATGAGTTTCATATCATATTCCAATAGGTTTGTATGCCCTGGTCGGTCTGTTAACACCTCTGCATGATTATTTAGAACCTGTTGCACTCTCTCTTTCTGAGTTTTCGTTAAATGTGTACTGATTTTCACCTGTGCTGCTGTCTCACAGGGGTGTAATGGATATTCAAATGATGAAAGTGGTTCCTTTTTCATCTCCATGGCGATGGACAAGGTCAACAAGTGTGTCTCTTCCTGATCTTCTCTTTCCAAATATTTCTTCAGGAGATTCACATGATAGATTTTTTCTTTCCCCTTCTTATCTATCTTATAATTTGTTCTAGACACCTTCTCTAAAACTGTATATGGACCCTGCCATCCAATTTGTAACTTATTCTGACTCCCAGGCAAAAGAAGCAGTACTTTCTCTCCCACAGCCAAATTTCTGTCTTTCGCCTTCCTGTTATAATAGGCAGCATGTTTCTTCCTGGCTTGTTTCAAATTTTCATTGGCAAGTTTCCAGCCAGTTTTTAACCGAGTGGTCAGCTCATTCACATATTGGTATGAAGATGTAATGTTTTCCTCTGCCTTTTCATCAGTCCACGTTCTTAACAAAGCTTCAAGTGGACCTTTTATTGGCCTTCCAAACAATAATGTTGCCGGGGCCATACCGGTTGAACTATGGGGTACCTCCCGATAAGCAAAGAGGGCGGCGTGCAGGTACTGGTCCCATGTATCTGGTTTTTCGTGTGCCAACTTTCTCAGGATCGACATCAATGTGCCGTTAAATCTTTCCACTTGGCCGTTCCCTTGGGGATGATACACACTACAATGGAAGTGTTTGGCCTGGAAGATCCTGAAAACTTCTTCAGTTAGTTTCCCCTTGAACTGAGAGCCATTATCAGTCAAGATTTGATTGGGAAAGCCTAACCTTGTGAAAATTGTGAGCAATGCCTCTGCCACATGTTTTGAATCAATCGATGACAGGGCTACTGCCTCTCCCCACATAGAACAAGTGTCCACCAGAGTCAGAATGTAGCTGTTCCTTCTCTTGGTTCGGGTGAGAGGTCCCACAAGATCCACGGCAACTCTCTCAAAGGGTGTTCCCACTATGGGCATTTCCCCCAGAGTTGCTGGTGCAGTCCAATGTTTAGGTGCTACTCGTTGGCACTCTGGACAGGATTTTACATATCGTTTGATATCTTCAGTTATTCCTGGCCAGAAATAGTGACAAGCTATTCGCTGTCCTGTTGCGCTGATTCCCATATGACCACTGAAGGGAATCGCATGCCCTAGTTCCAACACTTTAGTCCTATATGAAGTGGGAAGGACCAGCTGTCCGTGACCATTGGATTCAGATCCAGCCTTCCTATATATCAGTTTGTTCTTCATATAAAACTCTCCCTTGCCTGGAGGTGTATGAGATTTGGGCAACTTCTTGAAACATGGCTTGAGTGTTTTGTCCTCAGCCTGTGCCTTCCTCATCTCATCTGGGTGAGTATTTATGGGATTATCCTCCTCCTTCTTTGACTGTGATCTGGTCTGCACTGTTGCCAATATCACAGGTCTCTTGGGATTCCCCAAGAAGACATATCTACACCCCAATATTAGAGGGTAGATTGGCTCATTTATCACTGCTGCTTTTATGATTCCTTCCACATATCGCGTTTTCACTTTTATTCGGGCGACGGGAAGTGTCATGGTAGCTACATCCTTGGTTGCAGTTTGAATCTCCACTGTTTCTGTGGTGTATTGATCGGCCTGCACCAGGTGAGAACTCACAACGGAATCGTAATCTAAACCGGTATCATATAAACATCTTATAGTGACACCATTACAGATGACATCTTCACACACTGGGGGGGTGGTATGGTTCCTGTAATTCGTCAGGTTTGCCCTTCTTTTCCTTTTTCCCCGATGTCATAGCAGCAAAATGAGGAGGTTTCCTTCTACAATGGTCAGTGTCATGATTGTTCATCTTACAATTTTTACACCACCTTTTTCCTTGGTTGAAAGATTTTCTTTCATCATATTTCCTTTCATCGAATTGTGGGAATTTATTTTTATTTTCATACCGTGGCCTATCAAATTGGTGCTTACCTTTATTTTGATCCTTAGGATCAAATTTATTAAAGTTCTGTGGTGCCCTAAAGTTATCCACTTGTTTCTTTTTATTACCTGTTACCTCTGCTTGAGCTGCTTGATACCTTTCAGCAACATTTAGCAACTCATCCAGCCTCTCTGCACCTTGTTCCATGAGAAACTTTCTCAGGTCTGGAGCCATGGACTCTCTTAATTGCTCTATAAGGACCATTTCCTTAAGATCTTGGGTTTTCCCCAGAGAAGTCCATTTCTCCAAGTATGTCTCTATTCGTGCAGAGAACTGGTGATAGGTTTCACCTGACAGTAGTTTAGCATTCCTAAATTTTTTCCTATAAAATTCTGCATTCTTTTCATACCTTAACAAAAGAGCCTGCTTTAGCATGTCATAATTTTCCTGATCACCTCTGCTCATTTTTGCAAAAACTTCATAAGCTGCCCCACGAAGTCCCTGAGATAACTTTAAGCTCCACCTTTCTCTCTCTAACCCATACGTGGTAGCTAATAGTTCATACCTATTTAGGTAACTCTCTATATCATCGTCTTTCTCAACAAAATGATCTAAATGAAAATTCATAGCTGAGGTTGAGGCTCCTTGGCTAGCAGTGGCATCAGAGGCAAAGGGACTGGCACCATTTTCAGGAGCATGGCCCTGAAACTCAAACTCCCTTAGTCGTAACTCATGTTCCCTTTGTAATCTTTTATCTTCTGCTTCCCTTTCTGCAGCTAATTTCCTGTCTTCTCTTTCTGCAGTCAATCTTCTTTCTTCTGCTTCCAATTTCTTAGCCTCTTTGTCAGCCTCAATCTGCAACCTCTTAGTCTCAGCCTCAGCTTCAAACTGTAACTTCTTAATTTCCCTTTCAGCCTCTAACCTTCTTTCGGCTTCTTTTTCTAATCTTCTTTCTTCGCGTTCAATAAATTTGTCACATTCCGTCGTGACATAGGCAACCATAACTTGCCCATCTAATCCTAACTCTTTTGCAGTCTGAACAGCAGCAGATCGAAACTTGGCCAGGTCCGCCATTGTCTATCAGGTAAATTTCTACAATGTCTAACCAACAATTTAATCTCTAAATATATTTAATGGACAACACAGGCACCGTGAGCTCAACCTTATTTAATTCCACCCAAGGATACCTTTTAATTCTTATATTCCCTGAAGTGAATTACCCCCAATATTTTTAATAGGGAAAGATTCAAAATCCCAAGAGCGAGACCCCAATATATGTGGTGAAGTGGGATGTTATAAATATTTATAGGGGACTTAGTGTACTGACTGAGATCAGCTGTGAAGGTATCTATATCTATTAAGAGTAGTGTATTATAGATAACCTTACTTGCTACCACATATCTATATATCTCAGTCAGAATTATTCTGGAATAGTGTGATGACTACGTTATGTGTCTAGGGTATGTGTATGATGAAGTGTAAGTCATAACAACAACAGACGGATAAACAATTTAATTTATTCCACTACACTTGACAACACTGTGACACTCACATACATATAACACTCTACAAGGATATCTTAAAAGAGTCACTGATAACTTTTCAAATAACAATATGTATTCATTACTGGCATGAATGAATATGTGTCCTGATTCAACTACAAGGGAACCAGGAATCACAATCAATTTAAATTACAAATTATATGTACAGAATTTACCAATATGAATATAGTAGTGACATATATTATTACAAATATCCTATGTGTGTCAGTTGTGTAGTAGTAAAATGAGGTAATACTGGTTTTGTTTTGTTCAAGCTCTGTTGGTATTTGTCATCATGACTTCAATAGTTTGTCTTTAGGGACTAGTATTGGAGATGTTCTCAGTTCCTGATATTAAGACAATTAAATTCCCCTCTGAATGTTATTTTTACAAAGTTATTTCAAGATGAGGGGACATAATGTTGAGCTCAGCTGGCCAAATCTGCTTATCTTGAGTGATGGTGGCAGGAAAGGACTCCTCTGCTCGAATTCTCCCCTGGGCTCTGGAGACACCTCACTGATAGCTAAAAAGACCAAGGAGTATGCTGTCCGACTCTGGATTCAGCAAAGCTCTGACCAGGTGCTGCTCAGTACCATCAAGACCACGGTCCCTGAAAACAAGAAGGATGTACCTTCTACTTCATAACTAATTTATATTCTCTTTTACACTGATCACAATACAACACAAACATTGAGTTCAGAGCGTTAGGCCAACTGTCAGCTTCATCTGAAATACTTTATACCAGTATTTACCTCCTTAATGGTTACCACGCCTCTGCACTTCCAGCATTATTTCTGTCTAATCAATCATCCAGGTGTCAGTGTACTATTTGGCCATTCCATGCCGTTTTACTTCCCTCCGACACCCTCTGTTCAGGCTGGAGCATTATAGGCTTTATCTCCTGTTTGCCACTGAACTACACATATATATACAGGCATAAATTAACAATTTACATTCAATTTTCATTAAAAGATACTGAATGGTTCAAGCTTACCACAATTTCATGGAAATAAACACAGATACGTTGATTAGCAATGAATTCTGGCACATTTACTGGCACAAATTCCCATCTGCTTATGTTCCAGGCTTTTATTTTAGCAAAAATGTGAGCTGGCTTCAACGCACTGTCGCTTTATCAAGCTTATTTAAACAAGTGGTTTCGAACTAACGCTCCTAAGTGATTATATCAGCGAGTCTAGCCAATGAGGCCCCGTTTCGACAAGTGTTTGAAAAAATGTTACCTTTCCCCGTCTCCCCTAACAACGAAAGATAGTATTTATAGCCCGACCAATCGTGGTTAGTCTTTCATTTGTTGCGCTCCAATCAATTTGGAGTTTACATGGTAGGCTATTTCTGTAACGCAAGGTTTTTTCAAACACGTTATAAAAAAAATTTTATGAGCAGAAATGATTTCATGCTGTCAGGCATCCTCACTATTTTATTTTGGGTATAATTTATTAATTCCTGGACTATTTGCGTAACGTTTTACATATCCTTTGTCAGCAAGCCCTAAGGAACCCAAATATCCCAATTTAAAGGAGCTACGTGGCTGCGTTCAAAATATGTATTTTCTACCTCCTGTTTCGAAGATGTGCTGTCTGGGTACTGTTATGTTTTCAACCGTAAACCCATCTATTGTTATCTTTCCTAATAAGCGTTTTTTATGATTTATAAACCTAACTCTGGGATGGGTAATGTATTTTTATCACTGTCCGTCTGAAAAAAAAGTTAGTGCATGTAGTCTTACACGCGTGATGGCAGCATTTGTGTATCGCGCGAAGCGTGTTTAGTGTTCGGCTTTCTGCCTCTCCCTTCCCGCTATCCTTTTGTCCATCTGTCTTTCGTTTTGGTAACGCAGTATAATTAATGTTAGGATTAATTTAGGTCATTACGCAGGGCCTCTCAATGTTTTTTCCAAGAAATACAGCACACGTTTCATTGAAGAAGGCGGGTAATAATACAGTAAGCTTTACTATCAACGTGAAAGCGTTACAATTTGCAGACGAAGCAGAAAACAAGGGGGATTTCGAGTACATTCCTTGTGACAGCACTGTTATTTTTCCATTGCTCTTCTCTTTATTAATTTTATGTATTTATTAGGCTTTATATTTACTTGATAATTTATATATGTGGATTAGAATATTCCACGACACCTCTACACCTCACGGTAGAAGGGGAACGACTAAGTAAGTAAGTATTCTCTCGTCTGCTCCCTAACCCGTGCCAGCAAATTTTTTAATGATTGCCATTCTTTGCCTTGCTCTTGTCCTGTTTCTTTCAATCTGGGTTTTTCAAGTAAAGCGGCGATAAAAGGTAATGCCTAGGTAGTTCGGGTTTTCATCCAGATGTTGATTTTTTTCATTTAGCACCAATTTGGAGCTCTGTGGTTTGTTTGAGAGAGAAAACACCGTGTATGATGTTTCCCTTCAATTATCTTTACTAGCCGTGCCTTGGCCCACTCCTCCAATGATGTTAGGGCTTGCTGCATCCGAATACTTGCCGTAGTGATATATTCCTCTGAGAACCACAGGACTAAGTCGTCTGCAAAGGAAGCATTGATGGTTCTTCTTGGAATATTCTATGATATGTCATTTATATATGCAAGGAACAACGTGAGTGACAGGACTCCCCCTTGGGGAACACCCTGCTCCAATACCATCTTCCTACTCGTCTGTCCTTGTAGTTTGACTCTGGCAGTTCTATTCTCAAGATTCTCATTTAAACATTCTCCCACACACTTCACTTCTTTGCAGCTTGACTTTCAGTCCATATTTTCACACTTTGTCAAATGCTTTTTCTAAGTCCACCCAAACCACCAGTGTGAGCATTTTCTACTGGAAAGCGCCCTCAATTTTCTGTGTTATATAAGTGATCTGATCTTCAGTGGATCTGCGTTTTCTGAATCCTGCTTGCTGTGGGGCTAAGATATGTTTTTCCTCCAGATGCCACATCAGTCGGGTATTAATTATGCGCTCCATCAATTTTCCAACACAGCTAAGTAGACTGATAGGTCTGTAGCCACTTGGTTCTGTCTGAGCTTTGTCTATCTTAGGAATTGGAATCAGCATGGCGTCTTTCCATGCCTGTGGTACTATTCCTCTTTTCCAGCTGCAGTTTAGGATGACCAGAAGCTTCTATTTTTTTGCCTTTGTTCCTAGGCCTGTTAGCATTTCATGGTTATCCCATCTTTTCCAGGTGACTTCTTTTTATTTAGCGCCTTCATTGCCTCTTCAATTTCTTCCATTGTGAACTTTGCCATCATGTGTTCTTCTGGTGCAAGTTTTTTGTAGTCATGACTCCTTTGTTCATCAATGATGGCTTTTTTTCTGTCTATCGGGACATCAATGTGGTTTGCATTAGCATAGAGTACCATGAGTGCATTTGCAGCTTTGTCTCTTCAGAGACCCTCGGGATTTACACAGGGCGACCTATATACTTGTGATATTTTTTTCCCGAGAGCATATTTTCACCTTGTTTGATTGTGATGTGATTTTTGTAAGATTCTTCGTTGTTCAAAGCTCTAACTAGTTTCCACAGTTTGTTCCCTTCTTTATCTAGGTTCAGATTTTCTGTTGTTTGCTTCCAGCAGTTTCTTGTTGTTTGATTTAATGTTATTTTGTACTTTACAGTGGTTGCTTTGAGCAAGAAGTTTGCTTCAGTTGTTTGTTCTGTTTCTGTCTTGTCTCTGGCTTCTGTTACCTCAACTTCACGTTTTTGCATTTCTTCAGTCCAGTATGGTTTGTAGTTCTTTCTTGCCCCTCTCGGAATGGTCTCAATAGCTGCTTGAAGTATTGCCCTATTAAAGCTTTCAACCATATTTTTCATGCTGTTGTTTCGTGTGCTAATGGTCTCACCAAGACTGTCAGTCAGCACTGCAAACTTGTCCCAGTCAGTTCTTTTGTAATTCTATCGGGACAATGGTTTCACTTCATGTGGAACATACTCCATGTTAACCAGATAGACACAAACCTACACCTTATCAACAGGCCAGATGATAAACCCAGTTTCTACTCTAGAAGATGGCACATCACTTCCATTCCAGACCTAGCTTTCGCCACAGGGGACATCCTTCACAAAATTAACCGACAGGTACTTGGCCAGTGTAAAGTACCTGCCAGTGCTGTAAAGATTGATACCTCTGTAAAATATGATGACTTCTTCTGTATCTTCTCCTTACGCACACCAGTGATGAATATGATGGGTGCTGCAGGTGGAGCAAAGGTCAACTCAACCGACGCAGGGTTATGCAGATATGGAGTGAGAGTGTAACGTGTTAGTTGCGCGAATGGTGTAATGTTCGTATGTTGACCAGTATAAGGCACTCATTCACTCATAGCTGTAAGTCACCGATACAGACTGCTGTGGTCGTTTGTACTGTTTATTAGGACGCACACACTTGGACAGAACGGATAAAGTCATAGGTACATGTTGACAATGTAAATCATGGTATTTGAATAGTAGGTGGCAACATCAAACATCATTTCGTATAGCATAAATACAATAGACGATATGAGTAGAACCCTCAATGTTGTGGTATATTATCGCCTTATACTTCCACTGACTGAACGCATCAGTGGAGGTGAATATGTGGACATGGATAAGAATTCACTGGCCGAACGCTTTTTCTTCGTTAAGTTCTTAAGCTGTATATGTCAGATGTTTATACAATAATGTTAAACCAAGATAGTGGGTTTTCCATCATAGCAAGATCTCCGTACCACTGTCCGATAGTAGGATAAATATTCCGTTCTCTTGACAGTGATCCAGTGTAATGACAGTAATCCAAAATGGCCACCTTCTTGAGTTTCGCTCACTCACTCAGAAGAAGGATAAATGATGGGCCGAAGTTAATTCGTAATATGGATTAAATATTCTCATAGAGTTTCCATACACTTCTATATCAATAGGGTTGCTTCATGTAAGTCACAAGAGCTGTAAGATAACCTGTCATCTTCGTCGATATACAAACGATCCTAGATGCTCGATAACCGATGTTCATCTAGATCTAACGAAATGGAGATCATTAAAGGGTCTGGTATTACCTGGAGTCCGAATTAAACACAATAAAGTACATGAGGAGAATCTCTGACAATAAAATCTCGCAGAGACACAATCTCCTTCTGAAAGATCATTCACAGATCACTTTCAACCATTTTTCAGAACCAGCCCAGAAAACACACACAGCCATATTCAGGCGGCTTCGTCGAGACTCACTACGCATGCCTCGAAAAACGAATACCTGCCCCAGAGTTCAGCACAAAGAATATAGTCCGACCTAAACATACAAAGATATACAATCTAAGACCGAATTTTCTTGCTCTAGACAAGTAATACATGTAAATTCAGGCCATAAACATATTGAACAAGATCAATCTATTTTCTGGCTATCACAAAATGCGAAATGCATGAATCTAGATTCATACGCCAAATCAATATATTCAAGAGAGATCACTCATATAATTAAAAGTATAATTCAAATCATGGGTGATATAACTTTGACTGTAACAAAAGTAATCTCTTTTTCATATCAACTAGTCATATCATAAATTTGTAATCTGTGCGTCATATATGTGCGCAACAGCCAGCTAGCAGGCAGCGACCACAGACCAATAAAGTTAGTGTTGTTGAATACAGCTTTGGTCATTCTTATTCTCTTCTTGATTTATGTTTCACATCTGCCATTTTTTAAAAGACAAGCTATCCCTTTCAACCCTGTGCAGTCACAGGATATATAGTGTAGGGTGGCCATATTGTTCAACACAAAAAGGAGGACAAATGTCATTTTTTGGTCCGAAAAGGGAGGACAAGGAGGACAATATTTTTTAAAAAGTAGGACGAAAAGAAGGACACCTTTGTTCAATAAAAACAAGACGCTGAAACATATTTTTTTTAATATTCAAACAATAAGATAATAAATTCACATTGATTTTGTGCCTACTTATATTTTTCTGATGATAAAATCGTCTTCAACAAAGTTGGGCTACGTTTTAAATATGCATAGAAATCAGAGCATGAAAGCTCTTTGATATTGTACTGCACAAGTAGAGTGCCTTTAATGGAATCTTTCCTTCAGTGCTTCCAAAGCTGCTTCAGTAGAATGCTGTGCAGTCACAGAAATGATAATAGCAGCTGTTTTGGTTTTGGCACATGAGAATTTGCTGGCAATTTCTGAATCTTGGAAAGCATTCTTGAGTAACACTGAAGTACAATCCATTGATCTGAAAGAGTTGTGATGTTTTACAGTATGAAAAGCAAAAGCACCCTCTTTATGACTCTGGGTCGTCCTGGGGGTCTGGATATCTGGCTCTTTGTTTCCCATGCTTGTCATGGTAGCCGATCTTCTCCCATTCTGCAGACATGGCCAAACCATCTTAGTTGGGACTGTTCTACTTGGGTCTGCAGGGGTGGGATTTTAGGTCTTGACGTATCGTCTGGTTGCGGACCATGTCTCTTCTTGTTACTTCAACCACCTTCCTCAGATACCTCATTTCTGAGGTTTGGATCTGGCTTTTATGGGTTGTAGTCATTGCCCATGACTCGCATCCATATGTCAAGACTGGGACATAGGTGGAGCGATATACAGCCATCTTCGCTTTCTTACCAACCTCTCTCTTGCTGAGGAATCCTCGATTTATGGCCTGAAAAAGTCTCCCAGCTGCTGCTTTTCGAGTGGCCAACTCTTCTTTGATGCCTCCCTTTCGATCTATAATAGCTCCGAGATATTTAAAGTGGTCGACCTGCTCCAGGACCTGTTCTCCAAGCTTAATCTGATGTCTTCTTTCTTCTCGTGATATCACCATGGATTTTGTTTTAGAGCTGCTTATGACCATCCCTCTCTTCTCCAGCTCTTCCTTCCAGACTTGCAGGTTGGATTGGAGATGTGCCTCTGATTTAGCAATCAGACTGGTAGTCTTGTAGAGGACTAACTAACATGCTAAGATATTTGAAAGGTCATGGATGGGGTGCAAGCACTAAGACAGTGATCACGTTTTATAAATCTTTGAGGCAAAATTGATTATGGAAGCATAGTATATGATTCTGCAGCACACAGTCACAAGATTAAATTAGATAGAATTCAGCACGTAGCATTATGTACAATTGCAGGTGCAATCAGATGAACATCGAGGGGTGTATATGATTCTGCAGCACACAGTCACAAGATTAAATTAGATAGAATTCAGCATCACGCATTATGTACAATTGCAGGTGCAATCAGATCAACTTCGAGGGGTGCTCTGGAGGTGGCCTTAGGAGTCCTCTCTTTGGAACTTCGGAGAAAGGAACTAAGACTAACTTACATGACCAAAATTAGGTTGGACAAGACTCATCCCGCTTTTCCAGCATTTGCGAGATATCAGTTAACAACACCTCATAACAGGTTCATAAATGCCAGTAGATACCTGACAGGTTGGAAATGCATGGAGGAACTAGTACACTTGAATGCCCTAAATGCATCAATTAATAACAGTAGTATATACTAGCCAGTGGTACCACACTGGGAGCTCAAGAAACCAGATACATACTACCACTTGGCAGACATAATTAATAAAACCTGATATGGCAACTATAAAAAAAAACAAAGCCATGAAATATATTCAACAAATATCAAAGGACAGTATTACAGTGTACACAGATGGATCTAAGTGAAACGATAACAAATTTGGGATAGGAATTTATGTTCCCATGTGGCAAATGGTGAAAGGGTATTGTATAACCGAGAATACATCTATTTTCACGGCAGAGATGGTTGCAATTCCGAAAGCTCTGGAAATCTTCTCTAACAACCCTCCTCATAAATTAACAATATTAACAGACTCACTTTCAACAATTCAAGCTATAATAAACTTAAGAATACAGTAGACCTGATAAAGCAGAAGAGATATTACTGACAAATACTTAACCTATACTCCACATGATGTTCTGTTCTAATAGCTTGGATACCTTCACATGTCGGCATAGAAGGAAATGAAAAGGCAGATAAAGAAGCTAAGAAAAGTAGAAATAATAGAAACCAAATAAATGTGGGGATCCACATAAGAGAATACACAAGGCAACATGGATATCACCAGACCATAGAACAGAAAATCAGATTGATCATATATGCATAAACAAGAAGTTTAGATCATCATTGCAGGATGTAAAGGTATATAGAGGAGCAGATGTGGCATCAAATCACCACCTTCTGATAGCCAAAGTCAAAATGAAACTCAAGAGATATGCAACAATGCAAAATTATACACGTCGTCTTCCTTCTATCGTTATCTTCTGTTTCTTCTAATGATGATAATGATCACGATCTTTATCCTCACTTTTCTGTTCTCTTCCGAGAGTCGGGATGGCTAAGAGGTATGGTGTCCGCCTCTAGTTCTAAAGGTACCGAGTACGGTCTTAGTACAGGGAATATAATTGATGGACATTTGTTTCAGAACCACTGGTTCATAATGACGTCATAAACCCCCTGATCTCCATGGGTAGTAAGATCGGTTGCCTAGCCTTCTCGAATAAGGGCGAAAAAAATAGGAGGTCCCGTATGCAATTTGTGCACGTTAATAATCCCACGACAGTTCGAAATCGTAAAGAGTAGGCCATACGGCCGCTGCCCTCGCAAAAATTACTTACTTACTTAGTCGTTTCACTTCTACCGTGAGGTGTAGAGGTTTGGAAGAGAGAGCGCCAGACTATTCTATCGGCTGTCTTCCTCCTGGCCTGGTTCCATTCTAGTCCTCGGTCCTTCAAAGATTGTCTAATGTTGTCCTCCCAGCGGACTCTGGGTCGTCCTCGGGGTCTGGATCCTTGGCTCTTTGTTTCCCATGCTTGTCGTGGTAGCCGATCTTCTCCCATTCTGCAGACATGGCCAAACCATCTTAGTTGGGACTGTTCTACTTGGGTCTGTAGGGGGTGGCATTTTAGGCCTTGACGTATCGTCTGGTTGCGTACCATGTCTCTTCTTGTTACTTCAACCACCTTCCTCAGATACCTCATTTCTGAGGTTTGGATCTGGCTTTTATGGGTTGTAGTCATTGCCCATGACTCGCATCCATATGTCAAGACTGGGACATAGATGGAGCGGTATACAGCCATTTTCGTTTTCTTACCAACCTCTCTCTTGCTGAGGAATCCTCTATTTATGGCCTGAAAAAGTCTCCCAGCTGCTGCTTTTCGAGTGGCCAACTCTTCTTTGATGCCTTCCTTTCGGTCTCTAATAGCTCCGAGGTATTTAAAGTGGTCGACCTGCTCCAGGACCTGTTCTCCCAGCTTAATCTGATGTCTTCTTTCTTCTCGTGATATCACCATGGATTTTGTTTTAGAGCTGCTTATGACCATCCCTCTCTTCTCCAGCTCTTCCTTCCAGACTTGCAGGTTGGATTGGAGATGTGCCTCTGATTTAGCAATCAGGGCAACATCATCAGCAAATGCCAGCTCTGAAATATAGACCTGTCTCATCTTCCAGTACCCCACTGAATACTTTCTTGTTCTCTCCTTACATGCCTTGATGACATCGTCCATAAGGAGTATGAAGAGGTAAGGTGATAGGATATCACCTTGTCTTACACCAGTGGTGGTCCTGAACTCTTCTGACTTATGGTTTGCTGTCCTCACATAATTTCTGCAAGACTTGTAGAAGCTCTGTATAGCATGAATCAGAGGTGCTGGAATATTCTTCCCTGCCAAACAGTCCCAAAGTTTGCTCCAAGGGACCCTGTCAAACGCCTTTTCCAGATCTATGAAACAAAGATGGATCTCACTCTTATACTCAAGGGCCTTTTCACTCAGCTGTCTGAGTGTGAAGATTAGGTCTTGAGTACTTCGGTTTGCTCGGAATCCGCACTGGACCTCATCCAATTGTGGCTCAGCTAGGCGTCGGAGTCTCTGCTCTAGGATTCTAGAGTAGATTTTTCCAGGGACACTGAGAAGGGATATGCCTCTATGGTTTCCACACTGTCGATTGTCACCCTTTTTGAAAATTGGTGTTATGATGGCGATCTCCCAATCCTTTGGTATGGTCTTGTTGCACCATGCTGCTGTTACAGAGTAAATATTATCAAGGGGAAGTGATCTTGTAAATGTTAAGCAAATAGATTCGATTACGGGTTATGTTGCTTGGTTAAGCTGATGTTAAGTTAAAATTGTATTAGGGGAATTCCCTCGTGTGATCGAGAAGTTTCCAAGTGGCGAACACTGGTCAGTTCAAATCGCGGAGATGTTTTTTTTCTCTGAACTGTCTTGAGCTGTGAGTAAGCTCGTGTGACTAGCCCATGCAATTATCGAGACTGAGTTGTGTTTTTTAAACAACCGAGTCTCGTGTCTTTTTTGGCGGGTCTAGTGTGTGAACTAATGGGCATTCTGTTTTGGGTACCGACGGGAGAGGTCGGTCCTACAGTGTGTGTTTCGAGTATGCCTGCGCAGTGCAAAAGTTATAAAGGCCATATTATTTGTGTAGGCCTATAATTTCTGAATTTATTGGAGAATTGTGTTTGTGAGTATTTTTGATGAGGTAAGGATCCAGGACATTTGTTTGAATATATAAATGTCAAGATAAGTGAAGGCGAGATTACTGCAGATTGCCAGGGAGTGCAGTCTTGCGAGAAATTGCCGAAAGTATTCACCATTGATGTAGTTAGCACGGCGAGGATGATGTCCGTTGGCTAACCGGATCTATATGATATTTGAGGAGGCAATCGTTATCATTGAGAGGATCCACACATACATTAAAGCGCCAAGGTTGAGAGCGTCTTTGATGAAGCATATTTGAGAGGCCATCGTTATCATTGAGAGGATCCACACATACATTAAAGCGCCAAGGTTGAGAGCGTCTTTGATGAAGCATATTTGAGAGGCCATCGTTATCATTGAGAGGATCCACACATACATTAAAGCGCCAAGGTTGAGAGCGTCTTTGATGAAGCATATTTGAGAGGCCATCGTTATCATTGAGAGGATCCACACATACATTAAAGCGCCAAGGTTGAGAGCGTCTTTGATGAGGCATATTTGAGGAATTTATTATTGCCAGCACGGCGAGGATAAACCGTTGCTGGGAAAAAGGATCCATTGTCTAGTTATTATAATGCTGATGTTGGAAGCATCGCTGGAGAGGCCATTTATTATTTACATTAGAGCGCCAATGTTGAGAGCGTCTTTGATGAGGCATATTTGAGGAATTCATTATATAAGCACGGTGATGCCGACCGTTGCTGAGAGGATCCAGTATTAATATTATTATATTAGCACGGGGATGCCGACCGTTGCTGAGAGAACAGTAGTAATATTATATAGCGCTCATGATTATGAGAAGTGGAGATGTGACTGGAGTACTGTATTATTGTATTGCTATGACTTGTACTTAATTGTGACTGTGTATTCTGTGTATTTCATGAACGTGTTGTGGTGTAAATAAAACGATCATTAACAGTACACCTGCCGTTACACCATTCCATGCCTCTGATGTGTGTATCTGTGGCGTGTGAATGCACCACGCACACTCACTACAACATTTAACACGGTAGGAGAACAGTAGGCGTGATTATAGTCACGCATGACCATAAATAGCCATTAAACTATCATGAGAGTAATTATCACTGATGTCAACCACTAAATAGTAACAGTGGTGGTTTTCAGTTTAGAAGGAGCTTACACCTACGTATTCGCGTAAATAGCCTGGTGGCGGAAATCTAGGTCAACAAACAGAATGAATTTAATAGCAGGATCTCGTGTGAAGCAGTGGTATGTTTAGTCTTTCAGAATTTGATATTTTGACATTCGCGTGATATAAGAAACTGTTCTGCTCTGTGTGGGCGTATGAACAGTGTAACCATTAAAGGAACACCCATCACCATTTAATCAATCTCTAAGACCAGTCAGTCAGTGCTAATATTATAATGATAAAGGATAAACATCAGATCTTTACAGTGGTGGGCCATTTTATTTAACGGAATAAACCCACGGAGTTCGCGTGATAGGAAAGCCTTGTGTAGGCGTGGCTTAGGTATCCTCGCATTGCTTGATAGTCCTCGACCTAGATTGTGTACTGTGTCCAACACGGTAGAACATTACAATGGGAAGTTGACATGTTGTTGGTAGACAGTCAAGTTTAACTAAATGTGAAGTGTTTTGAAGAGTCGTTTGCAGATTATCTCTAGTCAACAGTTAGAGGTTGCTGTGCTGCGTTTCCTCTATGCTGTACGTGCTGATGCTGTGTTGAACGCATTCTACACTTTTGCAAGAACCCGAAGAGAAGAAAATCTAGTTTGTGTACCTTTCTGCGCTTGAACGGTTTTATCTGCAGAACTTTGTGATATCTGGTGTGTCGGCGGAAGGGACAGAAGAATATTAAGATAAGTGATTTTGTTCTGTGTAGATTGTGCCACTTTTCTGCATTTCAGCAAGTCTGCCTATACTATCCATCACTTATTCTGTTGATAATTGTCATTGTGTTTCGATAATTATATCGATTGATGAAGAATATGTTGATGCATAGATAATGTATGTTATATATAGGTACTATAACAGAAGTTGGTGTACAGTAATTAAGAAATAATTGCAATTTCTTAAAAAGATAATTGGCTTGTGGAGGTGAAAGTTTAATTGATACATATATAGTTGTCTAAGTAAGTAAGTCACTATGGACTATTATACAGATGCTGATGAAAAAAAATACCGTGAACTATTAGGATTTGGAGACCGTGAGCTGACTGAGTCTGAAATAAATAGATTGATATGTGAAAAGCTAATTCATGAAAGTGATGAGAGGTATGAGAAAAGGATGCTAGAAGAGAAGAAGCAATTGGATATAAAACAGAGTACCTTAGAGCAAAGGGAAAGTTTCATAGAATGTACTGCTGAAGTAAGTGAGTTACATGAAAAAGTCTCTAAACTTACAGATGATTTAGGCAAATCAAACTCAGAACTTGCTAGTACTCAAACAGCATTGAGTGTAGCATTGTCTAAAATCAAAGAGTTAGAAACTCAGATTAAGGATAACAATAGTGAAGTTAGAAACCTAACTCAGGAACTTCAAGAAAGGAGAGAGATGTATGAGAAATTGAAAATTGAGAGTAATGAACATGAGCAAACTTATATAGAAATGCTTCATGAGGTGATGAATGATAAGATGATTCTCAGTGATCAAATTAAGGACATGAATATTGTACCCCTTAAGAAGAATGATGAGATTGTGTATAATAACAATGATGATATTAAAATTCAGTCTCTACAGCTGGAGTTGACTCAGTTGAGGTCAAATAAAGAGCAGTATGAGACAGAGACATTGTTAGAATTAACGGCTGAGAGAGAGAAGGTCGCTAAGATTAAAAATTTGCTAGCAGAGGAAAGCTGCAAGGTTTTAAGAGTTGAGAGGTTAAACAAGAAATTAAGTGCAGAGATTTCACTTAGAGATATTCAAATTTCAGAAGCCAGAGTGAGATTGGATGGTTTACTTGACATTCTCTTAAAGAAAAAAAGGTGGTCTTCTGTCAGTGTTGACAGTGAAAGACATAAAGCGGACTCTAAAGGCAAGAATAATGGACAGAAATCTTTCCGAGGGAAATATAACTTTCAACGCAATGCCGATGATTCTTGTGATATTGGTTCCTGGCGGCAAGCTAGCAAAGGAAAATCTACAGTATTAGATAACCCTGTAGATAACAAAAGAAACAATAATAAATTTCAATTTAAGTTGTTAAAAACAAACAAGGTATTAAGTGAGAACCCTGATGGCTTGATAGCAGGGAAGAAAAATAGCACTCCTTATTCCAGGAAGGAAACATATTTTGTGAAAAACAATAAAGATATGGTTAAATCTTTCGGTCACACCCAGTCAAGTCAGTGTGACCCAGTTCTTAAACACACTGCCACAAACAAGGAAAAAAAATACTTTTGATAGGAGATATAACCCTGAGGTTAAAATGTACCAAGGGATTTCTTCATATAGTAATGTTTCTTTGCCTAAAAACAAGAAACAATTTGACAGATCACAACTTCGTGATTCTGAGAGTATTAGAAATTGTAATGGAAATAAATATGTGAAAGTTTGTCAATCTGGTAATGAATTTGTTGATAAAAAGCCATTTCTATCTGGTAGATATTTTTATCCAAGAGGAAATGCTAATTGTAATTATGCTAACTGGAATGTAAAACAGTACAACTGTGTCAATAGAACAAATAACAATGTTCTTAACAGCAATTATAGAAATTGTAACCAGGTTAGCTGTACTCCACATGAGAGCAAGGTTGTTTACAAGCAAAGTAATAACACTATTGATTGTCACACTAGTGGTGGCGAAAGGTCATCTCGTTCTTGTGAACGTAGTAATTTTTTTTCAGCCTATAGCAAGGATGAACTTTCGTTACGGTCAAGTGATCGCTAAGCCTTCTGTGAGGTAAGGAGGACTTGTTGAGGTGTGTGAAAAGGGGCCAAGACTCTACCCTACCTCAAGGAATAGGTAAACGTGAAAGTTGATTTTCCGTTTTTCCTTATTAGATCTAACAGATGATTAATAGAAATTTTCATTTGTATTGTCTCGTAGCGTGCGACGTTGTGATGAGTTGGCGCACTTGTTGACATTATTCGTGAAGAATGTGGATTATTTATCAAGCAGAACCTATTAGCGTCTCTATACATCTGACGAGTCACTTTTTGAAGGATCAAGAATTAATGACGGATTGACGGGAATTTTTTTTTTACAGCTGATTTATTTTTTAGAATAGTACATGTTATTGTATTCTGTGGATAATATATCATATGATGTTCTATTAAAATATTGGTAATTTCTTTGAAACATTATGATGTTTATTTCGATGAATCATTTGATTGCTTAATATATATTTTTTGTGGAACATATATGACTGTTTCGAATGTACCAGTTCAATTTTTTATGCAATTGTATACTATTCTGTTTTGATTGTGTGTAACATATGTGTTGGTAATAATTTGTGTGTAATTTTTGATAAATGCAGTGAGCGGTGTCAAACCTGTGCTCATTTTTTCTGTATATTTTTCGGATTGTAGCTGTAATTGTTAGGATAATTATGTGAATTTATTGTTATGTTGTGTAATATGATTTTGTAGAATTATCTTGCAGTATCAGAAATAATTGTGTATTTGAATTGTTAGAAACATTGACCTTTTAGAACATAGTACTTAGAATTTAAATAATAAGATTTTTTCAACATTTTTGCAACAAATTAATTTGATAAATATTTTTTATAAAAACTTTGAAGATATTTTTATAGGACTTCTTTTTCATATTCTATTATCCCATTAAATTTTAGATTTATACTACGCTGAGTAAGATATAAATTACAGTTAAATAACACTGAAGCTTAACGCTATTGTTAATCAGAATTAACTTATAAATTAAATTCAACTTTTTTGTAAAATTGATAAACACATCTGATACTTTTGTTTGTTAAAAGATGGACAGATTGTTGTAACATTATGTTATATTTGTATGTTGGAAAGTTGATATACAGATGACATTGTAATTTTCTTAGGTTTTTTTTTTGGTGATGTATTTAAAAAAAAAAAAGAAAAACTTACATGTTTTGATTTAAATGTTTGTCTAGAGATAAGATTTTATGCTTCTCTCATGTTGTTAAAAGTTAATTTCATTGTTAGTTTATTAGTTATGACTTAGAATTACTTAAATAATAATTTTATTTTTTGATAACTTATCGTTCTAAAATACTTTGTATGGTAATTTAAAAAAAAAAAAAAATTGTTTTTTGGCATTGTAAATTATTTTTGTGTGCCCTATGATTGAAAGGGATATTACTTCTTTGGAAGTTTGTCTTATTTGATATTATGATGTATTTTTATTATTTAGCGGTTGATTTTGCGTTAGGTCAAAACTTAGTTATCGCAAATGCTATTATTTGTTTGTGTAAGGTTTATAATTTATTTTCAATTAAGTATAACTTTTGTAACTTAGTTAAATTACTTATTAGACTTTGGTTAGTTATGAATTATTCGTTTTGTGCTGTTAGTATGGATATACTTTGACATTTTGTTTTGTGCCTTGTAATCATGTTTGTATTTAATTTGTGAAAGATATTGTCTGATCTAAACATTTATTAGTATGTATTGTCATTGACTTTCTATGCGTTCATACCTTTGCTTTCCATTCGTCTTTGTTGACTATCCTTCATTTCATTCTATCTTTTTGTTGTCTTTCCGATATGTGTTCATATCTTGTTTATATTTCTGTATCACATCTTCGTTTCTCTTCATTCTATTTGTATACTTCATCTTTTTTCAATACTTATACTTTCATTCGTTGTATTCTTGAGTGAATTATATAACTTAGTGTAATGTAACTAGTATTTTGGTAAATTTGTATTTATTGTACATGAAATTGTTTTTCTTATTGGTTATCATGTGGTATTGTTAATTGTTTATCATTTTCCGATTTCTTACTTTCCTTTACTACAGATCATTCTTCTGTTGTTTGATCTTGTTCTTTCACTTTCTATTGGTTGTTGCTTGTACTAAACGTACTTAGCTTAGTGTTCTATTAAGATTAATGTTGGTATGCTTGTATTATGAGTGATGCTTTTGTTGTAATTTACATCGGTAACATTCATTGGGATATTTGATTGATTATGTTTGATGTTTTAGTTGTAATTTTACATTTATTGCTGAAATTGTGTATAGATGTACTATTGTAATAGGTATATTTTTTGTTAGGTATATTTTTTGGTAGCCATATAATATAATTTCATTTATCTCTAAATTTTTGGGACTTATATTTTCAATAAAAAAATGATAAATCATTTTTTTTCCCGGGCGGTGTGGCAACTGTTACAGAGTAAATATTATCAAGGGGAAGTGATCTTGTAAATGTTAAGCAAATAGATTCGATTACGGGTTATGTTGCTTGGTTAAGCTGATGTTAAGTTAAAATTGTATTAGGGGAATTCCCTCGTGTGATCGAGAAGTTTCCAAGTGGCGAACACTGGTCAGTTCAAATCGCGGAGATGTTTTTTTCTCTGAACTGTCTTGAGCTGTGAGTAAGCTCGTGTGACTAGCCCATGCAATTATCGAGACTGAGTTGTGTTTTTTAAACAACCGAGTCTCGTGTCTTTTTTGGCGGGTCTAGTGTGTGAACTAATGGGCATTCTGTTTTGGGTACCGACGGGAGAGGTCGCTCCTACAGTGTGTGTTTCGAGTATGCCTGCGCAGTGCAAAAGTTATAAAGGCCATATTATTTGTGTAGGCCTATAATTTCTGAATTTATTGGAGAATTGTGTTTGTGAGTATTTTTGATGAGGTAAGGATCCAGGACATTTGTTTGAATATATAAATGTCAAGATGAGTGAAGGCGAGATTACTGCAGATTGCCAGGGAGTGCAGTCTTGCGAGAAATTGCCGAAAGTATTCACCATTGATGTAGTTAGCACGGCGAGGATGATGTCCATTGGCTAACCGGATCTATATGCTATTTGAGGAGGCAATCGTTATCATTGAGAGGATCCACACATACATTAAAGCGCCAAGGTTGAGAGCGTCTTTGATGAAGCATATTTGAGAGGCCATCGTTATCATTGAGAGGATCCACACATACATTAAAGCGCCAAGGTTGAGAGCGTCTTTGATGAAGCATATTTGAGAGGCCATCGTTATCATTGAGAAGATCCACACATACATTAAAGCGCCAAGGTTGAGAGCGTCTTTGATGAAGCATATTTGAGAGGCCATCGTTATCATTGAGAGGATCCACACATACATTAAAGCGCCAAGGTTGAGAGCGTCTTTGATGAGGCATATTTGAGGAATTTATTATTGCCAGCACGGCGAGGATAAACCGTTGCTGGGAAAAAGGATCCATTGTCTAGTTATTATAATGCTGATGTTGGAAGCATCGCTGGAGAGGCCATTTATTATTTACATTAGAGCGCCAATGTTGAGAGCGTCTTTGATGAGGCATATTTGAGGAATTCATTATATAAGCACGGTGATGCCGACCGTTGCTGAGAGGATCCAGTATTAATATTATTATATTAGCACGGGGATGCCGACCGTTGCTGAGAGAACAGTAGTAATATTATATAGCGCTCATGATTATGAGAAGTGGAGATGTGACTGGAGTACTGTATTATTGTATTGCTATGACTTGTACTTAATTGTGACTGTGTATTCTGTGTATTTCATGAACGTGTTGTGGTGTAAATAAAACGATCATTAACAGTACACCTGCCGTTACACCATTCCATGCCTCTGATGTGTGTATCTGTGGCGTGTGAATGCACCACGCACACTCACTACAACATTTAACACGGTAGGAGAACAGTAGGCGTGATTATAGTCACGCATGACCATAAATAGCCATTAAACTATCATGAGAGTAATTATCACTGATGTCAACCACTAAATAGTAACAGTGGTGGTTTTCAGTTTAGAAGGAGCTTACACCTACGTATTCGCGTAAATAGCCTGGTGGCGGAAATCTAGGTCAACAAACAGAATGAATTTAATAGCAGGATCTCGTGTGAAGCAGTGGTATGTTTAGTCTTTCAGAATTTGATATTTTGACATTCGCGTGATATAAGAAACTGTTCTGCTCTGTGTGGGCGTATGAACAGTGTAACCATTAAAGGAACACCCATCACCATTTAATCAATCTCTAAGACCAGTCAGTCAGTGCTAATATTATAATGATAAAGAATCAACATCAGAACTTTACAGCTGCCTGTAGGACTCTTAAGAGTAACAGGTCGCCTGCTGCTCCCATGTACTTAATCATTTCTGGTGTTATACCATCATGCCCTACTGCTTTGCCCATCTTGATTTTCTCCAGTGCTGCCTTCAGTTCTTCCATCTTTATGTCATCTTCATCACCATTGGTTTCCTCTTCTGTGCTAGTGGTTATCATTTCTGATGTTTGACCCTGTTCACCATCAAGGAGTTCTGAGAAATATTCTTTCCATCTTTCCATTACTTCCTTTGGGGCAGTAAGCAATTTGCCTTGCTTGTCCTTTATAAATTTGAGAGGGCATTGTTTTTCCTTCCTCATGTTCTTTAAGGTCTTATAGAACAATTTCTGGTTTTCTTGTGCATCTTTTTCTAGCTTTTCTCCAAATTCTTCCCAGGACTTCTGTTTTGCTGCTAGCACTTTGTTCTTTACTTCTGTTCTGAGTGTCACATATTCTCTATATTTTTCCATTTCGCAAAAATTACAAAATTTGGAAACCTACCAACCAAAAAATATTTATAAAATATGTGAATCCTGTATACACACATTGGGGTCCTCGATGGAGTTCGTGCACTGTGCTGAGACCCTCCTTGTGTGATCTAAGAGAGGAGATCGGAACACTGATGGAGTTGTCCGTGCGTAATGAAGATGGTCCTTTAACCAAACACCAAAAATGCCCTTTGAGCACAGCCTCCAACAAATGCGCGCAAAGAATATCTGTCATACACGAGACTTTCAAGATCTCTCCGTGACGTGTTAATTTCCCTTTATGTCAATTTTTAATCCCTGTCTCCGTTTTTTGTTGTTGGTCATCCTCTATTTCTCTTTACCCTAAGTATTTCAGAATGAGAACTGCCTTGTGATCGGGGTGGAGATACAGCAAAACGCTATTTTCATAAATAACTGCTGGATTTCAATATAACTGCACAGGACTGACTTACAAAAGTAATAACTATCCATACCAACGCATTTGATGGTATGTTGCTATTGGTTGCTATGGGAACGGTGGCCATATTGGATTGTACACTTATATTTAAATTCCCTAATTCTTGTATTTTGTTGTTGTTGAGTTATGAACACCAACGTTGAAATAAAAGCTCATCTGTTGCGTAACATTATATGATGTGTGTATAAATGTTCTGTGGATGAAGTCACATGTGCCACACAACGTTGAGGGTGTTGTTATTCATCTGCTCCCCAAAGGTACTATGATACTGGCCTTTGCAGAGTAGTGTGCCACCCTCAGACACCAGGGATGATGAGGCGTAGTAACTTGGTGTCTGTAGTCTGGTTTAAGTGTGATGTAGATGTGTATTCAAAATGTTGAGTAGTATATATCTTCTGTTGCCAAAGGCAGGTAGTGCTGGCACTTAAAGTATGGTGTAGACTTAGGACTGGTGTACATGTGTAAAATAGTTGCACAGTCATACAGGTACAGTTCCAACAGGAACGCCACACCAAATCACGACGTATGAAGTCAATAAAGCTTTAAACAGCAGTGATGGTTTTTTGGCAATATATATTGTACGCCACAATGACAAAATGCATGGACATCGTTATGCAGAAAACATCACAGGTATATTCACAACAGTCATTGTATCATCGAAGTAGTCGACTCAACAGGCACAGCAAATAGCATAATAATAATGTACATTATGTGCCTTTTCAAGATATCGTAAACCGCTGTTCATGTAGTCAGGTAGTAAACTTCCCCTTTCCATAAGAGCTAGTAGATATCAACTAGGAGATTAAATCTGGTCTCCTATTTTTGACCTCAACAAGACAGGCATGTCTTTCGAGCGTCACATTATTGTTCTCTATGTTCCTTATACAGCAAAGGTATCAAACCTAGATCCATCAACAAAGTTCAGGAAGCAAGTAGTCCGTAGGACAGGCATCAATCGATGCGTGACAATATAAGTGGATCATAAGGCAGGCTAAGCGAAAGTCAACATCACAAGATGGCGATAAAGTCACTTAGCAAAAAAGGATTCATTTACCTGTTCATCAGGAATTAAATCACATAATCACATATGCCTCCAGGCATTAGGAATAACATGAAGATATATCATCTCAAAAAAAGGAACAACAATCATGAGGACTCCTTCCTGAATAATCTAAGCGAAGACTAGAACATAGCTACGTCTCGCCTTACCAGCTTCTCTGCTCAGACTAACCTGGGCGGAAATCGTTTAAACAACGCCACAAAAAGAGACATGCACAGAACACGCGAATCGAATACAACTCAGCCAAATTTACGAAACGAAGAATGTTCTACGATGTTCGACTAACGACCTTTTACCTTAAAAGGAAATGAATCTTGAAACATTGCGATTGCCAACTGTTTTCAAAGAACTGGCGATCTGAGCGCTCCATAAATGGACATGACTCAAAAATCGTTCACACAACTATCGGCAACCCTAGCTATCAAGATAAGACAACTTCTTGACGATAGCTATCAAGATTAGACGACTGTAGAAATAAAAGTGACTACAATTCCATGAGTTCCTTCCCATGCATTAAAAATTAACTATAGTCAGAATGCATGGTCAGAATAAGTTGCGACAAGTTTTTAGCAGCAACATTACCGCCACCTCCCGATTAAAAAAAAATGTGCAACCGTAAATTGTTTGAATCGGTACTTGGCCTTCTTATTCAACCGGCACTTGACCTTCACAAACGACAGCAACACGTTTCAACTGGCAATGTATGACTCAACACCGGGTACTGCCATAATTCTGTATGTAGATGTCTTGAAAAATCGCTGTATGTTGATTTCTGGAACAATGCAGTTTGTTGAGTTCTTGTTGAATGAAGCGGGTAAGGGACCCCGAGTATGCTGGTACCAGAACAAACCAGCTTATGGCCACCAAATGTTGCGTAACATTATATGATGTGTGCATAAATGTTCTGTAGATGAAGTCACATGTGCCACACAACGTTGAGGGTGTTGTAATTCATCTGCTTCCCAAAGGTACTATGATACTGGCCTTTGCAGAGTAGTGTGCCACCCTCAGACACCAGGGATGATGAGGCGTAGTAACTTGGTGTCTGTAGTCTGGTTTAAGTGTGATGTAGATGTGTATTCAAAATGTTGAGTAGTATATACTATATCTTCTGTTGCCAAGGGCAGGTAGTGCTGGTGTTACCGTTATGTTCATGTTTATACTGGTGATTTCGTAATAGTGGTATTGTCCAACTGTTGTTGTTCCGAGCTATGTATAATAGAATAAGTCCCGCCCACACAGAGCTAGATTATTAAATATGAGTTATCATTGTCACTGGGTAGACACTCACACCACAAGGCACGTACATAAGAATCATGGACTGTGGTAAACGCCTGGTGACATTTAATGACGATTTATTAAGTCACAGCACGATCACGTTTACATTGATATACACACAGTCACATTACAAGTCATTGCAATACAATACTCTTCAACATTCATCAGCAGATCTATATCAAGGCCTAAAGTCCTCACGACTCATCTCTGCGCTATAACACTGCGCTATAATACTGCACCCAGCAGTTCACATAAATTATGGCCTAAAGTCCTCATGACTCACTTATAATACTGCACCCAGCAGTTCACATAAATTATGGCCTAAAGTCCCCACGACTCATCTCTGCGCTAGACTTATAATACTGCACCCAGCAGTTCACATAAATAATGGCCTAAAGTCCTCACGACTCACTTATAATACTGCACCCAGCAGTTCACATAAATAATGGCCTAAAGTCCTCACGACTCACTTATAATACTGCACCCAGCAGTTCACATAAATAATGGCCTAAAGTCCTCACGACTCATCTCTGCGCTAGACTTATAATACTGCACTATAATACTGCACCCAGCAGTTCACATAAATTATGGCCTAAAGTCCTCATGACTCACTTATAATACTGCACCCAGCAGTTCACATAAATTATGGCCTAAAGTCCTCATGACTCACTTATAATGCTGCACCCAGCGGTTCACATAAATAATGGCCTAAAGTCCTCACGACTCACTTATAATACTGCACCCAGCAGTTCACATAAATAATGGCCTAAAGTCCTCACGACTCACTTATAATACTGCACCCAGCAGTTCACATAAATAATGGCCTAAAGTCCTCACGACTCACTTATAATACGGCACCCAGCAGTTCACATAAATTATGGCCTAAAGTCCTCACGACTCACTTATAGCTTCCTCAAAGCTTCACAAATACTTAATATGGCCTGTCCCAATCCTGGACTCATAATAGCTTCCTCAAAGCTTCACAAATACATAATATGGCCTATCCACACAGCAAAAACATTAAGTCGACATTATTCAAAGCACTACGTAGGCATACATCCTCGAAAAACACACACAGACAGCGTTGACCACTCCCGGTCCAACGCTCCGAATCCCTCTTCTCCTCTCCGGGATCACACACTCTAGTCTCGCCAAAAAACCCAAAACGAGACTCCGCTGTTTTTGAACACAGCTCAAAAACAGTACAGAATAAATACATCTCAGCATTTGAGATAAAAGCGTTCGCACGCTTTCCTGTACTCTGTCACTCAAAATAAAAAGGATATGTTTCTATTATAACGTTAAACAAACCTCAGCTTAATCAGGTATACAAGTATTGTAACTCATAATCTACTTTGCCCAAAAACATATTCCGAATTACTGCCCTTTCAAAGGATCAACTTGTTACAGTTTCCCACACACCCAGGAGAAAAAAATGATTCTATCATTTTTTTTGAAAATTAACTCCCAAAACGAAGAAATTTAAAAGATAATGGAGTTCTAACCTATGTTTTACAAAATTCATTCATCTTATGATAAGTCAAAATAGTATATACACCTACAAAATATTAGCAGCAGTAAATGTAAAGTAAATAACAATCATCCAACGTATGATTACTAAAATTAATCTATTAGAAAACCAAGCTAAGTATCTCAAAATTAATCTATTACAGAACTAAGTTAAGCATATACAATAATACTCAAACAAGCAACAAACAATAGTAATAGAAATGATAATATCAAGTAAACAAAGTATAATTCGAAAAGAAGTAAAATGTGAAATCATCATATGAAAAACAACAAATAATATCACAATGTCAAATCATGTAAAGCAAATACAACTATCCCTGATCTAAAGTTACATCATTACTTGAACAATACAAAGAATGAAAGTCTAAGTAGCGTAACAGAAAAAAGTATACACGAAGCATAAAGTGAGACAAAGATGAAACACGGAAGTATAAACAACATATCAGATTATGCTGAAAAGACAACAGAAAAAAAATGTAAAGAGATGACGAATAGTCAACAAAGACAGATGAAAAGTAAAGATGCACATGTAGAAAAAGTTGTAACAATACCTTACAATAACTATTTAAATCACACATCATATAATATAAGTTAATACAACTACGATAAAAAATTATAACACAAAATGACAAAGTATATCTATACTAACAACACAAGTGAAAAAAACTTATGACAAAAAAAAATAGTAAGTAATTTAACCAAATTATAAAACTTATGCATAACTAATAATAAATTATACAAGATATCGCACAAAAAAAAAAAAAAAAGACGCTATCAAAAAGATTTGCACTGACTCAAAGTCACGCGCTAAATACAGAAAATACATCAAACATTAAAAAACAATTTCAAGGAACTAATGACACTACACATTACTAACCATAATATACAGATTAACATTGGCACAGAAAAAATATTACACCGTTCAAAAAATACATTTTCAAAAAAAAATACAAAAAAGTTTCGTAGCACTAAGTTGCATAAAAAATATTTCCTTTACAACCAATTCAAGGCTATAGTAGATAAACTAACAATGAAATCGACCTTTAAAAAAAAAATGAAGGACATATAAACAATCTATCTCTAAACAGACACACATTAACAAATGTAAGTTTTTTTTTTTCTTCAAAAAATATACATCACATAAAACATATGAGAAAAAAATTCAAGTGCTCATGAATTATCTAGAAGTAATTATTGCACCATTACAACTAATGATGTTTTTGTGCATAGGGCTTGCAAACTCAACATGTACAAAAAGTTATCCTAACAAAACTGCTACAAAAACAACAAAGCAAAACAAACCACTGCAAGTTCAACAATGGAATATAGCTAACAATAAAAACAAAAAATCATGGCAATCAAATGATGCATTAAATATTTCAAACGAAATTACATGTTATTGCAAATCAGGAACATATCATTTATTATACTAACAAATACAAAAGAAAATATTTACTGTTTACATAAATAAATAAAAAATCAGATGGAAATCTCTCGCTTTCCTGTCAACATGTCCTGACCCTGAGCAAGCAAAACATCAGATGTTTAGTGGGACGCAGAACAAGTTACACTTGAACGCACACACGGATGCTGAGTTGACCCACTTTTCTCACTACTAATATGACACAGGAGCCTTGACTGTTATCGTAAAGTCGCTTCTGTCAAAATATATGAATGAAAATTTCCATTTTAATGAATGGTACAATCTAAGGAGAAAAAAACGTAGAAGTCAAATTACAATTACCCATTATTTTGGTCCTTGTAAAGTAATGGTCCTTTCACAATGCCCTCAGCTCTTGTTTTATAATCTCTAGACATCACAGAAGACATTACTGCCGTAGGCTGAAACAAAGTGTTATATTTACAACACCGAGACACCATCTCGTAATCAATAACACCATCAGCACCAGAATTTGAAACACCACTGTTATTGTTACCTTATTTATCTCTAATACAACTGACTATGGGCTCATGTTGAGCAAATTTAGTATACTTGCGCTTATTATTTGTTACATGATGAAAATTTTTATCACTACAGTTGCTTTGTTTATTAACAATGACTCTAGTCTTCTGCTGAGCCAAGTTATTCTGATGATATAGAGAAACATGTGGAGAGCTATTATTTTCTCTTATATATTATTGTTAATTGCCCTATTATGACAAATGTTATGTCTATCACCCAAGTTAGCATTGTTGATGTTAACATATCTTCTTTGACAAAAATGTCCACTAGACAGGACTTGCTTTCTAGTAGCAAAATCATTACCAGATTGATAGTTTTTCTTACAGTTATTTCTACTATAACTTATAGAATTCTTCGGATCAAAATGTTGAAATCCGCTAAATTGTTTACAATTCCTTGGAGAATCAAAATTATCACTTGCTAAACTCCCTTGGTACTGTCTAATCTTGTGATTATATTTCTTACCATAACTGTTCTTCTTTTCATCTATAGGAATATGTTTACCAATCCCGTCAAACTGGCTGTGCTGAGTTTGACAAGTAACTGGATCTTTAGAATGCTTATTTTCCTGGACATAGTGGGTTTCATTCCTGGAAAAAATAGTACTACGCTTATTCCCTTTTACAAGTTTATCAGAATCTGCATCAGCAACCACCTGGTTGATCTTAGGAGCTCTAACCTGCTTTTTCTCACATTTGTTCTCGTGATTAACAGAACCTGCTGCTATACCAAAATCTTTATTAGACTGGCGCCAAGAATTATCAATAGAGTCACTAGTACCACTAGCACTATGAAAGTTGTATTTCCCTCGAAAAGATCTATGTTTACCATGTATGGCATCTCTATGAGCAAAAAGTGTATGGGGTTGACTTTTCGCAACTTTCTGTCTATCACTGTCAACATAGACAGAAGACCACATTTTTTTATCCAAGACGATGTCAAGCAGGCCATTTACCCGTTTTCTGGCCTCTGCAATTTCAATATCTCTATGCGCAATCTCTTGACTAAGTTTCTCATTTAAATCATTAAGAGCCAAAACTCTGCAACCTTCTTCTGCTAGCAATTTCTCAATCTTAGCAACCTTCTCTTTCTCAGAGGTCAACTCTACCAATGTCTCTTTTCCATCCTGCTCTTTATTTACCTTTATTGACTGTGTTTCATTCTCACCATTATTATTATTCACTAACTCATCGACTTCCCCTGGAAATACAGTATTCTTCTCTTCAAGTTTATCAAAACATACATCATGTATCATTACATTGTATAATCCTTCTCGCTCATTGGTTTCCGCTTTTAATTTTTCATACATGTCTTTTCTTCGTTGGATCTCTTGTGTAAGGTTTTCCACCTCCACATGCTTAACTTTTATCTGGACCTCCAATTCTTTAACCTTCAATAGTGAAGAATCCAAACTTGCTTGTACTCTAGCAAGTTCCAGGTTTGATCTATTTAAATCACCTGTAAGTTTAGCTAATTTTTCCTTAAGTTCACTCTCTTCAGCTTTACCCTTTAAGCAATTTTTTTCTTCCTGTCTGTTGACTCTTACTTCCTTATCTTCTAGCTTCTTTTTATCAGAAATGTCACAATGAATTATGTTGTGTATACTCTTCAATATATTGTCGTGTTCAACATGAATATTCTTATACACAAATACACGAAGGTCGAACAGCAGCAACCTTGCTAAATTCCTAGCCATTCTTAAATGAGGGATGGACTGAAATCTATTTTCAGCAAAATCTCTTAGTGCTCTCGACGCACTGACCAACAATCCGTCCATCACGTGTGCTTCCAGTTCTGGTCCTTTTAATCTATGAAAATTTTTACCCTCTTGAAATAAATACTCCAATAAAGGCCATATATTATCAGGATCCATTTCGTCATCATCCATAGTGACTTACTTATTGAGATCACTGTATATGTATCAATAAACCTTTTACTCCTGACAGCTAAATAACCATACAATAAATTGCAACTATTCCTAATTACTGTCAGATCAATTTCTGTTCAAAGAACCTTTATATGGTCATATCCATATCATGGTAGTCAATACCACATGTTAATAGCCATAAACTACTTATGCAAAATTCTACTCATATGTCACTATAGACACAAACAACATCAACATCAGAATTAAAAAGAAATGCATAGAATTCAGAAGGCCTGAGGACATGAGTGACATGACACACTTTACAGAACAAACAAAAATCACTTATCTGTCAATTTTCCATTCCCTTCCGCCAAGACTTTAAATATCACATAATTCTGACGCTAAAACAGTCTATCGCCGAAAGGTATTGGATCTAGATTCTCTTCCCTTCAGGTCCTCGCTTTAGTAAGGTATGTGCTCGAATACTGCATAGGAGCACATGATGATCGTAACAGGAACACAGCAAACCCGCTCTTGACTCGAGCTATACTTGCAAAATGACTGGTACAACTGCACATACACTCGACTTGTACACGCTATCCTTCAGACGTTGTATCACCTCATAAACTGCTGGCTCGCTGCTTGATAATTTCGCTGCACATCTGATAGGAAATGTAGACTACAGACGTTGTTGTTTTCTACAGGCACGACACAGGACGTCAACTGACAGTGCTATAAAGCTGATTATTCCCACGAATAAGGCGTTTCCCAAATGCGCTCCATAGGCAGACTACAAACCAGGTCACGGTTTGAAGCACATGAGATTCAGGTCACGCATGAAGTTCTCTCAAAACGACTGTTGCGGGTGTCAGAACCCGAAAACAAATCTATTAAATGATACAGATATGTGGACTGTATCGATAACGATTTTATCCTTCCGTCTGTTAAATACTCTCTCAAGTTAGAGAAACTCTTGATACGCGAATGTCATATCCATTCGTTCCAATTTGAACTGGTCCACCACTGTTACCGTTATGTTCATGTTTATACTGGTGATTTCGTAATAGTGGTATTGTCCAACTGTTGTTGTTCCGAGCTATGTATAATAGAATAAGTCCCGCCCACACAGAGCTAGATTATTAAATATGAGTTATCATTGTCACTGGGTAGACACTCACACCACAAGGCACGTACATAAGAATCATGGACTGTGGTAAACGCCTGGTGACATTTAATGACGATTTATTAAGTCACAGCACGATCACGTTTACATTGATATACACACAGTCACATTACAAGTCATTGCAATACAATACTCTTCAACATTCATCAGCAGATCTATATCAAGGCCTAAAGTCCTCACGACTCATCTCTGCGCTATAACACTGCACTATAATACTGCACCCAGCAGTTCACATAAATTATGGCCTAAAGTCCTCATGACTCACTTATAATACTGCACCCAGCAGTTCACATAAATTATGGCCTAAAGTCCTCACGACTCATCTCTGCGCTAGACTTATAATACTGCACCCAGCAGTTCACATAAATAATGGCCTAAAGTCCTCACGACTCACTTATAATACTGCACCCAGCAGTTCACATAAATAATGGCCTAAAATCCTCACGACTCACTTATAATACTGCACCCAGCAGTTCACATAAATAATGGCCTAAAGTCCTCACGACTCATCTCTGCGCTAGACTTATAATACTGCACTATAATACTGCACCCAGCAGTTCACATAAATTATGGCCTAAAGTCCTCATGACTCACTTATAATACTGCACCCAGCAGTTCACATAAATTATGGCCTAAAGTCCTCATGACTCACTTATAATGCTGCACCCAGCGGTTCACATAAATAATGGCCTAAAGTCCTCACGACTCACTTATAATACTGCACCCAGCAGTTCACATAAATTATGGCCTAAAGTCCTCACGACTCACTTATAATACTGCACCCAGCAGTTCACATAAATAATGGCCTAAAGTCCTCACGACTCACTTATAATACGGCACCCAGCAGTTCACATAAATTATGGCCTAAAGTCCTCACGACTCACTTATAGCTTCCTCAAAGCTTCACAAATACTTAATATGGCCTGTCCCAATCCTGGACTCATAATAGCTTCCTCAAAGCTTCACAAATACATAATATGGCCTATCCACACAGCAAAAACATTAAGTCGACATTATTCAAAGCACTACGTAGGCATACATCCTCGAAAAACACACACAGACAGCGTTGACCACTCCCGGTCCAACGCTCCGAATCCCTCTTCTCCTCTCCGGGATCACACACTCTACTCTCGCCAAAAAACCCAAAACGAGACTCCGCTGTTTTTGAACACAGCTCAAAAACAGTACAGAATAAATACATCTCAGCATTTGAGATAAAAGCGTTCGCACGCTTTCCTGTACTCTGTCACTTAAAATAAAAAGGATATGTTTCTATTATAACGTTAAACAAACCTCAGCTTAATCAGGTATACAAGTATTGTAACTCATAATCTACTTTGCCCAAAAACATATTCCGAATTACTGCCCTTTCAAAGGATCAACTTGTTACAGCTGGCACTTAAAGTATGGTGTAGACTTAGGACTGGTGTACATGTGTAAAATAGTTGCACAGTCATACAGGTACAGTTCCAACAGGAACGCCACACCAAATCACGACGTATGAAGTCAATAAAGCTTTAAACAGCAGTGATGGTTTTTTGGCAATATATATTGTACGCCACAATGACAAAATGCATGGACATCGTTATGCAGAAAACATCACAGGTATATTCACAACAGTCATTGTATCATCGAAGTAGTCGACTCAACAGGCACAGCAAACAGCATAATAATAATGTACATTATGTGCCTTTTCAAGATATCGTAAACCGCTGTTCATGTAGTCAGGTAGTAAACTTCCCCTTTCCATAAGAGCTAGTAGATATCAACTAGGAGATTAAATCTGGTCTCCTATTTTTGACCTCAACAAGACAGGCATGTCTTTCGAGCGTCACATTATTGTTCTCTATGTTCCTTATACAGCAAAGGTATCAAACCTAGATCCATCAACAAAGTTCAGGAAGCAAGTAGTCCGTAGGACAGGCATCAATCGATGCGTGACAATATAAGTGGATCATAAGGCAGGCTAAGCGAAAGTCAACATCACAAGATGGCGATAAAGTCACTTAGCAAAAAAAGGATTCATTTACCTGTTCATCAGGAATTAAATCACATAATCACATATGCCTCCAGGCATTAGGAATAACATGGAGATATATCATCTCAAAAAAAGGAACAACAATCATGAGGACTCCTTCCTGAATAATCTAAGCGAAGACTAGCACATAGCTACGTCTCGCCTTACCAGCTTCTCTGCTCAGACTAACCTGGGCGGAAATCGTTTAAGCAACGCCACAAAAAGAGACATGCGCAGAACACGCGAATCGAATACAACTCAGCCAAATTTACGAAACGAAGAATGTTCTACGATGTTCGACTAACGACCTTTTACCTTAAAAGGAAATGAATCTTGAAACATTGCGATTGCCAACTGTTTTCAAAGAACTGGCGATCTGAGCGCTCCATAAATGGACATGACTCAAAAATCGTTCACACAACTATTTTTTTTTTTTTTTTTTTTTTCCTTAACCAGCAGCACTTGGGCTTTCAGCCCTTCGGCCCAATGACATGTCATTGCGAGGCTGGGGAACCTGAGGACTTTCCTTCCAACCCGGTCAGGAGCTTCGCTCCTTCCCATCCACAGAGGGTTTATCACAGGAGCCGTTCAGGCTATTCAGTCAAATTCCCGGCCGTAAACATTTCTTCAAACGCCGACGCCCGGGTTTGAACCATGAACACCTGGTCGCCAGTACAACGCCGAAGCCATTACACCAGCGCGGCTCCCATCATCAAGATAAGACAACTTCTTGACGATAGCTATCAAGATTAGACGACTGTAGAAATAAAAGTGACTACAATTCCATGAGTTCTTTCCCATGCATTAAACATTAACTATAGTCAGAATGCATGGTCAGAATAAGTTGCGACAAGTTTTTAGCAGCAACATCATCATTGTATTTTAAAATTGTTATCAGATTAGATTTTAGATAACGTTAAAACATAATTATAGAGCAGTTTAAGTGAATACGAGCACGATCATTTATATAGTGCTACGTTTGTTTTGTTCTGTATTAAGAGATTTAAAAAAAATTAATACACAATGGACGAAAAAAAAATGAAAAAATGGACGAACTTGAGTTAAAATGGAATTTATTTCTTTTTTCGGGAATATCCATTGTGCGTATTTGTGGGGACTATTCTATGAATATTTCTCACAGTCAGATTAGAAAAAAAAGTTTATAAATTAGTTTCAATGTACGCCATTTTTTATTTAACGGACGTTTTATTTCAGTGAGCATGGGGGTAGAGGTGGGGTGCGGAAAAGGGGGGGGGGGGGTTTCTAACCTTGCCTAGGGCACAAAATGGCCTGGCACCAGCATTGCTTGCATATAAATATAACAATAAATGTAAAGCTAGTTTGTATAGCTAAATTTCTTTTAAGTATTTCTATTTGATGGTATTTTACCTAGACATTTAAAAGTTATTAGCAAGTTTCTATAGATGTTCTATGTTAAAAAGTATTAGTTCTTTGTTTTAAATGTTATTTTACATAAGTCATTTTAAAGACGTGTTAGCTAATTTATCTAGTTCTCTTTTAAGTTATAAAAAGTCTATTTAGTAAGTCTTAAAGTATATTTCTATTTTAGGAACTAAAGTCGTTTTTGTAAGTCTAAAATAGTACGTTTTATTAGTCGTTTTAGTAAGTCTTAGTCTATTTCTATTTAGGATGTCTACAAGTTTATTTCTATTTTAGGAATTAAAGTCGTATTAGTAAGTCTAAAAGTTTATTTCTATTTTAGGAATTAAAGTCATTTTAGTAAGTCTACAAGTTTATATTTATATTTTAGGAATAGTCTAAAAGTTTATTCACAATTTATAAATTTTAGTCAGTCGAAAATTTTAGTAATTAAAGACATCTTAGTTTGTATAAAACTCTTGTTCTATTTTAGGAATAAAAGTCGTTTCAGTCAGTCAAAACAAACAAAACAAAACACAAAATTTACTAAAACCAAAACCTATTAGAAAGTAGATGTTTTGAATGGCCCTAAAAAGGACCTTAAGGAAAAAAAAAAGATAAACTGAGAATTTGACTCAGATCAGAGGTAGAGCGTTATGGCTTGACGAACGCTCTTCAGCGTCTGCGTCGAGATCTTCTGCGCCTGCGTCCACCGCTTCTCTTCCTCCCTGTACTCCTCCTCCTCCTGCGGCTTCTCCTCCTGCGGCTTCCCCTCCTGCGGCTTCTCTTCCTACGGCTTCCCCTCCTGCGGCTTCTTCTGCGGGTTCTCCTCCCTCGGCTTCTCCTCCTGGAGCGTCGCCTCGTCCGGCGCCCGCTGCTTTGTCGTCGTCGGCGCCTTTTCCGAAGAAGCAGGTCGTCTCCCTCATCCGATTTCGACTTCCGACGACGTCTCTTACTTCCAGCCTTGTCTTCATCGTCGGCGGTTGGAGTGTATCTCGCACCTCGTTTCTTGATCTTCCCCTCACGAACGGCGCGGTCCAGTGCCTTCTTGATTGGGCGGCTCAGATCTCGGGTAGAAACAGTTGATGCCATTTTGGAGGCGAAGAACTTCTTCAGAGAAGTCAGAGACGAGCCTCTGGCCTCACGGAGCGAAACAATAGCTTCTAGAACTGAGTCTAAGGTAACACGAACATTGTTCTCGCTAGCGTGCTGATTCGATCTAGACTCGGACGCCATGATTTCTAAGATAAGTCGCTAGGACTCGATGAGAACGCCCCGGAACGTTGTATTAATAATTTGCCGCAGACGTCCGAGAAAGCTGAAAAAAGACATCGCTTCTCGGCCTTTTGACTAAGATCAAAGTGTAGTATTATTGGCTTCTGATTGATTTGTCTTGTCGCTGCGAATTTTTATAGGTATTGAAAAAGACTAGTGCCATTTACTAGCACAAATTAAAACATAATTATATCGCAGCTTAACGTGTGTTACCGGGGCCCGAAAGGGGAGCAAAGAATAGTAACACGGTTCCCTGCCAAGCATGTCGTAGAAAGCGACTAAGGAGGGTTGGACCTTTATGTGATTCGCTTGTATGGCTAGGCGGTGTTGTCGTACGGAAGGTACGGGGTTCGAACCCTGGGTAAGCCACTCGCGTCTGTTGTTTTTCTGTTGTCTGGTGTTCTACTTCTTTATTTCTTACGAGCGCCTGAAAACATACCTTTATGTTTGTCTAATATTAATTTAAGGAGGGTTGGGCATGGGGCCGGTTACCCCATCCCGTAAAAAATATAAACCACAAAAAACTTCAACAAACATGGACAAGTCAATTAAAGAAAATAAAAGGAGGACTTGGCATGTGTTTGTTGAAGGCCTATGCTCCTTCGGGAGTGGAGGGTTATGAATTAACGAAACTGGAGCATGCTCATTTATCAGATATATTTTTAAAAGAAAATGAATACACCATGGTCGAAAATAGAATGAAAAAGGACGAACGTGAGTACAACATATAAGAATAAAATTATTTTAATTGGGAATATCCGTTGCGCGTATTTGTGCGAAACTTTCTGTGAAGAAACACGAGTGAGAAGTGTGCAGTGGTTGTGTAAATTAAAAAGATCCTGAGATGTATAACTTTAAAGTTCGTATCTAAAAAGAGTAAAAAAAACATAAATGCAAAATGTTACAATATTATTTACAATATATCACAATTTTGATGATATCAGAAATCGGATTTGCCAAAAGTTTTATTATTCAATGAAAGATATCTATGCCAAATACCATGTTGATAGACCAAGAAATACGCAAGTTATTAGGAAATTAGTAACATAACTAAGGTTCTGAGAAATTAATGATTTTCTTCATAGGAAAAGAACAATATCTTCACGAACATACAATTTACAAAATCAATATACACCTACTTAGTATATGCTCTGGCAAATTAAATAGATATATTTAGATTTAGGAGAAAATAAATTATCAAAACAAGGACTAATCTACATTTTTATTTTTGTCCTATTTTGACTTTAAATGCGCTATAGCTCCTAGAGCCCCTTGATGTATAGATCTAGGGGCACTAACTAAATCCAGCCCCAAGTTCTTATTCATGCCGTTTTGTCTGTTACATTTTCCCTTCACAAATGCCAATAACCCTAAACAGCGTTTAACCTGGGTTAAATATGATAGTAATCTATTATAAACTATTGAACAACATGACAACTTAGTGTTGTTGGCAATTTGCGCGATCCGTCGATTTTGCGAAGACAAAAATTCTTAATTCTGACAGAATTTCTGTACTCAGAAAAAGTAATTTAGCCAATCACATAAAAGCCGGATATTTCAACATTTTAAAAAAATCCGGCCGGACGCTCAGTTTTGTCGTTGTTGATATTTACCGTCGTGTGTAGTAAATATTGTAAGATATAATGAGACGTGGCTGGCTGTCATACATACTCACGTTACGAAGCATAATCACGAAGCTTGAACACAAGATACAAGGATCGACATGTTTAATCGGCCATCTTAGAAAACAGGAAGTAGGAAAAAGAGGTAAGCAGAAGAGATCCCATAAAGGGCAAGTAACTCTAGTCGGGAAAACGTATATACATCAACATCCCCCCTTCTTTATGAGTGAACAAAGTCATTCATCCAAGAGGGTTTCTTGCGATCTCTTTGAGGTCTCTTAGAGCAAGATGGTAGGAGAGAATGTTCATGTTCTTTGCCAGCTTTCCCAGGACTAGAAGTAGTTGGAGTTGAAGGATCAACTTCTGGAGGATTGGAAATGTTCACTTCACTAGTGTACTCCATGTCTGGGAAAACAATTTGTTGCTCGGGTAGAACTGGAGGAGACATCAATTTCCAGGTCCTCGGGATCAGGTGTGAAAGTTGTTGTTTTAGGTCTTAGATGAATTCTGTTTCTGACATATTGACCTCCATTCTCCCCTTCAACGAGATAAGATCTTTCAGAAAGCCTCTTATCAATCCTTCCAGGTTGCCAGTTTGGTTGTTCAGGGTCTTGATAGTAGACTGGCTGGTGAGACAACTTGGGCAGATCATGAGCAGTTTTATCATAATACTTCTTCACTGATCTGTCTCTCTTGCCTCTACTTTCAATAACTCTACTGTGAGATGCAACGGGTTTCACTGCAGAAGGTATCAGTGTACGCAGTTTCCTGTTGAACAGTATTTCTGCTGGACTTTGATCAAACCCTTGTCTTGGCGTATTACGAAGTTCAAGTAGTGCCTCATATGCATCTGTATTGTCCTGAACAGTCTTTCTCATCATACCCTTGATGAGTTTCACAGCAGATTCAGCTAATCCATTGGCTTTATGGTGACCTGGTGCTGATTTAACATGAAGTATTCCCCATCTAGCAGTAAATGATCTGAACTGTGCAGACGTAAACTGAGTACCTTGGTCAGATACAATAACTTTAGGGACACCATAACGAGCAAAATGAGACTTCAATTTCCTGATGACTAACTGTGCTGTCATTGTAGGTAGAAAGTCTACTTCAATGAAGTTGGAGAAGTAGTCAATCAGGACTAAATAATATCGGCCTTCTATAATAAAGATGTCAGTGCCAACTTTCTCCCAGGGTGATAAACCTCTTGAGTGTTGGTTTAAAGGTTCTTTAGTATTCCTTGCCTTCGTTTCTTGACATTCCGGACAACTGTCAGCTATCTGTCGAATCTCAGCCGTCATGCCGATCCAAAAGACAACTTCTGGCCCGGCACATCATGCTGTCAAATGCAAGATGAGCAGCGTGTAGCTTCTGCTTGATTTCAGGCCTCAGTGCTTTTGGGATAAGAATACGCTCTCCTTTAAGTATTATGCCTTGTTCTGTTGTCAGAGTATAACGAATGTCAAAATAAGGCATAAGCTCAGCTGGTACATCAGACTTTCTTTTAGGCCACCCATCCAAAATGGTCGACTTCAACCTCTGGAGCACGCTGTCTTTGAGAGTTTCAGCTTTAATCTTTTCCATCAGCACATCTGGTATTTCAGGTAATCTTACAGGTGCATCAGCTTCTGCATTGCTCTCTCTATCAGCTAAGGAATCCAATGTGACATTATGAATACGAACTCTGGAAAGTGTGTCGGCTATAAGAAGATCGGAACCTTGTACCCATTGGAATTCAAAGTCATATTGATGGCTGCGCATCAGTAAATTCTGCAGTCTTCGAGGAATTTGACTCAGAGGTTTCTTAACGATGGCAGCCAAAGGTTTATGGTCGTTGATGACTGTAACTTTCCTTCCATAAGTGTACTGGTCAAAGCGTTCCAAACCATATACAACAGCTAAGAGCTCCTTCTCAATTTGAGCCCAGCGTTGTTCTGTTTCAGTTAGAGCTCTAGAAGCAAACTCTATTGGCTGACCATTTTGTAGGAGGACAGCCCCAAGTCCATAGCTGCTACTATCAACTTGAATACACAAAGATTCATCAGGATCATAGTATGCGAGTACTGGAGTAGAAGTAATCAGTTTCTTGACTCTCTTGAAAGCTTGTTCACATTCAGCAGACCAGATAAAGGGAGTATCCTTACGTGTAAGTTCTTTTATTGGATGAAGAACTTCTGAAAGATTGTTGAGAAACTTTGCTAGATACTGTATCATGCCGCAAAATCTGCGAACCTCATGACGGTCCTTGGGAACGGGTATGTTTAGTATTGTCTCAACCTTTTTCTTGTCTGGTTCAACACCTCGAGCAGTAATAAGGTGACCCAAGAAGGTAATTTCTTCTTTCTTCTCTTGAGCTTTAGCGTCATTCAGTTTAATGCCCTTCTCTTTACACCTATGTTTCAGTGCTTTGAGCTTCAGATCATGGTCCTTAATTGCTTGCTGTCTGTTTGATCCACAACCTGCAATAACTATGTCATCAGCAACATTGATGCAACCATGAAGACCTTCAAGAGCTTGTGCTAGATGCCTCTGGAAAATTTCACTGCTTACATTCAAGCCAAATGGTAATCTAGACCATCTGAACCTACCATAAGGTGTAATCATTGTTGTAAGTTTACTAGACTTCTCATCAAGTTTGATATGCCAGAATGCTTCCTTGATATCCAGCTTTGTGAAAATCTTGGCATTATTGAGTTCAGGCAATACATCATCCAAAGTTGGTAATCTGTAATGCTTCCTCTGCAAAGCCTCATTCAGGGGTCTAGGATCAATGCATATTCCTAAGGAACCATCAGACTTTTCAACAACAGCCATTTGGTTAACCCATTCAGTTGGTTCCTCTACTGGTATTAATATACCTCTGTTCATTAGATTTTGAAGCTCTGACTTTACCTTGCTCTTAAGTGAAAATGGTATTTTTCTGCACGGCAGTGCCTTTGGACGAATATTAGGATCAATATGCAACACAGCTTCACCCAGGACACCTAGATGGTTATCAGAGTTATGATCATTATCTGAACTGTCAGTAGCCACCTTAGCAATAAATTTGTTTGTGTTGACTGTCACAAACTGTAGATCCTGCAGTGTGTTGTTGCCCAGCAAACATGTGAATCTATTTTTCACAACAGTAAACCTTATATTGTGTTTTGTCCCAGTCTTAGAATTCTCAGCAGTTAATAGAACTTCTCCCAGTGGAGTCATCTTAGTACCATTCCACATAACAAGCCTCTGTTTAGTGGGTAACAACTGTTCTTGCATCACAAAGCGTTGACAGATTGTATTCACATCAGCTGCTGTGTCTAGCTGAAATTTTACCATTTTTCCATTGATAATGAGTTGTGCAGATGTACAAGCTTTACTAGACTTCACACAGTTAAGAAAAACTTCAGAATCTTCCACTGACTCTGTGTGAACAGTGTGAACTTTCTTGCATTTTTCTCTGAAATGGTTTCTTCCCCCACAGTTTGAGCAAAACTTCCCCCATGCAGGACACTTTTTCTTAATCAATGGATGTTTCTGTCCACAGTAATGACAGGCTTTACCAGTATGCCCAGTGTCTCTCTTGGGGGGTTTATGGTTGAGTGATTTTTTCTGTACCTTTTCAAATCTTGCTTCAGAAGGTTGTACTGTATTATTCATCTCACTTATGTCCTTTCCAGTTTGCGCGAAGACTCTGCATATGTGAACGGCTTTCTTTAGATCGAGGTCAGCTTCTCTCAAGAGCTTCTCTTGTAACCTTTTGTTAACAGTAAAGACGATTTTGTCTCTTATCATACGATCCTTGTCGTTAAAGTTGCACAAGTCTGCCTTAGTTCTCAGCTCAGTCAAAAAGGAATTAAAAGGTTCTTGAAGAGGTGTGTTCCAGAATCTGAAGGTATGTAATACTTCATTGCTTCGTGAGCTACAATGGTTCTGGAGCAAATCGAGAATTTTAGTAGGATTAGAGTGGTCTCCTTCCTCTGCCAGTTGATCAAAAACTTCAACAGCTTGAGGTCCAGCACAGTGTAGAATAATGGCCGCCCGAACAGAATCGGGTTTAGACGCCACCTCTGATGCATGCATGTATAGTTCTAACTGTCGTCTCCATTTACGAAATGTGTCTGTTTCGACGTTATTTATGTCTAGGCAGGGTGGTAACCAAAATAAGGGCCGTTCTGCCATGACGAAATGTCTAATAATGGTATGCAAGCAACAACCAGTAATCTCACCTCAAGTCTAATGACATTCAGCACACGTGTTACAAGATATTCAGCAGAATAGTCCGAATTCTGTAGAAATAAACACCGCTGCCACCATGTTGATATTTACCGTCGTGTGTAGTAAATATTGTAAGATATAATGAGACGTGGCTGGCTGTCATACATACTCACGTTACGAAGCATAATCACGAAGCTTGAACACAAGATACAAGGATCGACATGTTTAATCGGCCATCTTAGAAAAAAACAGGGAATA
>JAMPIV010013118.1:0-45136 GCA_024509875.1 Oreohelix idahoensis
GATGTCTTTCGTTATCGTTATAAAAACCAAAAAAAAAAAATGAACATCAAGAAAGAACAAAAGGACAAAAAAAAAATTCACTCAACTTAAATTGGTTTTGGTTGCTACGCCGTTATTGAGCTTCATTCAACTACGAATGCTCTCTTTTAATATTAAAATACTAGTTAACCTTTTTTTGACAACGAAACTCAAGAACCATAACATGGTCAACAAATAACGCTAACTGAGCTGTAACAAGCATACTCATTACCCGTAACAAGAATAGCGAAATCAACTAAACAACTTTTATCACACAAACATCACACATGGAAGGCTCTCCTTGATTTCTATTTTGTCTATCTTTAGGTGACCACCTTGATACAACTTATTATACACCAAACATCACCCAAGTTTGCCTCTTCTCCATATGCTTTTGCTTTGTGTGTCTCATCTGAGCATGCTGAGAAAAACACTATACCACAAACACTGAAATTTTGTACTGTTGTCTCTCATACTTGTTTACCTCCCCTCATGAATCTTTAATGAACTACTACAATGAAATAACCCTGGCATTTGCAATGTATCTGCCTCTTGTATGGCATGTCTTCTTTTTGTTTCATTGTGTTGTATCCTTAGCTGAATCGACTGTCAAGAAAATCCTTATGCAACAAAATAGACACACATTGTAAGGTCACCTCTGCTACATGTTTTGATTATGTTGTATTGTTAATCTACCTTTATAAACAAATGTTGCATTACTTATATCTCACTTATATGGCTTCACCATTGTATGAACTTAGTTCACTTCTTTGCACATAACCACTCCGATACAAAACTGTGGCACCAGAAACAAAAGGTCATTGCTTCATATGGCTTCAGTGTGATGTTCTATTTAGGCAGCGAGTACTTGGAAACCATAAACCACAATCGTTACACAGTTGTAAGGCATGTCTTTCTGATGTTCCAATCTATGTACCTTTAGATCACTATGCTGAAAAAACTTCATACCACAAGCATTACACTTGTATGGCTTCCCTGCTATTATGCTCAACTATATGTTTTGTTTAAAAATTGCTTTTATTATCAATTGCTGAATTACATATGTCACACTTGTTTGGCTTCTTTTTTGCATGTGTTTGTTTATGTCTATTTCATATGCTTGCACCACGATAAAATATCGACACAACAAAATAACACATTTCAGTGAGGCTTCTCTCATGAATTGTGTCAAAATGTGGTTCCTGTACGTTACTAGTAGGTAGCAATACCTTAAACCACAGTCATGTACTCTTGATGTCGTTCTCTCCCTGTATGTGTCAGCATTGTGTCTCTGTAGAAGAGCTGTCTGTTTTGAAACCCCATTTCCACAAATTATAACATTTGAAAGGGCTCTCTCCTGAATATGAATTCTTTTGTGTATTTTTAATGCACCACTATGAGAAAGCTGTACACCACATACGTTCAACACTTATAAAGTTTTATGTTCTAGAATTCAGTTTCTGACCTGCATTGCTTCAAATTTATGCCTCCACAGCTGAATACTATGAGAAAGACCAACACCACATAAATTCACATTGGTAAGGTTTTCTCTCTGTATGGCTTCTTTCATGTGCCTGTAGAGTAACCTTTACAAAAGAAAATGCCTATGCCACAAAAATCACACTTAAAATGGGGGGGGTCTCTCTCCTGTATAGCAACCAGCATGTGTGTATGATAAACCAGATAACCAAGAAAACTCACCACCACAATCATTCACACCTGTAAAATTTGTGCCCCTGTATGAATAAATAGTATGCCATTCCTTCCGTTTTTCAATGGTAGGTAACTCTGTAATCACAAAACACATCACATTTCTGTTGAAGTTATCTTTCTACTTTATTGATTCACTTTTATTTTTAATCATAAACATCAGCTATCCATTATCTCAAAATCTATGGCAACTCTGGGACTCTTCTGGCCCTTCAGCAAACCCTGCTAACGGTGGCTTTCGTATTCTTTAAGCTGCCAAACTTATATTCTTATTTGCACTGACCAGTCCACGCTGTTGCTTGGGGCTTGTCTGAAGACAGTCTGACAAGAAACACCATTTTCCACAGCTTCAGAGTGTTTAAAAACTGTTCATTCTTCTCATCTGTGAAATAACCACACTGGGAGAAGGCACTGGAAAACCTGGTTTTACAGGAATTGGTACCTAAAATGTGAAAAATCACAGTTTCAGATTATTACACAATAAACTAATTTAAAATGTGAACAATTTATTTTTAAAATGGGCTAATCTTAAGATAATTTCTGCTGTATTTTATTCTGCTTTTATAGGATTTTATAAAAAGGATAAATAGACAGAGAAAAAACCTTGGACTGATGACGCAGGACAAACATTTAAAAAAAAAACTTGGCAGGTTTTTAAAAATTTTAATTGAATACTTTGGAAAGCATCAGTAACACCAGATGGTTGGAACACTCTCGCAAAAGACTTCAGCAATGTTGCAAACGTTTTTACTCTGTTTGCACCGGTTTTCTCTTTGCATATTCTTATTAAATGTTATAGAATGGTAATAGAATGTAGTATATAATTCGAGTGTGCTTCTGGATGATCTTGAAAGGGAAGGACTAGACAAGAGTTAAATTTGGAGCTACAGTGCTGATTATATCAGGTTTAGAGAATGGGTTTTAACATGTTGATTTCAATTCAACGTGTATTTATTTGTGACAGATTCTTTCTGTAATGCTATGTAACCCCCTCACCCACCATATTTGGTTTGAATTACACACCCCCACAACAAATTATAACATTTCCAACATAATTATATGTCATTTTGTTTAATATTCTATCTCCCCCCTCCCTGACAAATCATGTTTCCCTCAATTAAAAATAATCTTGGAGTCGTGAAATATGTCCTGAAAGTTTATTACGCGTGATGTATAGTTGAGTTAGTCATCGGAAACTGCACACGCACCATATGTGTTGGCGCCGACAAGCTACATCCCCCCCTAAAAATTTATTGAAACGTGTAGTTAATTATCTAGGTAATTTGAAAAATTATTGTGGAACTCACTCAAATACAATGGTTTAATACCTCAGGATTTTGATTCATCATAAAAAAACTAGATTTGTGTTTTTTTTGCATTTAATTGAAACATGATTATACATCCCCCCCCCGGCCCCCCCCCCAAATAAATGTTATAAAATTATCATGTCTAAAAGAGACAAAAAGAAGAATAGGAATTTGAAAAAGAGAAGAAAAAAGCAAAAAGACAAACAATATGTATACATATCTCATACAAAAAATGCGTGCGACCCGCGGAGATAATTACAAAAGAAAAACCCATTTTCTTTCAGGGGAAGGATCAAAGTGAATCGGAGGTCCCTAGATAAGTATAGAAAAGATAAAAAAAAGTTACGAAAGAAGCTTAGCAAAAAAAAATGAAAAAAAGGTGACTATAATCCCTAGGACAAACGGTAACCATTTTCGGGGGGCATTCACTAAAAATCCTGATGAAATGGGGTTAGAGATAACATTATATAAGCAGAATGATCTCAATCCCTTAATGACGTAACCGGAAACGAAAATCACCAATAATATTGGCGAGAACCTCATAGGGGAAATATGTCGCAACAAGCAACTGAGGGGATAAAGCCAGAATGCCTTCACCAACCTAAACCAGACCATGGTGGAGAGGATCTCCAAGTTTAGTAAACAAATTGGGTACATTTTTAGGTATTATGCTGGGCGTGCATAATTTCGCATGTATAGAGTCCTAGAAAGATGCTGCGAGTTTTGCAGATCATTTTCGGTTCCTGACCAACATTGTCCTAGCTTCTCACGTATTGCTGCCTTTGTAAAATTCTTGTGCTTCTGGAGCATGGGGGCACCTCATCACCATACCGTGATACTTTCCCACCCAAATCCTGACCATCTAAGGAGATTTACGTGTGTCCATGCTGTTATGCAATTTCATGCTTGAATTGTTTTTTTGTCTTTTTTACCTTGTTGTATACAGGACCCTGACACCATCACCTGATACTGTCATTCGGTATAGACTTAGGCGAGTAATGGTATAATGTTCGATTTTTTTAATGGTGTTATAGCAAAAGCTCCACCTGGTGGAGATATTTGTCAGTTATATGGTGCGGTTATGCAGATGGGCGATGTTATGAAAAAATAGGTAGTAGGGTAGGAGGGAGAACGTTTTGTTGCTCGCCTTATAAGACACCACCATGGTGTGATGTTCCACTAAATGCTTTGTCATAGTCACAGCCAAGGACCAAAGACAAGTTTGTTGATAATCTGAGCACCAAAGACGGCTGAAAGTATTAATATGATGGTAAAATCAGGAAAGTGGAAATGAGTCAAGAACTAGCACGTGCCAGTGAAGCAAAGAGATAGAAGATACTGAGACAAACTGATCGCCCACTGAAGTTCTTGCTGTAATTAGACTTACGTAACACACAACAAAACAAAATAAAACTCAAAGGCAGCATCATAATTAATTCTGAAAACACAACTCAGGCCTAACCAATAGAAGCAGTAATGATAAAGAATAAACAAAGTCTTCCAGAAAGTGACATGCTCAGATGGAGCACTGAAAATGCTCATGTAAGTAAAATAATTTGCCACATTTGCCATCCTGAATCAGTAGTGTGACCTTATTGATAATGTAGACTCACAACTGGTACCTTACAATCCAAAGCAAGACACTAAAGAAATCGAAAAGACAAGCAGAAATAAAGAACAACAACCAGAAAAAAATATATAAAAAAATAAACGGGTTTGCCACCAGAGACAAATGACCAAAAGCAAGAGATTTCACAGAGACAAATAAACCTACACATACATGGAGACCGAGAATGAGCAGGCCCAGAAGCCGCCAGATGAATAGTTTTTTTTTTTTTTGGTTTCAATCTGTAGGGACATGAAAATACACATTCCAGATTTTTCTTTTATCACCCTCTCTCTTTCCAAGTGGACATATCTTTTTGATGATATATTTGTGTCTCCTGAAGAACTTGGATGATCATTTTTAACACTTCATTGTAGCAAGCACACATTTCTTGTACAATCTTTTTTAAATCTTTTGTTTCCAGACTGTCCAGAATACATACAGCAATCTTTATTTATTGACAATCTGGTGTTATTTCACTTGATGTCAATTTGTAGTAATAAAATTATCAGCTCAGATAAAGTTTTTGTTTGACTCAATACTACAGATAGCTTGTAATATCTCTTAAATTTTACCTTTAGCGTTGACACAGCTCTATGTCCCTGTCCATATATGTAAGCCACAAATCCCATTTAACTAAAATTGTCATCTTCTGTTGCCTTATGCCCAAAGATTATCACATCATTTATGTTTTCAAATAAAGAATAATTCCAGATTTATAAAAAGAAAAAAAATTGGTAATTATAAAAATTGTAACAAGGCTTAATAAAAGTTCTAACACATAAAACTGTTTCTCATCTGTTAAGTCCATAAGCCATCACACTAGTGTGTGTGCATTCTCCACTGGAGGGCTTCTCACCGACACACATGGTTATCTTCCACCATTTTTATCTATCTGGATGCAGCTGAACATTTCATTAAAATACATCGAAGTACATTGAAAATAATTCTTTTTTAAACAGAATGAAATTCTAAAACACCAGGTGCTAAAAATCTAACAGGACAACTGATATTTAATGTTCTAAATTTACTGGAGACATCACCTGACAAATTCTAATTCCTAAAATGATTAAAACAATAAAGCTTTAGCAACAAAACATCAGACGAATACAAATATGTCATTGAGGTATACGGAATATCCTTATAAGACCACCAGCTAAGTCAAAATGCTACATAAATAGATGTGAAGTGAACCTCTGTTAGGCTAGATAACCATCCTCCACTGACTCTAGAAATCATCCAAACACTTTCCAGGGATTCCCCCTGTGGAGAAACAACAGTTGAAATCCAAGTACTGCACATTAAACTTGGAGGAGTCACTGAGCCCCAGATGTAACTCTGGCTTTTACCCTGGCTGCTGTAAATGCAGGTGAATCTCACTGTGTACCTATGATGGCCGGAGGAGCTGAGATGTGGCTCTGTCAGGACAAGAACAATATCTTTGGGAGGCCCAGAACCATTGTACGTAGATTAGATTCAGCCATATTGGAAAGCCATCCTGGATGGCAGGGAATGCACAGTATGCCAAGCACTTATTCTCCTAGCATAGACCAGATGTGATGATCCATTAAATGCAAGCAACTGAGAAACTCAAGGTGATGACATCAACTCAACACATTTCGAAATGGCAGAAAGCACAGAAAAACCTAGACCTACTGTGTAGAAAATACCCCACTGGAGTCTTCAGCTTGGTAATTGGTTGCAAAAAGTGAGAAGCCTCATCAGCATAGTTTCACAACAACAATGGAGACAAATACTTAATACTTTAAATAAGTTTAATTGTTAATATGCCACAATAATGACTGTCTAGGAAAACTAATATATAAATGGAATCAAAGAAGACAATGAAAGCAGCAGCCGACAGGATTATAATTTATATTCACTTTTGCTTAATCAAAATGTTAATGTCCAAAAAAATTGCTACTACTTTAAGTACCCATCTGTAGATGTTTTTATCTATATAACAGTATGTAGAAACTTAGAAAATCTATTTCCAAAAATGTAAAAATCCAAACAACCCGAACAAATCAAAGGTATCCGGATTCTATTCAGGTATTGAGACACTAAAATAACCCAGTCTACCAACTTACATGTACCAAACTATGTTCATGATTTAATGTAAAGACCAGTCAGCAAGTAAGGTAACTGGCCACCCCACCTTACAATTCTGACCTAGAATGGTGAAGCCTCTAACACTTCAACTTCCCCTATGGCAGTATCTGCCTATGGATTACCTTGACCTTTTAAGTTCAGACAAAGATGCATGGTGTAAGCACAAGTGAACATGGAATCAACCCTATTTAACCTTCTAAGAGTATGAGAGCCAAATGTATTAACAACCCCTTTTAGGTCTAGAGAAAAGGTTTTTTATTATTTCATAGTGATAAAACTTTTTGATCCATTTTGTATGCACACTGATCTTAGCCAAAATGGAAAAATAAAAAGACCAAAATAAAAAGTATGAGAGCAAGGTTTAAGTCCTTTTAAATGGTAAAAAGTCATAGTATGCTCGCATACATTTTATCTGTACTGGCTATTTAACATCAGGATAAGAATTCTTAAATTTTCATCTCTTATTATAAACTATTAAACCTTTACAACATAAACATTAACACCTGTGTGTTATACAAGGCACAAAGACTATAGAAACACGTTCCATACCAAGCATGACGTAAAAAACGACAAAGGCGGTTAGACATGTTGCGGGTTAATCCATCCTGCTCAACGACATGGGAATGGATAATGAGGATGAACTAAGACCTACCTATAAGGGAAAATGAAGGCATCATTCAGCGAGAGAAAGAAGAAAATAGGATAGGGCAGCCGTTCAGAAGCAGCAGAAGTAGAAAAGGGAAGCACAGGAGAGTGAGAAGGCAGCAGAAGGGAAGCAGCAGGAGAGGGTGAAGGCACAGAAAAGACAGCACGAACTTGCCCCTGCGTTCTCTGGAACTGCGTAAACCAGCTTTTGGAATGCAGTTCAACTAATGGAGATTCTCCTGGAGCAGGAGCGAGCGACACCACAGGAAATGGATGCCCCCGGGATTGCAGCCATGAGCTTACCCATTTGAACTCGTTCCTAATGGATAATAAAAGATTGACTGTTTTTGGACAAAATTTCAAAGAATGCAAAGGCATACCCGGGGGGGGGGTATTAATACGAGAGTCTTTGGTGCCCTTAAAATTATCGCAATCACTCAAAGTTCATGCATAAGACGTTTAAAATAGCCTGTCTCAAAGATGATCAGGAACAACTTCGAGGCACTGCAACATGCGTTAATTTCAAAGATTTTCAGTGACACCCTAAAATACCAAACCATTGTTCAGAAGAGAGCTGGCCAGAGAAGGGAGAGAGTATTGCTCAGTTGCAGAGCGGGAGAGAAATTTAATTACCTAACCCGGTTGGAGGGAACAGACAGGACAAGGCGAAAAACATTTGAAGTGTGGAGGAGTTAGTTCTGTGTGAGCAATAAGTGCAAACCTGCCCCCGCCTTGAGGCGGAATCTGGCGAAGCAGGAGCCCAGCACTCGGATCAGATTATCGTGTTCGCCGAAAGGTTCCAGACAGCACAGCCGAAGTACTTGGGACAGAAACGGAAACACCCAGACCTGCCAGCCCCAACAAAGAGCTTCATCATCGCAGTCCCGGTTCACTTCATCAGCTCATCAGCAACCATGGCTGCACACAGGAGGCCTCCAGTTCAGTTAATAAACTTGCGCCCCCAGCCGCATAAACAGAGCAAACAGCCAACAACATCTCAGGAACCGCGCTTGGAACAGAGGAGATAAAGATTTACTGTCGGAATTTGACGAACCACTTCCCACTGGACATCCTGGGTGCAAGAACAAACCCCCACTCATCATGCACTTGTTTAAGGCCGGAGGAGAGTGACCAAGGACTAAAAGGGAACCCTTCAATGCAGCGAAGTTGTTCTCAAACAGTAGGACCAGGCCGAAGTGAACTGAACGCCACTACATTGTTATGTTTGACAGCGGCTTACTTACCCCAGTTTCCATCTGCTCGTCATATGGTAAAACCAGGGCAGTGGGACTGAGAAATAGTTGAGAAAGGTGGCATTTGAGAAGAGGTATCACACAGCATCTGCCAGTACCAATAAGAGGTGAAATGCAAGTTTGTGTCGGCACCCATCAAGGCAGCTGTAATGTACACAGCCATCAACATGATTTCAACCAGAAATCCCATAACTTAGTATTTGGGAAACCCAAACCACTACCGATCCTCTGCTAATGCAAGGGGGCCTACAGCAGGCCAGAGAAAGTGAAAGGGGAAAGCCCCAATGTCAACGGACCCCACGGGAAGCACAAAACATCCAAGTCTTGCGTGAAGATATGGGAGCCACCTAAAGACAGGGGAAAATATCTACAGAGGCGAGAATCGCCAGTCAGACCCTGTTTCATAGCCAATAGCCCACACAGTGGTGGACGCCTCTGATTTTTCCGGAATTACCTTATTTGTCATCGGAAAATAGGCCCCCGAAGGTATTAAATCGCTCTAGGGATGGGAAATACTGACGAGAATGGAACATGTGCACGTCTTCATCCAACCGCTAACAGATTTCGCCCTGTTACGACGTGAAGTCTGACCCACCAGTCAGTCTGTTTTCCAAACACTGGGACGCCTCACCATTAGGGTAATCATTAAATTACCACTGCTCCGCCAGAAAATTCGTGGCGAAAGGAAACACATGAGAGGGAGAAGGAAGGCGACCATTCATTAAGCAGTCGCCATGAGGAAAACACCAGCGTGACCCTCCACGATCCAGGGCTGGCACAGATTTACAAGAAACTGGAGAGAGGCCCCCCCCCTGTATGACAAACCTAATTAAACAGTGATTAGATCGGCATGTATATCTAGATACAGACCATAATGAAACCCAGAATTTAAAGTGATTAAGCACTTGTTCCCGCACTTGAATTGAGGGGACTTATGTGATGCTGCACAGTAATTCTGTCTTTCAAAACCGGCCCTATCCTGATCCTGTTCTTTTAATTTTTGAATTTCACCATTTTATTTCTTCTCATTTGAAAACTATATCGTGTTTGGGTATTTTTGGGAGGTAAATTAAATGGGTCGTTTTATCTAATATTTATTTTACACTCGACAGTTTTATACTTTCATCTGATTTTACGCATTTTCTTTGTTTTACGGAAATTTGCCATTTACAAGCACGAAAAAGTCAGAAACAACACGCGCCGTCACATACTAGACTCAAACTACTGGCAGCGCGTTTGCGTTTTTTCTTTCAAATCTGATTGGCGCAGCTCATAGTTATTTTATGTTTATTTTTTCTAAGCGTTTTCCCATTGGCCCGAGTGCGTAAGATTAATGAACACTGCGAGTTGCCCTGTGTGTAAAAAAATAGCATTAGACTGGGGCCCAAGTTCACTATCTAAGAAATAATTGCCAACCGAATACCTGCGTATTTAAACGTCTCCATTGCTGGGAACAACATGATAATCGGTATGTAGTAGTTTTAATATTGTATTATTTATAAGAGGGGTTTTTAGAATTCGCCCTAGTTAATTTCTTCGGGACAAAAAACTTTTAATTTCTAAAGGAAATTTCCATTCATTATCATTTTTTTGAAGAACAACTAAATTGTAACATGTGCATATTCATTCTATGATTATTGCAGTAATAGAACGTGTAGGAAGTTATAATCAAACTAGTGGTGCTCATATTTTTGTAGAATGTTATGTAAAACCACCAATAATAATCCCTGTGTATATAACAAAAATAAATTTTAGTGTAATCGAATGTGTGTACTAAATTATTATTTTTTGCCTTAAAGTAAGAAATGCATCGGAAGAGTAAAGAAGTAAGTTAAAATGGAATTAACGGCTTAGGATGAGTAAACTATTCCAATAAGCAAGATTTCATTTAATTCTGGAGTAAGTATGGAAACCACATGGGTAAAGTTAAAGGAATTATCCCAAGTTGAATTTGGTTGACACTGTTGGTAGCCACACGGAAACAAATAGATAAGAGTCGACAGGGTCGGGAGGTTCCTGGTGTACTTACCTGCAGAATTATAGTTGATGGAGAGAGGGGGGAGAGTTTAGAAATGACGAACACGTCGTAGAATATTTTAATGCTCTGATTTTTTTCAAGAACGAAATAAGGGGGAGTGAGATATAGAGATTTTAGGTGCCATGTGGGTAAATATATTTTTAATTATTGTTTTACATGACGATGAAGTACTGAGTAAGGAGTTATAAATATTAATGGTTTAGAGATGCTTTATGTGTGGATTGGTGATACAATAACTGCATTTTTCTTTTTAATATCAGTGATTCACGGCGAAACAGTTGGGGGAGCATAATTTTTGTGTCAAATAAAATTATCCTTGGCAAAAGACCAAATCTCAGGTTCAGAGAACTCTGAGTTATCGTCAGGAGCAAAATAACCCAACCTAAATGGACTATTGCAGGGAAGTTCAATCCTCAGCGAGAACTGTATACAATGGTCGTACAGCCGGAAATCAAGGCTGTGGTTTTTTCTTTATATTTCTCTAAGCTCCGGAGCGGTTAAAAAGAAAAAGGGGAAAGAAGCAATTCATCATGCAGAGAAGTTTGTCGACAGTTAATCAAGTACCTCATTGCTTTGACGCCAGAACTTCATCATCAACATTGCAAACTTCCGGTACAGGAGAGAGGTTTAAAAAACCTGGGTCTTGAAAGTAACGAGAGAAGAGTTTAACGGATATCCCGCATCTCAGTCCCATCGAGAGTTAGAGAGACAATGAGACACCACGAAATAAGAATGAGAGAGAGGAAAGGAGAGAGAAAATAGACCGGAATGGTAATGTCTGTTCCATTATCCACTCAAAGGATAGACACTGAGCCAATGTTGTTACTCCAATTCTATTATTTAAGCATTTCCAGTGGTGTTAGATAGTGGCCATATCGCGTACCCCATTGGAAGCAGGTAGCCACGTTTTTCATTGAAGAAAGGAGTCAAACGGACCGGAGACAGAGAATCTTATTTGTGTTTAAGAGAAGTGGAGGCCACAACGTTCCTTATCGAAAGCTATTTTCTAACTCATTTGTCCAATAGTATCCTGACGTCGATCGACTCACGGTTCAATTCTGTAAGCACCTAACTAGTCCGCCTCTCTATATAATGGTCGCTCCATTCCTCCCCTAGGGTGGGCCCCAAATATTTAGGTCAACCTAAAAGCGTCTACTATTTAGGGTAAATCATGTACTTGTGACAGGTTATTGATCCTTATGATAAAACTTTCTTTATAAGATATTGTGTAAGTAACGGTTTCCTGTATATGACATTTTTCTGGGTCAGCTGTTACGCAATTAGTGTTGTGGGATATATAGGTAGGTGTTAGAATCGTACAAGATGATTGTATGAAGCAGTATTAGTTTTGTCGATGATGGCGTCCGGGGTGTTTGTACTGGTACGAATGGCCTGACATAGAATTGTAAACATCTGTCCCAATGGTCCAAGCTATATGTACTGGGTAAAGAAACAGCGATTTCCTGCAGCGCTGGGCCATGGGGTGCCTTTGTTCGCTCTTATACTAGTCCAGCGATCCAGTATCAATGATAATATTGAAACCGAAACCAAAATAAGACTTCAACTATGATAAGGACATCTATTTTATATCAAAGAGTGATGATGTTGCTGGTGCTGAGAAACGAGAAACACAGCTTCAAAGCTCCATGAACTAGGGGACAACGTGTCGCTCAATCGCTGGTAAATGGCATATGATGCAACACATGAGAAAGAAAAATTCAAGCGAGCCTGCCTTGTTGCTGACTTAACCGAGGAAAAAACTTCAGGAGAACTTCCACGAGGCTGTGGCAACCTGGAATGTATCGAGGGTACCGGTGGAAACGACCAAGGGAAATGCGCGCAATTTAGCAGCAGATGGAATGGACTTGTGGAAAACAAAATCGAGGATCCAATTGGCCTGGTGTCGTCTATTTCAAACGTGGAAGGGGGGCCTAGACTCGAAGAATTTCATCACCTCGGTGAAATTGGTGCTGTCATCAGGACACGGAGAGGGCAGGTTGGGTCACACCTTTAGCTTAAGAAGGGGATTGCCAGATGTTTTGGCTAAGGTCAGCATCAAAAGCACGCGTAGTATGTTGTGAAGTGCGCTTGTGGGACCCCAGAATAATAACAGCTATTTTCAAAACAGCTAAAAAGAAAATTCATGTCAATGTCATCCAATGTTATGCACCAACTAATGACAAAGAAGAGTCTGTGAAAGAAGCATTTTATACTAAACTACAGGAAATTATGGATAGAAAGTAAATAAAAAAAGAAGAGACATCAACGAATTTTGATGGGTGACATGAATGGCAAAGATAGGTACAATTCAATTACGCGGAATTTGAAGAAGTCATGGGAAAACATGGGCTAGGAGTAATGAATGATAAGGAGAACTATTCGCAAAGCTTCTTCTTCAAATCAACTGGCTATAGGAGGAAGCATGTTTCCACATAAGAGAATACACAAGGCAACATGGATATCACCAGACAAGAGAACAGAAAATCAGATTGATCATATATGCATAAACAAGAAGTTTAGTTCATCATTGCAGGATGTAAGGGTATATAGAGGAACAGATGTGGCATCAGATCACACCACCTTCTGATAGCCAAAGTAAAAATAAAACCCAAGAGATATGCAACAATGCAAAATTATAGACTCAACAGTTTAATGTAGGACAGCTAAGAAATCAAGAAACAAGAGACAAATTTGCGGTCACAGTATCCAACAAATTCCAAGTGCTCCAACAGTTGGAAGATGTAGAGAATACAGAAGACTATTGGCAGCAGGTCAAAACGGTATGGAAGGAGACATGTGAAGAAATACTGGGGAAAAGGGAAAGACAACAAAAAGCATGGATAACAACAGAAACCATCAATAAGATAAAAGATAGAAAAAAACAAGAAAGCAGAGTTAAACACAAGCAAAACCAGAAGTTCCAAAGCCAAGGCTCAAGAAGTGTACACAGAAGCAAACAAAGAAGTAAAAAGAAGTATCAAAAGAGACACGAGGAAGTATATTGAGGAGTTGGCAAGAGAGGCAGAAGATGCTGCAGCCAAAGGAAATATGAGAGAACTGTATAGCAGCACAAAGAAGCTAACAGGGAAATACAAGCAAACAAGTTGCCTCATAAAAGATAAGAATGGGAAACTGCTCAGCAATATACAAGAGCAAATGAAGAGGTGGACAGAATATTTTGGGGACCTTCTCAATAGACCAGCTCCACAAAACCCGCCGGACATCCAGCCAGCAGAAGAAGAGCTACAAATTTAACGGTGAAAGACCAACGAAGGAAGAAATAAAGAAAGCCATAAAGCTTCTAAGAGATGGAAAAGCGTCTGGACCTGATGGCATTCCAGCAGAGGCCATCAAAGCAGATATCGACACGGCTACAGAGATGTTATATAAATTACTTGGTAAAGTCTGGGAAAAAGGAAGAGATACCAGCAGAATGGAAGGAAGGATATCTGGTTAAGTTGCCTAAGAAGGGAAATCTACAAGAGTGCACAAATTATAGAGGAATAATGTTACTATCAGTGCCAGGAAAGGTATTGAACAGGATTATCCTTGAGAGATTAAAGGAGTCCATAGACAAGAAATTGAGAGATGAACAAGCAGGTTTTCGACAAAACAGATCATGTACAGACCAGATAGCCACTTTGAGAATAATAGTTGAACAAAGTCTGGAATGGAATTCACCACTATACATCGGATTTGTGGACTACGAAAAAGCATTTGACAGTGTGGACAGAGAATCACTTTGGAAATTGATGAGGCATTATGGAGTTCCCCTGAAGATCATTAATTTAATAAAGAAAACCTATGAAGACATGACGTGCAGAGTTCTTCATGAAGGACAGCTTACAGAACCATTTGGGATAAGAACAGGAGTGCGACAGGGATGCCTCTTGTCTCCATTTCTTTTCTTGCTGGCAATAGATTGGGTTATGAGATCATCGACAACACACAACAGAAATGGAATCCAGTGGACTCTGACTAAGCAGTTGGATGATCTGGATTTTGCTGATGATTTGGCTCTCCTGTCCCATAACCGTAATCAGATGCAGGACAAATTGAAAACACTCGATGAGAGGTCACAGCAATTGGGTCTGAAAATACACAGGGAAAAGACAAAAATAATGCGAATAAATGCAGGTAATGAAAACAGGGTTGAACTTGAAGAAACACCAATACAAGATGTAGAATCATACACATATCTTGGCAGTAATATAGATAAAGTTGGAGGGACAGACAGCGATATCAAAATAAGAATACAAAAAGCAAGAGGAGCTTTCATTGCATTGGGAAATATATGGAGATCAAGAGAAATAGGATCCAACACGAAAATAAGAATCTTCAACTCAAATGTGAAGTCAGTCCTATTGTATGGCTCAGAGACATGGAGAACAACAAAGACAACAACCAAAAAAGCTACAGACTTTCATAAATGGGTGCTTGCGTAGAATAGAGGGATTAAAATGGTATGACAAGGTTACCAATGTGGAACTGATGACAAGAACTGGACAAGTGCCAGTGGAACAAGAGATGAGAAGAAGACGATGGCGATGGATAGGACACACACTGAGGAAACCTGTTGATAGCATTACAAGGCAGTCCTTGTTCTGGAACCCCCAGGGCAAGAGATGCAGAGGAAGACCAAGAAGTACATGGAGAAGAGAGTTGGAAACAGAGGTGAAAATGATGAGGAGAACATGGAAAGAACTTGAGATGATGGCACGTGACAGGGTAAGTTAAGAAAGAAAACAGAAAGACAAGCTGCCTGAAGTTTTTATAGGAACAGTGATGACCAAAAACTAATGTCAGAATCAGAAAACTTTGCATAGAAAAAAAAAATGAAGATCTAGGACCCTTATGCTGAGGGATGGATTTCGCAACGGCGAAGTGAACGCATGCCACTGAACTGGTTTTGTTGAATTATGAATCCAAGCTAGAAATATACCACGAAGAACTGGAACATTGAGGCGAGTGTGAATTGTTCGGTAGGGTGACTGCAGAAATTTTAAGAAGCACCAAGGAATAAAATATCTGAAAATCTGTGGGGACAAAGGTTCGTGTGAACCCATGAAGCCCAGCTGAAAAGTAAACTGGACGAATTTTTACCCACAAATAATGTCTTGAAAAATCGTGGTCCCGAACAAGTAAATTACTGCCAACAAAACTTCTTTTATACTGGTGCTACGACAAGATATGATAGAAGATCTAAATGAAACAGCAACTAGTATTACACCCTACCACTATACGTGCAGGATTTAAACTCAAGATAGACACAGGACTTGTTACATGCTAAATGACCAACACACAAACAGCAGTCTGCCACAAAATAATCAAAGCTTCAAAAACATCTCTTATTCCTTTGTTACGGAAACAAAACCAATTGGCCAAAACATTGCCATAGTGAAATACACAAAATATTATGCTACCAATGTGAAACAGTAAAACACGATAGCAACTATCAAAGACCTATCGTCCACTGTGACCACACACTTCACTTTAATGGAAAATGATACAAACTACATCAAAGTAAACAGTGACCATACAAATTGCTGTAAGTACAATAAAAAAATCTGAATCAGCTAGCCACATGCAAAACTGACAAACTGAGAAAAGAGTCTATCTCTCTATAACGGTAGACTCCAGGACCTCAATACTAATGGCCAAAATCTGTCCCACTCAAGAGGCCCAAAACACGGCAAGACCACTGCACGGCAAAAATGTGCATGACAAATCTCGGGTGTCACTAGACCCACTTTTTTGCACCAAAAAATTCCGAGTTGGTCACATGAACCACACTCCGATCATACAATTACGCGTAGTTACGTCCTTCCCTTGGAAAGGTTTCCGTAAATGGACCCGAATTGATAGCATACATCTAAACTAGAATCAAGCCAGCCTTAAGTTGGAAGGCAAAAATGCGCCTGGACAGCTACCTATCCTAGGAAAACTTTAACAACAGCTGAAGGAGAATGCACCAATAGGACATTAAGGATGCAAATGACAATTTGGCTGTTCTTCGGCTGTGCCAAAAAAAATGCTGCAGACACACAACCTGTTAGAGTTGCACGTCGTCATTGGGAAAAGTAAAACCATTCCAAGATGTCTTTAGGGTGTTAAAACAATTTTACCTGTCCTATTACTATCCAATAAGAAAAGCAATGAATGACAGGAGAATGTGTTTTCCTGACTGATTTAAGTAACCATTTATTAGTACAATAGTACGAGCTCATTGCCACACAAGCTGGAAACTAGATTGAAAATTGTTAAAAATTGGTTCTGTTTCCAGTCCAACTGCTCTAGCACAACCTCCTGCGGAACTTCTTGTCAAAAAAGAATGGTTTTGGAATGTACTAACCCTCCGAATGTAACATCGTTTAAGACAGTCAATTTGCCAACCATGGGATTTTACGATCTTATGAAGAGCCATACAAACATTCTTTATTTTAAATAGTATTCCTGCATGCCGTATAACACTGGTGTAGAAAAGTACAAACATTTCTCAATTGAGGTTCCACTATTAAAGAATGCAATATATACAAGTATGCAAGTGCAAGTGGAGTAGTGTGATTGACAAAGGTAACACTAACAAAAGCTTGGCACAGACTCCTGGGCCGAACAACGTATATTTTAGACGATTGATGAATTGGGAGATGAGTTTGTAGGATCTTGCATCAGTTAAAGAGAAGAACATGATATCAGAACCTCACTAACCAATTCAACCATTGTAATGGTGATGAGGAAATTGCCCAATTGGTTCTACAAGACAAGCATGATGACAGCAGTGATGATGATGACATTGTCAATGTCGGTGAAAACATCACCATAGATGAAATGGTTAACATGAGCGATTGATTAATTAAAGGTCTTGAACGACATGCATTCATCAGTAAGCAAGAAGTTATGGCAGTTTATGGGATTAAAGAGACTGCTGAGACATAAACCATTGCTAATGAGATAGATGACACTGGATGAAGTCTACAGAAAGGCCATCTGTCATAACGCCTGTTCATCAGTTGAAAATCCTGTTCCTGTCCATCAACAGATGTCTGACTGCAAGCTGATGACGATGATTAGAGCTTGAATGTGGGCTACATGTGCAGGTATTTAACGTTTTTTTTTTAGTTTAAAAAAATATTTTTTTGAAAAATAAATTGTACTTCAGCTGTACATAATTTAAGTTGGGGCGATTTTGGGCTACATTAACTGATTTTTGGGCTACTTTGGGCGAAATCAGAAAACTGAAAAAGGGCCGTCCCTGAGCATTTCGGATTCTGGCTTACCCACCTGCATCACCAGACCATAGAGCAGAAAATCAGATTGATCATATATGCATAAACAAGTTTAGGTCATCACTTCCAAATGTCTAGCAATAGACTGGGTTACAAAAAAATCTGATGACACACAACAGAAACAGAATCCAGTGGAATCTGACTAAACAGCTAGAGAATCTAGATTTTGCAGATGACTTCGCTCTTCCACCCTATATCCGAAAACAGATGCAAGACAAAATGAAAATACTCAATGAGAGGTCACAGCAATTAGGCCTGAAAATATGCAGTGAAAAGACAAAGATAATAAGAATAAATGCAGGAAATGATACAGGGTTGAACTGGAAGAAAAACCACTACAAAATGTAGAAACATACTCATATCTTGATGGCAGTATAGACAAAGTTGGAGGGACAGACAACTATATAAAAATAAGAATGCACAAAGCAAGAGGAGCTTTCATTGCATTGGGAAATATATGTAGATCAAGAGAAATTGGGTCCAACACAAAAATAAGAATCAACTCAAACTTCCAGTCAGTCCTAATGTATGGCTCTGAAACACGGAGAACAACCAAAAAGCTACTTACGTTTATAAACGGGTGTTTGTATAGAATAGAAAGATTAAAATGGTTTGACAAGGTTACCAATGTAGAACTGATGACAAAAACCAGATAAGTGTCAGTGGAACAAAAGATGAGAAGAAGACAATGGCAATGGATAGGACACACACACTAAGGAAACCTGTTGATAGCATTACAAGGCGATCCTTATTCAGGATCCCCCAGGACAAGAGAGGCAGCGGTGGACCAAGAAGCACATGGAGAAGAGAGCTGGAGACAGAGGTGAAAATGATGAGAACATGGAAAGAACTTGAGATGATGGCACGTGACTTGAGGACTTGGCATGTGTTTGTTGAAGGCTTATGCTACTTGAGGAGCTGAGGGTAATGCACAATAACATTAACCTGAGATAAAAACTAAATACTCTAAATATGTTAAATGCATTTATATACTAAGAACCTTGAGCATTATCTAGTAACATTATATGTCAGATGCATCAATAAATTTTTATTACTTTTATTCAAATTACATAAACTTGTAAATGCTCACAAATACTGACTACAAACATGTTTGGAAATAAAGAAACAAATATAAAAAAAGGAGGGGAGCAGGGAAGGAAAACAACTCACATCACAGTTTTGTTGAAGTTCCTGTTTCATATACTCAGTTTGAAATGGAAACTCAGCATCTTCCGCAGGCTGACAAGTAAAAAAGTTAAACCATATATAAGTATGTAAACAATACTGAGTTAACACATCATGAGAACTTATGAACATTTTATAGAAACACAAAGTATCACTAAAGACTTCAGTTCACAATGAACATATTTTAAATGTTAATATCATTATTCATTCAACACCCTTTAGTTCCCTAAGGAGCATAGGCCTTCAACAAACTTATGTTATGTCTTCCTGTCACGTGCCATCAACAAACTTATGTCAAGTCTTCCTGTCACGTGCCATCAACAAACTTATGTCTAGTCTTCCTGTCACGTGCCTTCAACAAACTTATGTCAAGTCTTCCTGTCATGTGCCATCAACAAACTTATGTCAAGTCTTCCTGTCATGTGCCATCAACAAACTTATGTCAAGTCTTCCTGTCACATGCCATCAACAAACTTATGTCAAGTCTTTCTGTCATGTGCCATCAACAAACTTATGTCAAGTCTTCATGTCATGTGCCATCAACAAACTTATGTCAAGTCTTCCTGTCACGTGCCATCAACAAACTTATGTCAAGTCTTCCTGTCACATGCCATCAACATACTTATGTCAAGTCTTCCTGTCACATGCCATCAACAAACTTATGTCAAGTCTTCCTGTCACATGCCATCAACAAACTTATGTCAAGTCTTCCTGTCACATGCCATCAACAAACTTATGTCAAGTCTTCCTGTCACGTGCCATCAACAAACTTATGTCTAGTCTTCCTGTCACGTGCCATCAACAAACTTATGTCTAGTCTTCCTGTCACGTGCCATCAGCTCAAGGTCTTTCTTTGGATTCATCATCCCCTTCATGTCTGTCTCCAGTTCTCTTCTCCATGCGTTTCTTGGTCTCCCTCTCTTACCCTGGGGGTTCCAGAACAAGGACTGCCTTGTAATGCTATCAACAGGTTTCCTCAATGTGTGTCCTATCCATCTGAAGCTTCCTCATCTCTTGTTCCATTAGCGGTTGTCAGGTTCTTGTCATTGGTACAACATTAGTGCTCTTGTTAAGTTTTCTACCAATTTTATAATTACTCAAAGTTTAAACTCTAGCATCAAATTACATAAGGATTCTTCTCCTTTTGGTAATAATGATATCCACAATACTTGGTGACATAAAAACATCTGTAAATATTATATACATGTAACAGATTAGAAATCAAAAGTCGGTGATAATTTGCTCTTAAACTTGATCTTGGAAAATGGTTTTAAAATATCTTGTAACTGGCTAAAAGGAGTAATGGCAGTTGTCATTGCATGATGAAATTTCAGTGATACTAAACAAATTTACTGAACCTTTGACATAAACCAGGATTTCTCAACTTATGGTCCACGGACCCTAGGAGTTCATCTACATAACCTACAATTTGAAATAGAACATTGTAAATTATGCTTTTATGCACTTTTTTTTTCAAGGGGGGGCCTATAGACTTCATCAGACAATCAAAGGGTCCATAGCTTTTTATCAAACAATGTCCTTGGCACAAAAAAAGGTTACCACATTAACTACCGAACTGAATAGCATGCTGTGGCTTAATTAAATTTTGTTCCCATTTTCCCTGTGGGTGTTTACAGAAATTAAGCTGTAGTTTTCTTAATTTTTTTTACAGATTTTTATGAATTATATGTCATTTTGAAGATAACTGAATCTTCAACTCAAATGTGAAGTCAGTCCTATTGTATGGCTCTGAGACATGGAGAACAACAAAGACAACAACCAAAAAGCTACAGACCTTCATAAATGGATGCGTGCGTAGAATAGAGGGATTAAAATGGTATGACGAGATCACCAACGTGGAACTGATGACAAGAACTAGAACAAGTGTTACTTAGTCGTATTCCCCTTCTACCGTGAGGTGTAGAGGTTTGGAAGAGAGAGGCGCCAGACCATTCTATCAGCTGTCTTCTTCCTGGCCTGGTTCCATTCTAGTCCTCGGTCCTTCAAAGATTGTCTAATGTTGTCCTCCCAGCGGACTCTGGGTCGTCCTGGAGGTCTGGATCCCTGGCTCTTTGTTTCCCATGCTTGTCGTGGTAGCCGATCTTCTCCCATTCTGCAGACATGGCCAAACCATCTTAGTTGGGACTGTTCTATTTGGGTCTGCAGCGGATGGGATTTTAGGCCTTGACGGATCGTCTGGTTGCGGACCATGTCTCTTCTTGTTACTTCAACCACTTTCCTCAGATACCTCATTTCTGAGGTTTGGATCTGGCTTTTGTGGGTTGTAGTCATTGCCCACGACTCGCATCCATATGTCAAGACTGGGACATAGGTGGAGCGGTATACAGCCATCTTCGTTTTCTTACCAACCTCTTTCTTGCTGAGGAATCCACGATTTATGGCCTGAAAAAGTCTCCCAGCCGCTGCTTTCGAGTGGCCAACTCTTCTTTGATGCCTCCCTTTCGGTCTATAATAGCTCCGAGATATTTAAAGTGGTCGACCTGCTCCAGGACCTGTTCTCCCAACTTAATCTGATGTTTTCTTTCTTCTCGTGATATCACCATGGATTTTGTTTTAGAGCTGCTTATGACCATCCCTCTCTTCTCCAGCTCTTCCTTCCAGACTTGCAGGTTGGATTGGAGATGTGCCTCTGATTTAGCAATCAGGGCAACATCATCAGCAAATGCCAGCTCCGAAATATAGACCTGTCTCATCTTCCAGTACCCCACTGAATACTTTCTTGTTCTCTCCTTACATGCCTTGATGACATCGTCCATAAGGAGTATGAAGAGGTAAGGTGATAGGATATCACCTTGCCTTACACCAGTGGTGGTCCTGAACTCTTCTGACTTATGGTTTGCTGTCCTCACATAATTTCTGCAAGACTTGTAGAAGCTCTGTATAGCATGAATCAGAGGTGCTGGAATATTCTTCCTTGCCAAACAGTCCCAAAGTTTGCTCCAGGGGACCCTGTCAAACGCCTTTTCCAGATCTATGAAACAAAGATGGATCTCACTCTTATACTCAAGGGCCTTTTCACTCAGCTGTCTGAGTGTGAAGATTAGGTCTTGAGTACTTCATTTTGCTCGGAATCCGCACTGGACCTCATCCAATTGTGGCTCAGCTAGGCGTCGGAGTCTCTGCTCTAGGATTCTAGAGTAGATTTTACCAGGGACACTGAGAAGGGATATGCCTCTATGGTTTCCACATTGTCGATTGTCACCCTTTTTGAAAATTGGTGTTATGATGGCAATCTCCCAATCCTTTGGTATGGTCTTGTTGCACCATGCTGCCTGTAGGACCTTTAAGAGTAATAGGTCGCCTGATGCTCCCATGTACTTAACCATTTCTGGTGTTATACCATCATGCCCTGCTGCTTTGCCCATCTTGATTTTCTCTAGTGCTGCCCTCAGTTCTTCCATCTTTATGTCATCTTCACCATCATTGGTTTCCTCTTCTGTGTCAGTGGTTATCATTTCTGATGCTTCATCATGCTCACCATCCAGGAGTTCTGAGAAATATTCTTTCCATCTTTCCATTACTTCCTTCGGGGCAGTAAGCAATTTGCCTTGCTTGTCCTTTATAAATTTGAGAGGGCATTGTTTTTCTTTCCTCATGTTCTTTAGGGTCTTATAGAACAATTTCTGGTTTTCTTGTGCATCTTTTTCTAGCTTTTCTCCAAATTCTTCCCAGGACTTCTGTTTTGCTGCTAGCACTTTGTTCTTTGCTTCTGTTCTGAGTGTCACATATTTTCTATATTTTTCCATTTGTCCTGTTGTGTTTTTAGCTCCTAAGTATTGTTTCCATGCCATTTTCTTCTCTCTTATTTTCTCTTTGACTTCCTCTGTCCACCAAGGTGTCCTCTTTCTCTGGTTCCCAAGTCGGACTTCACCGCATGCTTCTGCAGCAGCTGTCTTTATGATATCCTTGAATTTATTCCAGAGGGTTTCCAAGTCATCAGGTCGCTCTTCTGTGTTGCTCACTGCTGTAGCAATAAGCCCCTGATATCTGGTCTTAATTTCTGGCTCTCTCAGCTTGTAGGTCCTAATGCTCATTTCTCCTGCTCGTTTACTTGGTTTCTTGCGTGATGTTGGGCAGTTCCTAGGCTGAGCAACTCTTTCAGTTGTTCGTTTGATTGTTAGCAGGTAGTGATCACTTCCAATCTCTGGCCCCCTCCAGACTCTTGCATCTCGGACATATCTGAATGAGCTTCTCCGAACAATGGCGTAGTCGATCACTGACTTCTCATTCTTGGTTGGTTCACATCTAGTGTATGCCATCAACAAACTTATGTCAAGTCTTCCTGTCACGTGCCATCAACAAACTTATGTCTAGTCTTCCTGTCACTTGCCATCAACAAACTTATGTCTAGTCTTCCTGTCACGTGCCATCAGCTCAAGGTCTTTCTTTGGATTCATCATCCCCTTCATGTCTGTCTCCAGTTCTCTTCTCCATGCGTTTCTTGGTCTCCCTCTCTTACCCTGGGGGTTCCAGAACAAGGACTGCCTTGTAATGCTATCAACAGGTTTCCTCAATGTGTGTCCTATCCATCTGAAGCTTCCTCATCTCTTGTTCCATTAGCGGTTGTCAGGTTCTTGTCATTGGTACAACATTAGTGCTCTTGTTAAGTTTTCTACCAATTTTATAATTACTCAAAGTTTAAACTCTAGCATCAAATTACATAAGGATTCTTCTCCTTTTGGTAATAATGATATCCACAATACTTGGTGACATAAAAACATCTGTAAATATTATATACATGTAACAGATTAGAAATCAAAAGTCGGTGATAATTTGCTCTTAAACTTGATCTTGGAAAATGGTTTTAAAATATCTTGTAACTGGCTAAAAGGAGTAATGGCAGTTGTCATTGCATGATGAAATTTCAGTGATACTAAACAAATTTACTGAACCTTTGACATAAACCAGGATTTCTCAACTTATGGTCCACGGACCCTAGGAGTTCATCTACATAACCTACAATTTGAAATAGAACATTGTAAATTATGCTTTTATGCACTTTTTTTTTCAAGGGGGGGCCTATAGACTTCATCAGACAATCAAAGGGGTCCATAGCTTTTATCAAACAATGTCCTTGGCACAAAAAAAAGGTTACCACATTAACTACCGAACTGAATAGCATGCTGTGGCTTAATTAAATTTTGTTCCCATTTTCCCTGTGGGTGTTTACAGAAATTAAGCTGTAGTTTTCTTAATTTTTTTACAGATTTTTATGAATTATATGTCATTTTGAAGATAACTGAATCTTCAACTCAAATGTGAAGTCAGTCCTATTGTATGGCTCTGAGACATGGAGAACAACAAAGACAACAACCAAAAAGCTACAGACTTTCATAAATGGGTGCTTGCGTAGAATAGAGGGATTAAAATGGTATGACAAGGTTACCAACGTGGAACTGATGACAAGAACTAGACAAGTGCCAGTGGAACAAGAGATGAGAAGAAGACGATGGCGATGGATAGGACACACACTGAGGAAACCTGTAGATAGCATTACAAGGCAGTCCTTGTTCTAGAACCCATAGGGCAAGAGAGGCAGAGGTAGACCAAGAAGCACATGGAGAAGAGCGCTGGAAACGGAAATGAAAATGATGAGGAGAACGTGGAAGAAACTTGAGATGATGGCACTTGACAGGACTTGGCATGTGTTTGTTGAAGGCCTATGCTCCTTTGGGAGTGGAGGGTTATGAATGAATGAATGTACTATTACACCAAGCTGAAAAAAAATGTATGCTTTCATGATATGGTAAATATCATTAATAATATAAAATGATTGATAGACAAATAAAACATTTCAAAATTATTTTTAATTATAAACTTACCAACATATTGATTGTTTCTATGGCAGTTAATGCCTTTCTCATGGTGATTATCATATGGTATATCCAATGACAAGAAAAACAAGCACAAGAACACACATACTTACTAATTACACTATTAGTAACTTACATAATCACACCTAAACCACTTTAAAAGAATCTCAAGATTTGTGTGCAGACCTGGTTCACGAGTTGGGAGGAAATGAAAACTATTTGTTGTTTCACCCTCAATAACTTGCTTCTGTCATTTTCTTTCTTTAGTTAAATTGTTTCCTGCACCATTTATAACACTATCCAAGGTCTTCGCTCTTTTACGGTGGCCGAGGACTCACAATATCTTCACTAATAAAAAGGGGAAACCCGAGGCCTGTAAACAGTAAATAAATAATACACAAAGGTATGTTTCAGGCACTCGTGAGAAATAAAAAAGTAGAAAACTTGACAACAGAAAAACAACCAGTGATACTCTTACTGGGGACTCAAACCCAGGACCTTCCAAACAACACCACCGTCTAGGTACAGGCCGAATCATTATTATCCTCTCTATGTGGTGCCTAGTTGGTACAGAGGCTAGTAACGATTCGCTCATTAAGAATTGCAATTAACTCTAGAACAAAAATAAAATGTTGATAAATTACTCATAATCTGGAAATAGCATTGTTGTTAGATACAATCAGCATGAGGACACAAGTTTCAATATTTTGTGCAACAGCGCTAAAATTAACTCTCTTTGAGAAGAACATATTGCGACAGCCTGATTAATATTTTGTTAAAAGTCTAATTTACCTCTTGTTTTATTTCCTGCTTTATTCTTACAGGTAGATCTGGAACATCAGCTTCCATATTTCTTTGAACCTGAGAAAAAAAAACTCCATTGTGGCAGACAAAATCACTTTAATGCAATAAAGAATAATGGCAGACAACTAAACCAGCATCTGAACTAAATAAATCCCTAGCAACAGTCACTGTCAGCTCCACAAAAATCCATCTGTAGCTGTTCTTTACCGGTTGAAAAGCAATCGAGATGGACATACATGCCGTTTTGCCATAATGGCTATCAATATGTTGGCTGATTAAGTTGCCCAAGTCCATGTGCCCTTAAATGAGGATCTAGAGTAATAAGCAGTAAGCTGTGGTTTTTTTTAAACGTATATTGTTTCTGATTTATGGCCTAAATCTTTTTTCGCACATTAATACTTTAAAAAAAAAAAGAAAGAAAAGTAAAACAGGGTTAGGTTTAAAGTTAAAATTACTTAGTAGTTTTCTCTCTCTGCTTTCTAAGCCTAAGTTGAACCCTAAATCTTAAAGCTGAATAGGGAACCATAACTGTGTTTCCTGCATTCTCAAATTCTGTTTCTTTTTGGAAATAATGACAATAAATCTCAAATCAATAACAGCTAATGATAATCTTACCTTAATAGGTTACGTCAAAAATAATTATTGACATGAAAAACAAAACGAACTTGAGATCCTAAAGCTAACAAGGTTATCATTATGCTGCAATGCAAGTGCAACTGTATAAGAAAAAGATGTATAACATATGCAAAAACTGCCTTCAGCTACTATCTCATATCGACAGTCATTGGGGTGACATTGGATGTACGCCCCTTCAACTATGTTTTTACCGTCTTTATGAATGCCTAGAACTATAACATGACACAATGTCCGTCCTTCCATTAATACTCAAGTTAAACAGTAAAAAATGGGTCAATAGAATAACCTCAACACCTACTGGCGATGGCTGTAAGTGATCTCTGATAAAAGAACGCAAGTTAGCGACAACAACAACAACCATCTTATCTACAGGGTGGGGAGGGGGGGGTGTGCAAGTACTTAGCCTTGCCTATGGTGCAAAATAGTCTAGCACCGCTCCTGCTTATCTAGTTCCTGTTTTATTCTTACTGTCTGGTGAAATAGGTCAGATAGGCCTATTTGTTAGTAAATGGTTTCCATTTAAATAAATAATGTTGATTATTGAATATTAACAACAGTTGACCTTGCTTGGACCAGGTGTCAGATTTAACAGGTGGAGTGACTAGTTCTCCTCCTCATCACTAATTTTGCCTTCCCAAACTCAAGCACAGATTCAGATATCCATTTACAGCTGGGAAGACTGGAGCAGGAACCCAGTAGTGCTGCCATGAGAGGCAAGTGCTTTGACCACACTGCCAATCATAAACTGACACTCTGTGAAACTGTACTGTACTTAAAATACAATGCCCTGGTTTCTACAATATTATTAGTACATTTTAGTTTCACCATTAAAATACAGAAAGGGGCCAAATAAAATTTTGAACAGAATAGGGATAAAACCAATTTTTTTTATTTTTTATTATGAAGGAAATATCTCATTCAACCTCTTGATGCCTTGTAATTAGGATATATATTATCTCATATTCCAGATAATTTTTAATGCTGATACCTGATCAAGGTACAATTTCTCCTTTCTGATTATTGAAAACTGAGTAAATTATTGAAAGTATCAAAATGTGTGGAAGTTAGCACGTTTTTTCATTTGTAATAAAATGGTAGTTTCTCTGCATCTGTCATGGTGTTAACAAAGGAGAGGGGAGTGTGAAAGCTGTAGTGGTTTGGGAGGTTGAAATGAATAACAGTGGGCTGAAATGAAGTAGGCCATCTGTTTGATAGGGCCTTAAAAAAGAATTTAGAGGCAGTAAAAAGAGGTCTTCTCTATGGTGCGGAATGCTGGAGAGTAACAGAGAAGAAAATGTTGAAATTGTCCTCTTTTCACACAACCTGCCTAAGAAAATTCTCAGAATCTTTTGGCCGAATACCATCACCAACCAAGATCTGCTTACTCGGAGCAAGCAAGAGGACATGCACACCATCATAGCTGGCAGACGCTGGAGTTGGGTTGGCCATGTCTTCAAAAGAGACCCCGATGCCATCACAAGAACAGCTATGCTATGGACCCCTGAAGGAAAACGAAAGAGAGGCAACCAAAAACTACTTGGCGGAGGACTGTGGAGGCTGAGATGCAAAGAATGAACCAGAGTTGGGGCACTGTAGGAAGGATGGCCACCGACCGAGCAAAGTGGAATCAATTTGTTGCTGCTCTACAAGACACCACCAGGCGTGATGGCCACTGACTGCTTTGACGGTCGGCGGCTAAGGATCAAAGAAGTAAAAAGAGGTAAGGGTTAGATTTAGGTATCCTAAACCTAACCCTAAAGACGGTGACTTACCGGGATGACATCAAAGAAGACAGCCCACTTGTTATGTGTAAATTCATAAATGTTGTCTAAACGTCAACCAGGCATTATGGAGTTTTCTACTGTTGAAGACTAGCCTTACGTTTTGAAGACTGTTAAAAAAGTTGGACTGAAAGGCCTAATGAAAATTATACCCTAGACAGGCTGGACACTAAAATCCAGCTACTGAGGACTCTAAATGAACTCGGAGAGGGAAGATAGATCTAAACCATCTACCAGATGAAATTATCCCTCTTCACAACTGTGCTTCATTTCAACCATAACCATATTCGATATAGCCTCAAAAAGGAATTCAGAGGTGTAACAATAAAGGGTAAGGGTTAGGAATCCTTAACCTAAATTCTAACCCTAATGACATGAGCAACTTGTTTGGATGGCACTGACAAACACGTCCCATTGTTCTTCATTGTTTTGATGGCCCATTAACTTTCAATTCAGCCCTGTCTCTTCCCAACACCTGTTCTACAGTTATGGGTGAATTGTATGCGTGTAAATAATCTAATATTCGTATTCTACATTGTTACAGATGCATTGGCCAATGGAAAGAATGGTGAACTGGAGGCTGCCATATTGGTCTATTTTTGGCAAATGGCTTTGATTACAAATAGTGTATGTAATTGCAGTGTTTACATTGTTACGTACGAGATGATATATGTAAATGCGAAAGTGTATAGCTGGGGCAATTTTTTATGGCATTGTGAAGGGAAGGGTTGGACAGGTGGAGGGGCAGAGTGCAGTTTAGGGTGGGGGCATTGGTGCAGAGCGCGGTTTATGGTTAGGTCTATGTCTGCATTTTTGTTTTAGAACATATCTGCTATAACTTTGACACGTAATTTTGCTGCACTTCGCATGCTAACCTTGACCAAAAATCCAACCCCTTTTCAGGCGTTTGAAGAGAAAAAAAGCCTCTAAACCAGTGGTTCCCAAAGTGAGTGATACCCCCCCCCCCTCCCTTAAGGTGTAATAAGAGAAAAGAGGGCAGCAGGGGGGCATTCAGTTGTATGGGGTGATTGACAAGCAAAATTCAATAATATTACTTAATATAATGCTTACACGTAAAGGCACTTTGATTATACAAGTCACTGATGTGAGCATATAAAAGGAGAACATAGCTCCGCAATGAAGGTCGGCGGCAATGGATCTCCAAGGTCTTGGAGAAGACAGAAGGTCTTCTATCTCTTGTCTTGATGGTGCACTCTGATAGACTCTTTCCTGTCCATCTCTTGATGTTATCTTCCCACTTATAGCACTGTTCTCCCTCTTTTTTTATTATTTTATTTAACATACTTAAATTTGATTATGACTGGATGTTACTTCTTCTTCTTCTTCTTCTTCATCCTGAAAAGGATGTTGGTTGCGTTGTGTCCATTTACAGTGGTGCTGCGATATTTGCGCCTTTCGGCCCACACATCCAACTTCAGCACTGCATTTTTTATTTTACCTTGATAATGTTGTATGCTTAAATAATGCTCAAAATACATAAGCTATTGAAAAGATACGGTATGTAAGATGACAGAGAGAAGAAGGGCAGAATGTAAGATTGGCCTGCGTGCCCAATTCTTAACCCTTTGAAAATAAAGTTTGTTCGTTCGTTCATATTCCTTTGCATGTTTGCTTTCAACTCTGCCTTCTGTTATAGCCTTCAGTAATGTGTCATGTCTTTTTATATCGTCAAAATGCATGGATGCATATCTGGAGTCATCCTTATATGACCATAAGCTATGCACAATGCTACAATATTCGTACTTGGAAGTGAACCTATGTTTGTGAGGCAAATTACACCCTCATTGACTCTTGAAATCATCCACACACTTCCAGGGATTCACCCTGTGGTGAAACTTGTTGAGAACCCAGCACTGCACACTAAGCTTGGAGAAATCACTTAGGCACCAGGTGTATTCTTTGGCTTTGACTTGGTTGACTGCATGCAGGAGGATCTCACTGTGGACCCAGTGATAGGCAGGGGAAGCTGAGAAGTGGCTGTGTGCAGGATGTGACAATTCCTTGGAAGAGCCCAGAACCAGAGTATAGAAGTTTAGCTCTGTATAGTTGGAGAGCCCCCTTGGATGGTGGGGAATGCACAGTATGCCATGCACTTCTTACCCCTAGCTTGGGATCAGATGTGACGATCCTTTAAATGCAAGCCAAGCTGGAGAAAATGGAGCTCATGACTTCATCTCAACATGTTTCGGAATGGCAGAAAATCTACAGGAAAAGTCTATCTACAGTGTAGATAATACCAAGGAGTCTTCAACTTGGTATTGGCTGCTAAAGAGTGAGAAGCTCAGCAGCCATAGTTAAACAACAACAACAACATTACCAAAATAATTTAGTTGCCTAATTTTGATCTCCATTAATTTTCTTTTCATACCTAGGTTTTCTAGGACCTCTTTATTTGATATCTTCTTTTCCATTAGATGCGCCCCATTCTTCTATATATCCACATCTTGAGAACCTCAATCCTTTCTTCCAATTGCGTATTCATTGTTGATGTTTCTACACCATACAGTAATGAAGAAATTATATAACATTTGATGATTTTCAGTTTTAATTTGTGAGTTAATTGTCAGTATCTGCCTCATGGTGTTGAATGTTATTGTTGTTCAGAATCAACATCATTGCACTCTGGGCAAACCCATAGGTGCTCAGTCTCCCTCAGCAAATGTCGAAGGGTATGAATGATAACAGTTCCTGTTGCACGCTGATTGTAGATACGCCGGATGCATCTTCTCATATGTTCATTCCTGCCAGTCCCACGCCTAATGCCAAACTCCAGCAATCTCAGCCGTGATGATTCATTGATTGCAGTGTCATTCTCTAGCAGGCTATCATTAATTGTCTTCAGTTTCTCTCCCTTATCCATATCCAACGCACCCACTACAAGTGCTCTTGAAGCTAGTCTATTAGCTCTTTCATTGCCACGTACCTCTGCATGACCAGGACAGTAGATCGCCACCAGTTCCTGAACATTTGAGGCTGCTATGGAGGTTTTCCATTCATGCCGTAGCCATCCATTTTGGATCTTCTGAAGCATGGACTGAGAGTCTGACACAATAACTGCTCTTGTCAATGAAGTTTCAGACAACCACCTTAAAGGAACAGTAGCTGCCTCTACCTCCATTCTCATGCTGGAGGTTGTTGTCATGTAGACCCAGCTATGTTCAGTGACGATCATGCCCTTTATTCTAGCCGAGAAGCCCCATCCTGATTTCCCATCATGGGCTACAGACCCATCAGTGTACACAACGGCATCATTATTCCCAACATTTTCATTTATCCGTTGATCAATTTCCAGTTCTGCTTTTCCATTGCCCCAAGATCTGCATTCTCTGCCAAGGCTGATGATGACCTGTTAGTAGGTCGCCGAATTTTCTCACTAGACCTACTCCACTCCTCGCCCTTGAATATGTTTTCAACTGTGTATACCTGTAGAATAGTTGACTCATCCTGTGCCATCCATGACATCCCCCTCTTGATTCATACTCCCTTGATGTCAGCTATGTTCATGTGTAGGGGATGACTTTTATATGTGGTTACTCGCATATAGGCTTTGACTTGAGCCATCGCATATCTGGATATAATAGACAACAAAACCAAGCATATACATCGTCACAATGGGGGTATCTCGTGTACAGCCCAAGACTAAACGCATCCCTTCATTTTGAATGTGTTCCAGTCGTTCACACAGCGATACTGACAGAATTCGTATTTCCAGGCCATACTCAGCTACTGACAAGACCAGATGATGATATAGAAGAAACAGTAGTCTCTGCTTGAGGTGCGCAGCAGCCATTGTTTTCAGGGCTGCTAGGCCTCTTTTGCATTTCTGTATGATGTGATCAACATGGTACTTGTATGATAGCCCGTGATCAAAAGTAACTCCAAGATATTTTAGCTTGTTGTGTCTTTCAATTGACTGCCCATTGAGAGTAATGTCTGGGAGATCTGCTTTCAATATGGAGTTGTTCAGGGAGCACCATAGCACACATGCTTTGTTAGGATTGATTTTGGAGTAGGTTTCCTCACACCATTCAGAAACCGCCTGTAGACTCTCATGTATGCTTCTGACCATTTCTTGTCTGTCTGAGCCAGTCCGGTAAATGAGTATGTCATCCGCAAAAGTTAATGTTCGTCCCAGACCTGTTGGTTGAATTGCAGCTACTTTTGCTGTATAGATGTTAAAAAGCACAGGTGACAATGGAGAACCCTGGGGTAGTCCCGGGCAAATGTGCATTGGTTTTGATGTCCATGTTCCCAAATGAAATGCAACTGATCTCTCAGTTAAGGCAGCTACTAACCACCTTGTTAGCCAAGGAATTACATCACATGCAATTACACAGTCGATTAAGGTTGCAAAGTCCACACTGTTGTATGCATCCTCTAGGTCAATTGCCACAGCTACCATTTCTTGTTTACGCTGGAAACCCTCATATACAGCGTACGCAAATGTACCAGTGTTACCCCATGTTACTTTCATTGGTCTATAACTGCCCAGGGTACCAGGGAGGATGTGTGCATTTTCAAGGTGGTTCATTAATGGTCTTGCCACTATCTTCTCAAGCAATTTGCCATAGACATTCTGTATTGTGATGATGTGATAGCTGCTAAGTAGTGTGGGGTCTTTACCAGGTTTAGGAAGTGGCCATAAGTAGCTACGTAGCCAGTCTTCTGGAACCTCAGCATTCTGTATGCTAATGTTAAAAATTCCTAACTACATTCATAATGGTATTTGGCCAAAAGATTCGGTGAATTTTTCTTAGGCATGTTGTGTGAAAAGAGGACAATTTTGACATTTCCTTCTCTGTGACTCACCAACCAAGATCTGCTTACTCGTAGCAAGCAAGAGGACATGCATACCATCATAGCTGGCAGACGCTGGAGCTGGGTTGGTCATGTCCTCAGAAGAGACCCCCATGCCATCACAAGAACAGCTATGCTTTGGACCCCTGAAGGAAAGCGAAAGAGAGGCCGACCAAAAACAACTTGGCGGAGGACTGTGGAGGCTGAGATGCAAAGAATGAACCAGAGTTGGGGCACTGTACGAAGGATGGCCACCGACCGTGCAAAGTGGAATCAATTTGTTGTTGCCCTACAAGACGCCACTAGGCGTGATGGCCACTGACTGCTTTGACGGTCGGTGGTTAAGGATCAAAGAAGAAGAAGAAGAACATTCATAATGACTGTGTCATCCAGTTGTTTTATGTGTTGGTACTGTACACCATAAGGACCCGGAGCTGTGTTTCTGCTGGTTTTCAAAGTGTACACAGTGTTGAATGTAACTCTGGCCATTCCTTTTCTCTTCTTGAATTCTGTTTCACATCTGCCATCTTCTGTTATTATATGACCAAGATATGAGAAACTCTTGACTTGCTCATTATTTTCCCATTTTTGCTTATCTTTAATACTGGTTTATTGTCTGTTTTGCTAATTACCATGGTGAAGGATAATGAAGCCCCTAATGTCCAGTCAGTCAACCCCAAAAAAAGAGAAATTAATAACAAGATTTAATCACTGTCTTTTGGAAGGTGCAACCATTGGTAAAATGTGTTACAGTTTAATATAGGCAAGCATTCTTTGGCAAGGTGTGTCCAAGTGTACTTTTCGCTGGCAGCTAAAGAAATGGGATATTTGCAGGTGTTTCAAAAAAAGGACAGTACCGACTTTGCTTTGTTGCAGATTTGCTTGTCTCACTATTTAGGTGGGCTAGTGATAACATGATATCCGTGATACAAGACTTTTGGTTGCAGAAAGTCATCTCTGAAAGCTATCCTACATTGTGAAAAAATGTAAGATGTCCTGTACTGCCTTTCCATCATTTTATTTAGTAGAGAGCCGTTTCAATGCGATGAACCACTTTTTTCCAAGCAAAGAAACAGGCTGCAATTAATGAATGTGGTTGTTTGATACTCCTGAGTAACTTTAAGCCTGATATTGAGAAGCTGAAATCACTGGATCAGGCCCATCCAACTCATTGAAAATTGTAGGCCCTATGTATTAAAAATTAAATAAATGAGTATGCTTATATATAGCTTTATATTATAATTAAATAAACAGAGCAATTAGTTTCACTGTTTGGAATTAGCTGATGCTCTTATCTAGCCTACCCCTCTTAAAATTGTTTACGTAATGCAGGGATTTGGAGGGGGCACTGGAGATGTGTTCTGGGGGTCAAGGGGGCACTGACCCGAAAAAAGTTTCGGAAACTGCTCTAAACCGAGGAGTTTGCACTCAGGGTCAAGCAGAAATAGGGCAGGGGTGTTCGGGTTAGCGTTAATAATGTGTATTTTACATTGTGTCGAAGCGATATGGTTATGTTTCAATAACGTTCGGGCAAAATGGCGGACCTTTTTCCACTAGGGCCTAGGCCTATCCTTCCAATTTACCGATTTTTTTTTTTTAAAGACAAAGTATCCTGTTCAACCCTTAATGGGTTATAATTGGGATATATAATGTAGCAAATTCAAGATAATAAAATCTAATTTCCGATAGCCTAAATATATTATCTTCTCACCCTTCCACGCAGTCCAAATAGGGCCTACAGTACGGCCTAAATCAAAACTGTAAAATTGTGTGAATTTATGCGTGTGCCCTATAGTTTCAAACAAACACAATTTTAAAAAAAAATTAAATACAAGAAAAACACACTGCTCAGTGACAAACAAAACCTTCGGTCAAATCCGTAATGCAGGCGCAAATTCTAACAGGGCGATCCCTAATTGCTAAATCGACAGCTCACCTACAGTTTGTTGTTGTTGTTGATTTCGTCTACTATAATGCTGTAATACCCTGTTCAACCTGAAAGTTGGTTATAATTTGGGTATATTGTGTGTTTTTTTTCTTCGGTGCTAGCCTGTTGATAGTCCTGAAAAGGACTGGTCCTAAAAAGGACCACTAGCTGCCTGTCCGGATACCTCTTTGCTCTTGTCCATTCGGGGTGTCGTGACGTGTTCATGGTGTACATTTGTTGTTTTCCTATCTGGCTTGTTAGGTTTTGTGAGTTTTTGCCCTCCTCGTTTCTGTTTCTTGTGTCTTCCTTTTCTCCTGTATCAGGGAAAGCGCTTTTTCTATGACTGTTGGGAGTAGCTCTTCTAGCGTTTTCTCGATGACTTCTTCGTTTGATTGGTCGTTCGTTTTAGTGTCTTTTCTGTTTGATGTAATTTCTTCAATGGTCATTCTTTCTGCCTCTATTCTTTTCAGTAGTTGTTCGTTTTCATCTTTCAGTTCTATCAGTTTCCTGACATCTTCTTCTACCTGTTGCTGAATTCTTTTCATGTCTTGGTGTATTATTTTCATGTCGTTTATGAATTGTTGTTGTTTCGCGCTTTCCGAGCTGTCATGTATTTCTTCACATCTGTCAGTTGAGGTTCTGTTTTTGTGTGGCTGGCGGTTTTCTCTCTCCTTTCGCAGTTGTTGTTTCAAATCTCTCACTTCAGTCGTGAGCCGTCTGACTTGTTCCGTTAGGCTGTCTTGGTGCCTATCACCTAGAGTACTTGCCTTCAGTGTGTTTTTTGCCTCTTGGTACGATACTCCCTTTCCAATGGCAACTGTAATTATTTGCCTTGTTTGTTGGTATTCGGGACATCCTCGGTATCGTGCTCCGTGCTTTCCGAGGCAGTTGGTACATTTTCTATTGTTATTTGGTGCTTTGTAGTCTTGGTCTTTTTTGGCCTTTGGGCAGTCTTTGTATTCGTGGTTGCCCGCACAGTATCTACAGACCGTCTCTTTTCTGCACGTGTTCCTTGTGTGAGAAAATCCCTGGCACTTTGAACACTGTATCACTGGCGGGATGAAGGCATGTGTTCTTCGAGGTCTATTCTGGATAGTGATGTTTTCTGGGACTGTTTTCCCCTGTAGAGTCACTATTATCAGTCGGGTGTCTTCTTTGTTCCAGGATTTAAGCCTTTCTGCGTGTGTGAATCTGTACCGAGGGTTTTCGGCCTGGATGTAGCTGAGGGCCTCTGTATCTGACAAGCTGGTGTCTATCCCAATTATGTCACAAAGTTACCCCTGTGAGGGTAACCAAAGAGAGTTATCTGTGAGGTGCCGGCTTTGTCAATGGCTCAGATTCGCCTGGCACCCGGTTGAAGATGAGCAGCAGGAGTGGAGAAGGTGAATATAAGACTTTGGGATGAATTCCCAGCATATAGCCCCAGTGATTCTGGATCTCGTGACATATACCTCCTACCACTCTATCTCCCCCTCTATATACTAACGAGCCCCCACTCCCCTATTACACTGAGTGAACAGAAGAGAAAGAGAAGAAGAACAGTATGTCTCTTTCGCACACTTTCGTTCCTTCTCTATATATGTGATAACGTGTGTTGGTAAACACAACTACAACATTTATTAATGCTCTGAAATATAACAACATTCAATTACACTGATACAAATGCAACTAGAAATAACATTAACTATCCCTGTGAAGAAAGATATTAGTTAATGCAAATACACAAATGAATCTAAAGTCTACCCTATGTGATGATGATGAATTTAAGTAACTCCTAAATACTAACAAAAAGGATATCTTGTGTTTCTTGGGTCTCTTGCTAACTGTCAATAAACTCTGGTTGTTTGAACACAATGGACAAGTCTTTGTCTGCCTACAATAACATTGGAGGACGGTTCACTCGATTTCGCCAGGTGTCCACGGCTTGTATTTTTTGTCTTTCACAATGCCTGTGTTGACATTGTCCCCGAGCGTCCGAGGTGTCTTATTCATGGGTGAGGTTGAACACAATGTTAGGCGGGTGAGACTTCTTTGTCTGATATGCAGATGTCCTTTTGTTGTCTTGGTATTTTGCTTATGTGGTGGTGATGATGGAAATATGTTGTATATTCGTATTTGTTGGTGCATCAATTGTACAGGGAGAATCTGTCCATTACTGCATGTAATTTAGGATCTCGATAAATTTGGTAGGCACTGGGTTACAAAATCTCCCCGTCTGCTCTTGCAGCTTTTGATCATAGTTTCTCAAAGGCACTTGTTGTAAAAATCATCCGTTGGCGACTGCCACTTCAGATCATTAAATTTCTCAAAGGCACGTGTTGTTGTAAGTTATCATCCGTTGGCGACTGCCACTTCAGATCATTAAAATTTCACGTGGGACAGCTATTTAGAAATGCAGCAATCCTTCTGGGTATTTTCTGCTTTCTTGTTGGGTGGGTAGTCGATGATAGAAAGACCCTTCACCGCCTGGTAAATTCCTTTTGTGACCCCCGTGGAGTATTGGTAGGTTGTTGCCGTTAATTACGTGTGAGATGCGTGTCGTCGCAGTATCTCGGTCGGCCCTACTCTTAAAAGCTTGTCCTGTGATTAACGCCAACCACGTAGTAGACTAAGGAATGAGTATCTCAAATGGTCCCCCTGTCTCTACCACTGTGATGGATAAAATAATGAACCCTTTTGTAAGTATCCCGTAAACTATGCTAACGCCCTGTAGTGTCTTGTATGTGAAATCTTATCACTATAAGAAAGGGCTGTGCGGTGTTTACTGCACGTTTAACATGTAATGTAAGAGGCAAAATAAAAGTGTCTTGTATTTACTTCGTTATAGTTACTGGAAACTGTGCAATCTTATAAATATAATCATTCTCTGCATGGCGTTTATTGCAACCTGTACTTATTAGTGTGAAATATAATATTATAATAAACGTGACTGGTATTTACAGTGTTATATTTATGGAAAATATGTATATATTATCTGAATGAAGTTAAGACATAATAATGATAAAGTACAAAATATATTACACTAACCTTGGTGTTCCATATCAAGAATTTCACTGACACAATGTCCTGACTCTTCCTCGTGAAATCTAGAGTCACCTACAGCCCCTGTAAGGCTGTTTATATAATTTTGTTACTCTCACAGCAAAAACTAATCGATAATATCTTATATCTAGTCCAGTGATGCCACAGCTGGGTCTAAATGTTTATTATTTTTAAGTTATCTGGCTCACTGTCTAATGTTATACTTATTCCTTCAATATTTTCTGTGTTGAATTGTTCCCAATTTAATATTTTGTAGTCTTCATGTATTAAAAAGGCCACGCCCCCTCCTCTTCCCTCAGGTCTATCATTTCTAAGTGTTATATACCCTTGGTAGTTCAGTTTTTGTTTGGGGTTCAGGAGGGTTTCTTGTATTGCAAAGATGGGTTTTGCCTCCTTATACTGTCCCATAAGAGACATCAAGTTCTTCCTGGCACCCCTACAGTTCCACTGGACTACTTTGATAGCTCTAGAGTCTTTGGTCCCCATTTAGTATGGTTAGCTTAGTTATGTTATTGTTTTTATTAGGTTTTTTGATACGGGATCTACTTTTTTTGGTTTTGCACTTTACCTCTTATGTTCTCTACAAACTCATCATTCCAAGTAACCATTATACTCTGAACTCTTTCTGCGAGGTATGGTAGGTGTAGTTCCACTGTTTCCTTAAATTTTTTTTCCATATTTTCTATAGGCCTAGCTCTTTCTCTCTCTATTTTTTTTTTAGTATTTCTTCATTAGCTTCTTTTATCTCTGCTATTTTTTTGAGGTCTCTCTCTATTTCCTTTTGTGCTGTTTTCATTTCTTCTAGTACCTGTCTGGCTTGGATGAGGATATGTTCCGTCTCTTCTGTGTTGTCATCTTCTTTACTGTTTATGGGTGTTTTGATTTTATCATCTTTCTGGATTTTTTCCTTTATGTCTTTCATTTCACTGGTTATTTGTTTTATTTGTTTCTTAATGATATTTTCTTGAGAGTTTTGGAGATGGTTGTTGGTTTTCTGTCTTTCTTTTATTTGCCAGAATGGTTTGTTTGTTTCTAGTGATTCTTTTAATATGTGTTTTGTCTCTTGATAGATTGGGCATCCCTGATACCTGGCACTGTGGTTACCCTGGCAGTTTGCACATTTTCTGTTTTTGTTTTCTCGTTTATAATCTTTGTCCTCCTTAGCCATTGGACAGTCCACATGTCTGTGTGCTCCCGCACAGAAACTACACCGTGTCGCTCTTTTACACACATGTTGGGTATGGCTAAAGCCTTGACAGTTTGTGCATTGTATAATGCTAGGTATGAATACCTCTGTCATTTTGGCTCTCTGGTGGAGTTTGACTTGCTTGGGTATTTCTGTGCCCTTTACACTTATCACTACCACTGTCGTATTCTTTTGCTCTTTGGTTTTGATTCTTTCTACTTTTTCTATCTCTGTTTGTGGGTTTTCTTTCGTTATGTTAGTGTGGATCTCCTCTTCTGTTAGGTTTGAGTCGACCCCTTTGATGACGAATCTTCTAATTTCCTTGATCAATTCAATCTTTACCTTTATCCCATGTGCGAGTTGTGCTTCTTTTGGGTTACTTTTTTAATTCATGTAACAGTGCCTTGCCTTTTTCTGTGTTGTTTACAGTGATTGTTACTCCATTTCCATGTCTTTGCACTTTGTCAATATATTTTTTTTCCTATTATTGCTTCTAGAATGACCAGGATTTTGTCATCCGGGAGAGATCTCAGTGTGGCTTCTGTTCCAGCTATCTGAGTTATTTTGATTCTGTTTTTGGTTTCTTTGTTTTCTCCTCCTCTGGTTTCCTGACTTTTTTTGCTTGTGGTCTCGTGGTTGTCTTCTTTCCTGTGTCCTGTCTGTTTTTTGTTTGCTGTCTGGGTTCCTGTGTCTTCGTTTTTTGTTGTTTCTGCTTACTGCAGTTTTAATTGCGCCTCCTTTCAGATTTTCCTTTATTGTTTCTATTTTGGGTCCAATTTCTGTGTTTCTGACTATAGGGCTAGTGATCCTGTTCTTTTCTGTCGGGTTTGGTGTTCTACCCTTTTCAGCTGGTTTGACCCACGCTTTTCCCTCTCCGGATTGCGACCTGAGCATTGGTGGCATTGTGATTTATCCTCTGGTTCACTCTGTCTAATGCTAAATAACACAAATTAAGATAAATTATGACTAGGCCTATTTATTTTACTAAAAAATAAAACAATTTAAAAAATAATTAGTAGATTATTTCCCTTGGCATTATAAGCTGGCTGCACTTCTTTTCTCTCTTTTTTTTTTTTAAATATTGGCTAATTACTCTATCTTTTTTTTTTATTACCTATCACTGATGACTTACAATTAGTATTTATGCTCTATCTATGCTAAATTAACACAAGACAAGTTATTAATATTTTTTTTTAATATATAAATTTTAAATTATGTTTAGATATTAATAGTTAAAAGCTGACTAGTCCTACTACTAAGCTAGTAAATTTGAATTAACTTTAATTTTGTTCACGCGCGTCTCAACGATGAAAGATGCCTGTATTAATTACACAAAGAAAAACAAGATGGCTACGGCACTTTACAAAAGAAGACCCCACGTGGTTGGCCTACCTGGGCTTATTTATTCTATTTCACTTATATTTTTATTTAAACCAATACTCCAATCAATTATTAACTAACGTTAAAAGCAATTAACCAATACTAGAGGTTATTAATAACATTGAGATTAAATATGTTAGCGAAGAGAAAAAACTTATCTGAAATTCGTCTTGTGTAGCGTACTGAGAACTTTCACTGGTAAGATGTAGCAGAGCGGATCCCGGCGGCCCTGGCGATTTTATTGATTATTGGTAGGTGACTTTAATGCACACCATGAGGCATGGGGTAACAACAGTAATGATCCAGCAGGAAAAAGACTGTTGGACTACATTGAAAGTGCTGAGCTAATCATACTAAATGATGGCTCAGTGACAAGGGTTAACCCATGCAACAGTGGAGGAGATACAGCAATAGACATAAGTATTATAACACCAAACCTAGCCTCTACTAAATGGGAAGTACTGAATGACTCCAGCTCAGACCACTTACCCATAGAAATAAACCTAAACGACAAATATAGAACTAGTCCAAAAAGCTCGAAACCCACATTCAACCTAAAAAAGGCAAATTGGGAGTCCTTCCAATTAGAGCTAGGTAAACTAAGCATAGAACAAATTGAATATAACAGTATAGATATATTTGCAGAAAAACTAACAAATGAGATTTTAAAAAATAGCAATAAAATATATACCAAACAGGAATATGCCTGAGCACTTAAAACCAACACAAAAAGGTAAAAATAGGAAAAGAAACAAAGATAAAAATCCAGTACCATGGTGGACAGACAGATGTTCAGAACAACTGAAATTGAGGGAGAGGGCCCTTACAAAGTATAGAAAAGCCAAAACTGAAGAGAATTACACAAACTATAAAAAAAATAAGAAATGAAACAAATAAAATAATATTCAGAGCTAAAGAAAAGAGTTGGAGAAAATTTTGTCAAACATTAAACCATAGGTCCCAAATAACTACAGTTTGGAGAAAACTAAAAGCAATTAAAGGAGGAAACAGCAAGAAATTTAAAATCCCAACAATTAAAATACCAGAGAGAGCTGAAACAGATAGAGAAAAAGCCAACATACTAGCTAAATACTTTTATCAGGTTAGTTCAATAGACAGTCTAGATAAGGCAGAAATAAATAGACGAAAAACACTGCTAGAAAAATTAAAAGAAGAAAATATGGAAACCACACAGGATGCTAAGTATTTAAATGCAGATATTACAGTAGATGAAATAGAAAGAGCTTTAGCAGAAAAAACCAATACTACCTCTGGGGAAGACATTCTGAGCTATGAAATCCTCAAAAAGGTACCAAATACAACTCTAAGAGTGATTGCATCCCTCTACAACAAAATCTGGCACACGGGAAAAATACCATGTTCATGGAAGACAGCAGTAGTCATCCCCATACTAAAGCCAGATAAGGAAGCACATGATGTCAGCTCATACAGGCCAATATCGTTAACATCACATCTAGGAAAAATTCTAGAAACAATAGTCAACAGCAGACTAAAATTTCATCTCGAAAAGCATAATTTGTACAGTCCAACCCAGGCAGGCTTTAGAAGCCAACATAGTACAATAGAGCAACTGCTGAGGCTGGAACATGATGTTAAAACAGGCTTCAAAAGGAATGAAAAGACAGTAGCTATATTCCTTGATGTAGCAAGAGCATATGATGAGTGTTGGAGGGAGGGTGCACTACATAAAATCAGGAAACTAGGTATAGTAGGCAGAACCTACAATTACCTAGAAAACTTCCTGCAGGATAGATACTTCATGGTACAAATAAACAATGATAGATCTGAGGTATATGAGCAACAGAATGGAATTCCCCAGGGATCAGTAATATCACCATCAATTTTACGATTATGGTCAACGACCTAGGCGACGAGTTTAAGGACTTAAAAAACAACCTATCTCAGTTTGCAGATGATGCTGCGATATGGAGAACGGGAAGAAATCTCCCATTCCTCTATAAAACAGTACAAAAACAAATAGATAAAGTATCTGACTGGATGAACAAGTGGGGATTTAATCTAAACGTTAAAAAAACCATAGGAATGATTTTCAGTAGAGGGCGTGTAATTAAAAACAATAATTGACATAAGCATTAATAAGCAAAAAGTATGCACAGCAAAATCAACTAGATTTCTTGGCATGGTACTAGACCAGCAACTAAACTGGAACAAACACATAGACCTTTTAGTGCAAAGCAGTAGAGGACTTATTAATATGCTAAGATATATGAAAGTACGTGGGGGGGGCGCCTGCAATAAGACAATGTTAACATTCTATAAATCATTTATTAGAGGCAAACTTGACTATGCCAGTGTTGTCTATGCATCAGCCGCCCCAAGCAATAAGAAGAAACTAGACACAGTCCAAAACCAGGCACTGTCAATAATAGCAGGTGCCTCAAAGGGAACATCAGCAGAAGCACTAGAAGTAGCGCTAGGCATTATACCCCTGGAGCTAAGGAGAAAAGAACTGAGATTCAGCTACTGGGCAAGAGTGGCAAAAGATCCAACTCACCCGGCACATAAAAACCTTTGATAGGGGTAACCAGTACATAGGCCACATTCCATTAAACCATAATAGATACCCGTCAGGGTGGAAAACAATGGATGAAGTGGATCAATACCCAGACCTGTTTAATGCGATAAACAGTAGTGCTCTGTATAAAGCAAAGATCCCACCATGGGAATTAAAAGTGCCAGAAACTGACTCCCACTTATCAAAGATCATAAATAAATCTAACGACATAATCTCAGCAAAAAGTAAAACACTAGAGTACATAGAACGGTATACAAATAATAGCCTAACTATATATACAGATGGGTCCAAAGATGAAGAAGGACAATTAGGAGCAGGAATAGCAATACCAAAATTAAAAATTTATAAAAGATACAAAGTAACAAGTAATACATCTATCTTTACAGCAGAATTAGTGGCAATCCTAAAAGCTTTAGAAATAGCTGCAGAAAATCCACCAAAAAAAGTAACCATTCTCACAGATTCCCTATCATCAGTACTAGCAATCAGAAACAGAACAGAAGGCAGCAGGCCAGACATTATAGAGGAAATACTACAGGTTAATACATATCTACAAAATATAGGATGCAGTGCAACACTAACATGGATATCATCACAAGCCCTTCAGAAATGCAAAAGTTAATAAAACACTATATTACAAAAACTAAAGCTAACATATAAAAATCAAATAAGGAATTGAACCAGTAGTCCAAACTGGTGAAAGACTCGCCCCAGAAACATACAGATTAACCAAATAAACCATCCAGTAAAAATCAAAAACATACTAACTTAGAAAATAGCATATATTGGAATTTTTTTTAAAAACCATGTTGAACTATAACTACAAAAGGAAAAATACCGACTAGAGATAATATAATATAAAACAAATACAAACAAAAACATACTACAATAAAAGAAACACGTCCTGATATAACCAACAAATCCATGTACATGGTAGATGGTTGAAAGGGGCGTGCTACAAAATGAAGTAGCAAACACATTAATAATAAAAAAAAAAAAAAATAAATAAATAAGGAGTTGCCACGATAGCTCGCAGAGGAAAGACACGTTCTCGAGTGCAGTGAAAGTTTTCAGTACAAGACGAACTTCAGATAAGTTTTTTCTCTTCTCTAACATATAAATATTATTAACCACCTAGGCCTATAGTATTCGTTAATTGCTTTCAAACGTTAGCTAAAATTGATAGGGGTCAGTGATGCCACAGCTGGGTATTTCTTACTAGATCTGGGTTTTTGGGCTTCCGTCTGGGTATCTGGGTAATTTTTTTCAAAATCTGCATTAATCTGGGTATATTTGACAATTGGCATTTACAATGAGCATTATACATTATATGTATATTATAATTAAATGTAAAACATTATGTGCTATATATTTTTTATTCCACTTAAATTTAATTCTTGTTTTTAATCACATCAATGACGTTGTTTTTTGACTCGTTTACATCAGCTATTATTCTGTTAATGGCTGTCATCTGCAATACTCGGTCATTTTTGCGATGTGTTATAAAGTCTTCTTTTTACATTTTAGACTTAAGCAGATAAACAGCATTTTGGTTTTTTTGTTTTGTTATTATAAGATTATAAAATGAGCGATGATGAAGGTACGCTTGGTAGTTGTAGCAGCATGACGACACACACGCCACCGCGTAAAAAAGTGAAGCCATTGTATCATCAGGCTTTTTGTGCGGAATGGCTAACAGACAGCGAACTGAAGGATTGGATAAAGCCGGACTCTGGTAATCGCTATGCTGCGATTTGTACGGTCTGTTCCTGTACATTAACTAATGCCAACAAAACAGCTTTATTGACACATAAAAGCACACAGAAGCACATGAAAAACTTCGAAGCCAAAAGCAAAACTCTGAACATTAACAAGTTTTTCATCAAACCAAAAGAGCCCTGTCTCCAAGACAAAATTGCTAAAGCGGAGATAGTGGGGGGGGGGGGGGGAGGCGCGTTAAAGTTTTGGTTATTAGTGGGGGGGGTGGGGGAGGGGGGGGGAGGGGGCCCAG
>JAMPIV010013119.1:0-162063 GCA_024509875.1 Oreohelix idahoensis
CTGATTAATATCAGGCAAACAGATATTTAGTAGCGGAATTTGTTCTTTTATTCCCTCTAAAGTGAGTGGTACCAGTACGTGGCTACCCGACTATTTGCGGTACGACCCGGAGAGACCATTTACTGGACTAATAGAGTGAGGTTCGAAGCTTGAAATCGACACCTAAAGATTCTTGCCTTGACCTGGAGCGGCTACTTCCTGAACTGATCTGGAAACGTGCCCCTCGCCACAGAGACGAATCTACGGAAAAGCAGCATAGACACTTCAGCACTTTGGCAAGTCACAATTTTAACAGGCCAACAAAACAACCGAACTTTATTTTGCAAAATTCACCAAGCCTAAAAACTTTTCGATGAAGAAACCTAATTATTTTTCATAATCACCAGTCATATTTATTTACATTTGTTTCAAAGTAATTGATTATTAAATAATTTATATATGTTGATTTTGACAAATTCATAGTTGAATTAATCATCACAGAGAGAAAGGCAAATGTATGATCCATAACCTCTATATATCGAGCTTATAAAAGGAATTTCGCTGAATTGAAATAGCTGGGGGCTTATACGAGCTAAATTAAATCATAAAATATCCATCTTCATAAAAGGCGGCGGGTCAGATAAACAGTTAACGTGCTAAGACTCATTCAGCATTGTTCTTGACTTCTGAAATTTCTTGTGGATGTTACCTCGAGGTAGAAGCATCATTATCCTTCTATCAACAACTCTGCCAAGAGTAATCCAGTGAGAAGGTAGACACCTTTGAAGACCCACATTAGATACTCTTGGTTTTGGCCATTGTTGGACCACTACTGCAGAGCAAGGGGAGGCAACCCGTGACATACATATACTACCCCTTCAAGGAGCATGCAAATGATTGGCGGAGGCTTCATGCACGAGGGCGAGCTCCAGTGGGGACTCCATAAGTCATAAGGAACTAAACAGAAAATGATTGTGAAAGGCAAGCATTCTTCCACTTTATTTCGTTTTTTGCTTATATAGCTCCCAATTTCAGACTAATAGCCACACAGACACTTCAGCCTCTTCTTTCATTCAGTGCCCTTCTCTGAGAACATACGCCTTCAACTAATGTATGCCAGGTACTCATATCCTGTGTCATCAGGTCAAGATATGTCCATGTCTTCTTTATGCCTTTTAATTCTGTCACCAATTTTCTTCTTCATGTATATGTTAATGTCTTGCGTTACCTTCCTTCGGCCAACGTCCTACTGACCACATCACCTCTAGTATGGTCAAGAAAATATGGGCCTAACACCATATTCCCAATATGCCTCAATGGGTATGTAACCGGATCCTTTACTTTTTTACCTCTCTTATGAAGGCATTGGTCATAAATCCAGCAACCTGGGAAGACGAAGCTGCGGATCGCACCACATGGAGATGCTTCATACGGCGCCATCTCAGATTGGGCGAAAAAATGCTTTCACAACAAGCAGAAGAGAGGAAAACCTGCCAAAATTAACAACAGGCAAAAATAAAATAAAACAAAGAAACAAACAAACAAACAAAAACAGGGATATCACCTCAAGGGCACAGCATCCGCATTGTCAGTTATGACTGGGGAAGGTTATTTTACCCCTCCTCCCCAGAACATTCCTGAACAACGACTGTCTTGTAAGGCTATCAACAGGCTTCCTCAATGCTTCTCTCCTACCCATCTCCAGTGTCTTCCTATCGACTCTTGTTTCACTGGCACTTGTCTGAACATCGTCTTCGTGTCCACATTGGTGATCGTGTCAGACTATTTCATCCCTTCTGTTCCACGTATATATACGAGGGGCATTCAGAAAGTAATGCACCACATCGTTTTTCTCAGCTAATAATGAAGATAGAAGCATGAAATTTTGCACACTTCAAATAAGGCATGTACCAATTGTGTGCACCAAATTGCACCGAAACCGGCCAAATAATACGGCTGCCATAAACCGTTGAAATGGAGCATGTTAGCAATTTGCGTTATAAGCAGCGAATTGTGATAGAATTTCTCGTTGCAGAGAAGGAAACTGTTGTGAACATTCACAAGCGTCTATGTGATGTGTATGGAAGTTTTGCAGTCGACAGGAGTACAGTCAGTCGCTGGGTTCAGAGAATCAAAGAATCAGGAAGTGGAGATACGGAGCTGCTTGATCGGCCGCGCTGTGGACGTCCTGCCACAGCCACCAACGCAGAAATGTTGAAATGCGCTGAGGGCATTATTCTTACTGATAGGCGAATCACTACTCAACAATTGGCCTTACAGCTGTCAGTCAGCATTGGTAGTGCAAATGCAGTTATAAAAACTCTCGGATTTTCTAAGGTTTGCGCAAGATGGGTTCCTCGAAGTCTCACAAATGACCACCGATTGCAAAGGAAAGCAATTTCTTCTGAATTGTTGGAGCGTTTCAATGCTGATGGAGAGAACTTTTTGGCTAAGATCGTTACAGGTGACGAAACCTGGGCACATCATTTTGAACCTGAGACAAAAAGACAGTCAATGGAGTGACATCATCCGCAATCACCACGAAGAAAGAAATTCAAGACAATTCCTTCAGCTGGAAAGGTCATGATCACTGTCTTTTGGGACATTGAAGGTGTGATTCTTATGGACGTTATGCCAAGAGGAGAGACAATCAATTCGCAAGCTTACATTAAGACATTGAAAACAACTCAGTCAACGTTTTCGCAGAGTTCGGCCGCACAAGAATCCAGCAGACCTGCTTCTCCTTCACGACAATGCGCGACCTCACACAAGTCTGGCAACACGGGAAGCAATCACCAAATTGGGTTGGAATGTACTACCCCATCCACCCTATAGTCCCCATTTGGCACCCTCTGATTTTCATTTTTTTGGTCCACTTAAAGATGCACTCCGTGGGACAAGGTTTGAAGATGATGAAGGAGTGATTCATGCAGCGAAGAAATGGCTACATGATCAAGACAAAATCTGGTACGGGCTAGGAATACATGCACTTGTTTCGCGCAGTTTTACAAATTAACGGTGCACGGGAACCACAGAACGTTTCGGGTTTTACCTTTCGTCAGCCACAGTTACAAACAGGCAACAAGGACAAGAAATATAGACAGGTTAAAGAAAAATACTATAGACACTAAAAAAATCCACATCACAAACGAACCATAAACTACAACCCTTTCTACATTACGAAACAATATCTCATAAATCCGATTATAATCTTTCTAAAACGAATAATAATGCATTTGTCATTCGTCATGTATTTTCTAATTACAAACTAGAATGTTCATCACGCAAATCTTAATAACATTTGTTAATTTACTTATTTTCTTAATATATTTATTTTTTTTTTTTTCTTAAAAGACGTGCATTATTAAACGCGTGCTCGTGAATAGAAAGAAGTAATCCTTTATGTCATCACAGTTCAATCTTTTCATCACTCACAGCTTTCATACAATTCACATTTCGATATATATATATATATATATGCTTCTATTTAAACTTTTTTTTCCATTCAGAACCTTAAGGAACATAGGAGTTCAGTTAGTTTACGTCACGATCTCCTGACTTATACCTTGATCCACATGCCGCCACACACTTAAAAAAAGGCCAAAGAGTCTCATAGCAGATAATGCAGCAGGAGCAGTAGCGGTTCTACCTTTTGGGGGTAGGGGCCTGAAGCTTGAACTCTTGGAGTGGCCCCCTTTGTAAAAAAAAAAAGTGTTGGGTGATGGGAAAGAAAAGTCTTATACGACTCAGGCTTTATTAGCTTCACAGCAGATCCACTTCTGCGTCGGGGAGCGAAGTGTTAAAGACTTCACTATGCTTGGTCCAGCATCGAAAGGTGGGGGAGACCAGCTCCCTTCCTCTCTGCCTTTTCTTTCCCTAACAAGAGCAGAGTCAGTTACATTCATTGATTTCTCACTATCTGTCTTTACCGTTTGTTATGCTTGCCACGATTCAATATCTATATATGTCGTGAAAACGAGTTGTGTAAACCCACTTCTTAGTTAAATCCCTATGTCGATCGCCCAACCAATCAACGCGCAACGTTCACCAGTCTCTGAGACAGAATAAATTACCTGAAGTTACGCCAGGAAAAACTTAAGCCCTGTTTTTTTCGGATGTGGGTCGCGGCCATCTTGTTCACGCAATAAGGCGGAAGAAAACTGAATAAAATTAGGCTGTACGGGGCATGAGATGAAACCGCAGGCAACCAATCAGCTTGCTCCGCCAGGAACCAACCAAACGCTTTCCTTTACCAGTAGAAGTTACTTTACCTGCCTATATAATCGGGCGAGATTTTATGCTAAAACACGCAACATCAGACTCGAAGCCAGAGATACCGACCGACTGAAGAGGAGCTGTCAACTTTGATTTATAGCTTACCTAAGGGCATTGACTTGCGGCCTGCTTCACTAAGTCGAGTCAAAACCTGGCCGGTTAAAAAATCTTAGAGCGTAAATATATAATTTTACTATAAACTGGTAGGAAAATAGGTACAGCAGGTCTATAATGTTGGTATTTGTTGTGTGTCATTTATAATACCTACACCTGTATATATTTAGGTTCACTATGAATGTATATGATTGATGAAGACGAAGACTAATAGGACTCATACTTTAATCTATTGTCTCCTATAACTTCAGTCTATTGTGTCAGATAACTCCAAACTGAAATATAACAAAAACAGTCCTTGTTAGGACTCAACCTATTGTCTTCTATAACTTCAATCTATTATCTCAGACCAACTGAAATATAACCAAACCAGTCCTTGTTAGGACTCAACCTATTGTCTCCTATAACTTCAATCTATTATCTCAGACCAACTGCAATATAACCAAAACAGTCCTTGTTAGGACTCAATCTATTGTCTCCTATAACTCAATCTATTGTCTCACATAACTTCAGTCTATTATCTCAGATAAAACCAACTGAAATATAACCAAAACAGTCCTTCTTAGGACTCAATCTATTGTCTCATCTAACACCAATCTATAGTCTCCTATAACTCCCACCTGATATATCACCAAACAGTCCTCGTCTCATATACTCCTATCATAAGAACATAACAATATTGTTAGGATATATGTTACCAGTTTGTATAGCACTTGTCAGAGAGGGCCTGGTATATTATAGGGGGAAGGAAATGGTTGTATCACACCTAGGTGTACATATTATTGGATTTATTCATGTATTGAATTATATTATTGGATGTATTCATGTATTGAATTTATATTATTTGGATGTATTCATGTATTGAATTTATATTATTAGATGTATCCATGTATTAATTTATCAGAAAGAATGTTTTGCAAGTAGACACCTGTCTTGTCTCGCTATTGCTAACTCATACTGAGCCATGTTGTCATTCATCCTACATGCAGACACCTGAGACACGCTCATTTCACCCACACTAGAAATATGTGGGCTTGAGGACAGAAATTAGCCCCTATTTTTGCTTGTTACAGGTTTTATTCGTGTCATCAAACCTGAGGACGTATGTCGAGTCAATCCAGCTGCCTGAAACTTCGCAGGAGCACAGAGATTGTACCTGAGCTACATCTTTAGTCCCCCTCAGTCTTGGGTGGGCTAAAGGAACGATCCACAGCAGGTGGTGTGTCAATCGAACTAAGGAGAACAGAACGTTTTGAGAGATGAGTACACATTAGTACCATTTCCGTCGGCAATTGTGAGCATTTAAGTCAATGAAGAAAACGTGAATTAGCATAGCAAGAGACAATAATAAGATCATAGTGGATAAATTATACGTAATTAACATCATAGCTAATAATTGTTATAAACGTAATTAACAGCACAGCTGATACCTGTACTATAATTGAATAACAGCACAGCTGATACAATTTTTGTTCCTATAATTGGAAAACTTGTAATATATTTATATATCTATATTTGTAAATCATTTGTAAACTTACAAATTCATTACATTCCATTTTTCAACATTCACCCTTCAGCACAAGAGTAGATAGTGTTTATACTAAATAAATAATAAGGAAATTGTATTTGAACGACTTGTCAATTTTATCATTGTTAAGTAAAATCTGTTTCCTTGTTTTTTTAATATCACAGTTAGTTACACAGCGGAGGTGGCACTTTATGTCGGTCTCCTCTCTACTATTGTTTCGAGATCAGATCATTCACAGCCGTAACTAATTTGTGATACCAGTAGTCCTCTCAGACACTGGGACTTCACCATTTTCTGCAGAAATTCTATTTCTGTAATTGTCAGTACTATACTGATCTTAAAGCCAAATAAAACCTCACGCCACAATATCTCTAAATTTGATCTATTCAACACTCTTAATTTTTTGCATTCATTTATTATGTTTTATTAAATATTGATTCATTCGCTATCTGTTTCTGCGCTAGTAAATCAATTTGTCTTAACATCATCATCTTTATTATCTTCATTATCATCGTCATCATTATCATCATCATCACGACCACCACCATCATCATCATTACCATCATCATCACCATCATCACCTCCACCACCATCATCACATCCACCACCATCATCACCTCCACCACCATCATCACCTCCACCACCATCATCACCTCCACCACCATCATCACCTCCACAAACATCATCATCATTACCATCATCATCATCATCGTCGTCATCATCATCATCAACATCAGTACTTTTGAGTTCCCAATGGACCACAGGTCTTCAACAAACAAATACCCAACCATCCTGCTCCCCTGTTGCTCCTTATGTAGCCACCAATCTAACTGGTCCTTTTTCAAGAAACCTGCCCCAAATCATTTCAATGCTTTACAGCGATGGCTTTTGTAGCACTCAGTTTTATGTCATGAGGTTTTCATTCTCATGATGAGGTTCTCATCTCCATGCTCAATCTCATATTAGTCGCCTCGTGCGACCCGGCAGAAGAAGCAGTAAACCTGTCCTATCTTTGCCTCCGCAGGGAGCTTCACGGGGCGTTCATTCCATGTATCCTTCATTTTTATCTCCTTTCCCATCTATTTTTTTCTCCTCTCATCACAATCTGTATTTATCTACTCCTCGTCCTCACATAAGTCTTTTCTTTCTGCCCCCTTTATTCTCTACACCTCGCATCTTCGTCATCTCTTCTCATACAAAATTTCTTCTCTTTCCTCATTCGCGCGCTTTCACGCTTTTATGTTTCTGCATCATCTTGCTGAACTAAATTAGATATTTAGAAAGATATATCTGAGAGAAAGAGAGATAGATAGATAGATAAGTAGGTAGGTAGCTAGGTAGATAAGAAGGTAGATAGAAATATAGATAGATATATAAATATGTAGGTAGGTAGATAGATAGGTAGGTAGATAGGTAAGTAGATAGATAGATAGATAGATAGATAGATAGATAGATAGATAGATAGATAGATAGATAGATAGATAGATAGATAGATAAGTAGGTAGGTAGCTAGGTAGATAAGAAGATAGATAGATATATAGATATATAGATATGTAGGTAGGTAGATAGGTAGGTAGGTAGATAGGTAAGTAAATAGATAGATAGATAGATAGATAGATAGATAGATAGATAGATAGATAGATAGATAGATAGATAGATAGATAGATAGATAGATAGATAGATAGATAGATAGATAGATAGATAGATAGATAGATAGATAGATAGATAGATAGATAGATAGGTTGAAACAGAGGAATAAAAACTGAGCAGATTAAAAGGTATGTGGCCGTGTCAGTTAAATTGCTCAAGGAGTTGTCTTGATTTTTCTTTTTAATCAGATGTAATCCTTTATGTTTCTGTTCAAGTAGCTACAGGCCTTCCTCCTGAGATGGAGATTCTTGACTGATGTTTATTTTCCTTTCCAGGTTCGTTCTTACCCTTTTAGGTTTAGTGATAAGCAATATATTCTATAATGGTTTTTAAATGATCCAACTGTAACGTTCCAAATAAAGCACAGCAAGGCAGAAAATTCATCCAGAGTTTATTTAAGGTCATTAGACTAACACTGTTATTTACACAATGATTTGATCGTTACTACGCTTAAACAAAATAGTGAGTATATCACTTTTTTTTTTCACCCGTTACATTTATCTACATTTGCACACGTTTCGCTGTTTTTCGACTTTTTTCACACGCCTTTCTCTTTCTGAACAATGGGAAAAAAAACCAAGAATCACAACATTCACTTCACGCTTCCCACGCATAACACCCATTCATTATTATTTTCTGAGACTGCTCTACAATTCCTCTCACAGCCGTGGCTGCTAACTGAACCTGAAATTATGCTGCGTTTTGTGCAAAAACGCCGTATTTGCTTTTAATGTCTGTCATTCTTAAATGTAGCATTATAGCACGTATAAATGCTAGTGTAGGCCAGCCGGTCACAGGTAGTTGAATAGTAGACACGACCGAAGGAGAGTAAAATGTTTGAGACTTTCTATACTGGGTCCAGTTTCATAAGGTGGGTGTGATAATCCCGTTCTCGCTACCTTTGCCGTCCCTAAACTCATGAGCTGAGTCAGGTACCAATTTACAGCTGGGTAGTCTGGAATGTGACGCTGCTAAGTCTCGATCCCAGAACCTGGTATTTTTGTTTTCGAGAAGCAATGGATACAGAGCAGCGATGGTAAAAGAAATGAATGGAAGAATGAAAGAACAATTCTGAACGAAGGAAGGGTACAAACATTAAGAGGTCCAAAGAAAAAACACTTGGTTCAAATAAAGTTTGTTTTCGTGGTAGTGTTACTTAAAGTAACATTTCAGCATTTAAATGTATGTGTATATAAAGTTTGTTTGCGTGGTAGTGTTACTTATTGTAACATTTCAGCACTTAAATGTATGTGTATATAAAGTTTGTTTGCGTGGTAACGTTACTTATAGTAACATTTCAGTCCTTAAATGTATGTGTATTTTTTTTTCCTTAACCAGCGGCACTTGTGCTTTCAGCCCTTCGGCCCAATGACATGTCATTGTGAGGCTGGGAAACCTGGGGACTTTCCTTTCAACCCGGTCAGGAGCTTCGCTCCTTCCCATCCACAGAGGGTTTATCTCAGGAGCCGGGGTTATTCAGTCAAAATCCCGGTCGTTGACACTCTTTCAAATGCTGACGCCCGGGCATGAACCTTGAATACCTGGTCGCCAGCGCAACATTGTAACCATTACACCAGCGCGGCTCCTAAATGTATGTGTATATAAAGTTTGTCTGCGTGGTAGTGTTACTTATAATAACATTTCAGCCACTAAATGTATGTGTACGTATACATCATCATAATTTTAACGTAACATAGAGTTACCACTGTAGCTGGTTATCCCCCCCCCCCCCACACACACACACAGGAAGCCTGCTGCAAGCATTCGCGCGCTTTTAGCAGTGATTGCAGTTGCATTAGTTTTACCAGTGATTGCAGTGGCATTAGTTTTACCAGTGATTGCAGTGGTATTTGTTTTTCCAGTGATTGCAGTGGTATTATTTTTTCCTGTGATTGCAGTGGTATTTGTTTCCAGTGATGTCACAGGGTTAACCTGAGGATTAACCAGGGAGAGTTATCTGTGTGGTGCCGGCTTTGTCAATGGCTCAGATTTGCCTGGCAACCGGTTGAAGATGAGCCGCAGGAGTGGAGAAGGTGAATATGACTTTGTGATAAGTTCCCAGCAGATAGTCCCAGTGATTCTGAATCTCGTGACACTGTCACTGTGGTGGATTTGATGTTATAAATTGTTATTCCTATTGTACTGAATGAGGTCAGCTGTGAAGGTCCCTGATTATACTAAATGTTGGGTTGATTTATCAGAACACCTTTCTGCTACCACCTTACGACCTCAATCAGACTTATTCTTGACTAATATGTATGTTAGCTACGTCTATATGTCTAGGGTTATGAGTGTATGATGTATTGTAAGTACAAGTACTACAAACACATGTATTTACTAACACACACACACACATATATATATATATATATATATATATATATATATATATATATATATATATATATATATATATATATATATATATATATATATATATATATATATATATATATATATATATATATGACTGAGTCAAGACTACAACCACAAACACACTGACACTCTATGAAATATATCTTATAGAAGTCTATGTTAAAAGTTTGGTAAAATGGTTATTTACAATTTATTTGGCCTGATCAGAATTTTCTGCATCAGGTCCAACAACCAAAAATTGATATTATGAATGTATTTATAACACTTTAAATACTACCATGGATCTTCTGTCCATTCAATTTATAATAAGACAATCAAAATATGTGTATCTAGGTTCACTAAGTTAATGACACTGGTAATTAATAGTATGGGTGGGGTACTGTCATCATTTCCTCTTTCTCTTGTAAATTTATCTTGAAAGTCTCTTGCCAACAATTTATTTTATGTTATTTCTATACAGAAATATAGCATTTTAGTGGATAAACTGAGTGCCGACATGTATGGCACTTATCTAGATAATAGATGTTGCTGTCATTTTCACAGGCTCTCTGGTATGACCACGCTGACAAAGTTCCTGGTGCAGTAACTAGACCTCAGGGTCCAAACAATAGGTTACTTTAGTACACTACAACAACGCCACCAGGGTTCTGGTACCCACACTGTACCAGAACAAAAACCTCTGAAACAACGTTATGATTCTTAAAAACACATCTATATTCCCTGTCACATGTAATAATTGACATAAAGAAAAAGGGTCAGATCTCTCTGACCACCCCATACCACTCTGAGATGACAATGCATTACCAGTGCCCCTATCCTGTTCCTTAAGGGCTACAACGCCTCTGACACTGCAAGATGATGATCTCCCATAAGATAACGTGGGTTAGCTTTCCCACTGGCAACTGTGGAAATCATTTTCAGTTATGCAATACACATTAATTGTTACTGCTGTTACTGCTTGAACACAACCCACAGGTCCTGCATAACTCTGCTGGGGACTCTGTACTTAGTCGAAAACCTTCCCAATCGAGCAGTATCGCAGACACCAATTTTATTGTAATAACAAAATTAATAAATTCCTTCCTTACTACAATTCAAAGAAATATCACAAACGTACGTTGACTGGCTTTAGCATAAATAGTAGTTTAAGTTCAGCTTTGCCTTCTGTTCAGACTGCCAATGTTTAATAACACACTTGGTACTGCTGAGGACAACGCACCTTGCTTCTAACTTATTTCTTTTCAACTGGCGCTGAGCTGTAAACGCTTTTTGCCAATATGCCTAGACCGGCCCAATCACAGCGAGGGTCTAGCATTTCTTCTTCTTCTTCTTCTTCTTGCGATCGCATCTTTGATGATTACACCGTCAGACGAGTTCTCATGATGAATTCGACTGTTGTTTGAAGTTCCTCTTTAACTCCATATAGCTTTGAGTTTAGTGTTGAGTCATTGGGCCAGTATATCTTTCTTAACTGGTCATACAGAGGACAGTCCTGTATAACATGCTCAGCAGTTTGTTCGTTTAATCCACATGTGCACAGTGGTGAAGCAGACAATCGTAGCTTGTGCATGTGTTTATTCAGTTTGTTATGCCCTGTACTGAGTCGAAAAATAGTTATCTGTCCCTGCCGGTCGAGAGTGTGATAGTCATCTTTGGGTTGGTTCTGTTCTCTTCTGATAGTCTGGATAGCTCTCTTTTTCTCAAAGTATGTGACTTCATTATCTTCTTGTTCACATTCTCCTCCCTTTTTTGCAAGTTTATCTGAATTTTCATTTCCGGGTACACCACAGTAAGATGGTACCCACTGAAGTATGGTTCTCTTTTTGGCAGCTACCTTGTTTAGTTCATTTCTCAGATGCGGGAGTTTACCACCCTTGAGAGCTTGCAGGACAGACAGTGCATCTGTGAGGATGACTACCTGGTGGCAGTCAGAGTTGGTGTTATAAATCATATCTGCAGCTTGCTCTAGAGCTTGAACCTCAGCTGTATAGTTGGAACAGAATTTACCAGTGGGAATGTGCCTAGTCTCATAGTGGTTGTCAGGATATGAGATAAAGATACCGGCACCTCCATTCCTAACAGCATTAGTTGCTGATCCATCTGTATAGGCATGTATCCATGATTGATCGGGATAGCTTTCTTGGATCATACTCAATGTAGCAGTTCGTTTTTGTCTAGCATTTCAATTTTCAAAATTTTAAAAAAGAAAAACACTACTTCACACTTCTAGGAGTGATTTTTCTAAATATAGATTTTATCTTTTCTGCCCAACCAATACTCTCTGTCTACCCTCCTATACCCTCCAATCAGATTCGAATTACTCCTATGCCTCCTTTCAAACTATCGTTCCCAATAGCGTTACAGTTAACGAGCAAGGACAACAGTCCGTTCGTCTACGCGTTTTCTGTCAAATAGTATTTCCTCAATAACATGGCTAATAATTTGACTACCATTAATATTAAAACATATTTGTGCTCAGAATACACTAAGCTACACGAATATATAATTTTTATGACTATATTCATATGCGTTTAGATTTTCAGTTTTATCACTGACAGTCGTTAATTATAACTTTTTACATAAGTCTACCATCTTTTCCCCCTCCTTCTGTCTCACTTTTTAATTTTTCAAATAAACCAACTTGTTTTTGTGACGTCACAACTACACTACGCGTCGAGAATTTAAATTGTCTGTGTGTGTATATCAGTTGGCTTTGCCCACAGCGTGTATATACTAGTTGTCTCGCGGGCAGAACGAAGCGGGTTTTGGCAAGGCGATGGTAGCATTTTGCGTTAATTATTTGTATTGTATCGTGTAACACTACCAAAAAATGTAAGGATTGCTACTGATTACCAGCGTTAAAGTCAAAATTTTACGTTAATTCGGATAGTTATTTTGCGGCACACTTCCGCAAAATCGTTAATTATAAGGCTAGGCTGCAGAATGTATGCAGCAGATCTGGCAAAATGTTAAATATTGGTAGTACGTTTTCAAAACCGAAACTAAAACGCGTGTTAGATTTTTACCGTGGGATCGTTCTATAGGCTTTAGCACTGCACAAAATTCAGCGCTATGCTGGCGTGTGAGAGGATCACCGTCACACACAATAGGGCGGGTTTATTTATTATCATTTTATGACTAAAATCTTACTGAAATGAGCGATTATTCTCTCAGATTTTACTACAGTCACTCCTACCACTCTATCTTCCTCTCTATATTATAATGCTAACGAGCCCCCACCCCCTCTATTACACTGAGTGAACAGAAGAGGAAGAAAGGAAGAAATGTATGTCTCTTTCGCACACTTTCTTTCCTTCTCTATATATGTAATTAGCGTGTGTTGGTAATGCAAACACAACTACAACATTTATTGAATTACTGAAAGGTAACAACATTCAATTACAATAATACAAATGCAGCTAGGACTGACATTAACTATACCTGTGAAAGAAGATAATAGTTTATGCAAATTGCACAACTGAATCTTAAGACTATACTTTGCGATGATGATGATGAATTAAGCGAGTCCTAAATACTACAAAAGGATATCTTGTTTCGGGTCTCTGACTGACTGTCAATAAAACTCTGGGTATTTGTATACACTGGACAAGTCTTTGTCTGCATTCAATAATACTGGACGGTCCACTTTATTTCGTCAGGTGTCGATGGCCTGTTTTTTGTTCTTCACAAAGCGAGTGTTGACATTGCCACGAGCGTCTGAGGTGGCTTGTTCCTAGGTTGTGTTGAAGCAATGTTATGCGGTGGAGACTTCGTCTGATATGCAGATGTCCCTTTGTGGTGAAGATATTTTTCTCAGGTGGTGATGATGGTGAAATATGGTATATATTTGAAATTGTTGGCGCATTAGTTTTACTGGGAGAATCTGTCCATTACTGCAGGTAATTTAGGATCTCGATAAATTTTGTAGGCACTGGGTTTATAAGATCGTCCGTCTGCTCTTGCAACTTCTGATCAAGATTTCTCAAAGGCACTTGTTGTAAAGATCGTCCGTTTGCTCCTGCAACTTCTGATCATTAAATTCACGTAGACAGCTCTTAGTAATGCAGCAGTCCTTCTGGGTATTTTCTGCTTACTTTTATGTGTGGGTGATCGATGACAGAAAGTCTCCGTCGCCGCCTGGCAAATTTCCTTTCTAAACCCACGTTGAGTTTTGGTAGGTTTGTTGCCGTTAATTATCTGTGAGATGCGTGTCGTCGCAGTATCTCTGGTCGGCCCTACTCATTTAGCTTGTCCCGTGATTAACGCCAACAGGGTAGTTAGACGAAGGCTGAGTTATCTCAAATGGTCCCTGTCTCTACTACTGCGATGGATAAAATAACAAACCCTTATAAGTACCCCGTAATCTATGTTACGCTTGTAGTGTGTTCTTGTCTGAAAATTCTTATCACTATAATGCATGACTGCGCGGTGTTTACTGCACTGTTTACCGAGTAATGTAAGAGGCAAAATAAAAGTGTCTTGTATTTACTTCGTTATAGTTACTGGAAACTGTGCAATCTTATAGATCCAATAAGTCTCTGCACGGTGTTTATTGCAACCTGTACTTATTAATATAAAATATAATATTATAAAACGTGACTGGTATTTACAGTGTGATATTTATGGGAAATATGTATATATTATCTGACTGAAGTTAAGATAGATGTATAATAATAAGGTACAAATTATATTACACTAACCTTGGTGTCCATATAAAGAATTCACTGACACAAGTCCTGAAATCTAGACCCCAAGTATGTTGGCGGAATGCTAGCTCTTGCAATACTGAGCGATCAATTGCGTTGGGTTTTATAGTGTTCCCATGGCCGCTGGCTATTGCCCGTGTTCGTTCCTGATGTTCATGTGAAGTTCCATTCGTCATTATTCCCGGCAGACAACCAGTCCCCTTTTCTGTGTAAAGATTTGCTATGGTCGCTTTCTTGTTTTTCCTCTTCCAGATAATCTGTCTGCGTTCGTCTGATATCTTTGCAGCATTTAATAGTCTTTCTATAATGACGTATTCTTTACTCCTTTACGTTGATCTACGCTCCGATTCTGTGTCGCCGTTAATCCAATGTTATTCCGTGAAGTCCGACTGACCACCATTATGCTCTGTTACAAGCCGAAATAACATTTGTAGATTACTGGCCTTGGGTAAACACACCCGTGACGTCCGTCGATGGTCTGTTGATGTAATGTCTCCTTGTTGTGAAAACATTCCAGGTTAATGTTGTTGCATTTCCAGAGCTTACGCCGAGCACTGTCTCATGTGAACAATGGGTTTAGACCACCGTCGGCTTTCTCATACCTTGAGAAATTTATCGGCAGAATATCGGCAATAGGTTTAAAAACTGAAATGTAGAATTACTCGCGTCTTGCGACAAGTGATTGCAGTGGCATTTGTCTTACCAGTGATTGCAGTAGCATTTGTCTTACCAGTGATTGCAGTGGCATTTGTCTTACCAGTGATTGCAGTGGCATTTGTTTTACCAGTGATTGCAGTGGTATCTGTTTTTCCCAGTGATTGCAGTGGTATTTGTTTTTCCAGTGATTGCTGTGGTATTGGTTTTACCAGTGATTGCAGTGGCATTGGTTTTACCAGTGATTGCAGTGGTATTTGTTTTTCCAATGATTGCAGTGGTATTTGTTTTTCCAATGATTGCAGTGGTATTTGTTTCCAGTGATTGCAGTGGCATTTGTCTTACCAGTGATTGCAGTGGCATTTGTCTTACCAGTGATTGCAGTGGCATTTGTCTTACCAGTGATTGCAGTGGTATTTGTTTTACATCATGAGATTGCCAGCCACACGCACAACCTTATTTTTAGACGCCTTGTACGACATGCCTAATGGAGCACGAGGCTTTTTCATTCTTTTTTTTCTTCAAATACCTTCAGGGAACTACGTGAGTCACCTACTTTTATATGAGGAAGAATTATTCGTTAAGCAGAGGAGAAGCTGCATTAAAGCGTAAGGATGATTCAATACGTGAGCCCCCTCATTATATCTAACAAGTATTTCCCCATATCTTGCTATTTACCAAAACACGTGTATAACCAAACAGGTCGATAAAGCGAACACTTAGATACCTAGGTATGACAGCGGAATATTTGCACAATTTGACACCGTCATCTGTCTCACAAACACTTGCACCTGCTTATTCAGACGTGACAGAAATAAACTCACTGGCACCCTTTCATGATTCCACACAATGTCTGGAACTTTGGCATTAAGTGAGGAATTCCCTGGGAGACGTATTAAGTAAAGTACGCGACGCTGACAGGGGACCCTTTACCGGGGTCTCCGCGTTTAACAAATTTGACAGACGTCGACATTTTGAGAGTGTCAGTCGATGGAATAATTCCATATTATTCCAAATTTAGCTCTAGTCTTTTCATGCGTAAATTAGAGACGACAGAGACAGGCTGGTGATAAAATATACGTAAGTGAATAAAAATGTTGGGACATGCGCACAAGCAAAGAGCTGGACGACTGGAAATAGTGGCGGATAAAGAGACAGGCAGGAAGCCAGACAGATGTATATGAAATAGGTAGATACACGGACAAACAGACGGTCGAACAGATAGACAAAGACAGACGGACATGCATATAGAACGAACGAACGAACGAACTTTATTTTCAAAGGGTTAAGAATTGGGCACACAGGCCCGTCTGACATTCTGCCCTAGATAGACAGACAGACAGGCAAGCAAGCAGATAGATAGATAGATAGATAGATAGATAGATAGATAGATAGATAGATAGATAGATAGATAGATAGATAGATAGATAGATAGATAGATAGATAGATAGATAGATAGATAGATAGATAGACATCATTTTCCTTTGCTCTTTTTGCCACGACTGCTGCTAGTCCCCTTACAGAAAGCCTGCGCTAAGCAGTCGCAAGCTGCTGTAACGGTTGTTCCTGTAGCAACTAATTTTACACGGCGAGATTACCAGCCCCACACAAAACCTCACATTTGTCGCCCTGTACGACACGTTTCACTTTGCTGTAGACCTTTTCCGTCTTTATCTCTACTCAGACATCTGGAATCACACGGGGCACAAAGACAGACAGATATACAGGTAAAAGATAGACTGATTGACTAACAGTCAGACAAACCGAAGTTATATTTGGAGTGCTGTTTTTCTATTGAGACACTCAAAAAAAAAGCGCAAAAACAAATTAAAAAAAAATCAATAACCAAAATGAGCAGCTAACCACGTAACTAAACTAACAAATTAACAGCCATCTTAGATGCAGGGCGAAACTTTGAGCGCAAGAAGGCGGGAATCAAACAAGGCACCTCTCTTGGGCAGCAGATGTGAAGGGAATGAAACAATAACAATTACACCCAGTGCCCTGCAGCAAAAATGTCATCTCCGCTGATTTGGGCATTGACTTTCACGCAAATTATTTCGAGAACTGGAACCAGTCGCCATTTTAATCAGAAACATGAAACATAATCGAATTAACAACACAAAAATGGACTCTTCTTACGCTGTCGTCACTTTTGTTTTTAATGAAAAGAAGGGAGAATTGGACAGGCTATTAATGGTGTATGTGTGTGTATGTAGAGGGCATGGTGTGGTTTCACCAGTTCACTTTGTAACAGAAGGGATTCAAATGCTTGACTGAATTTATGCCATATACCAAACAACCCCACGCGTCATTTCAATCGACCGTACCAGCTGTAGACAATACAGGAACATTTAGTCAGCTATAAGTTAAGTTTTCGAGTTCTTTGAGAGGTTTTGGAGATTTATGTAGTTGTATTCATTCATTCATTCATTCATTTATTCATTCATTCATTCATTCATTCATTCGCTAATTCATTCATTCATTCATTCGCTAATTCATTCATTCATTCATTCATTCGCTAATTCATTCATTCATTCATTCTTGCATTCATTCATTCGTTCATTAATTCATTCATTCGTTCATTCATTCATTAATTCATTCATTCGTTCATCCATTCATTCGTTCATTCATTCATTCGCTCATTAATTCATTAATTCATTCATTCATTCGTTCATTCATTTATTCATTCGTTTATTCATTCAGTCATTCATTCGTTCGTTCATTCATTCTTTCATTCATTTGTTCGTTCATTCATTCAATCGTTCATTGATTTATTTATTCATTCATTCATTCATTCGTTCATTCATTCATTCATTCATTCATTCATTCATTCATTCTGTCTCCTGTTTGCTTCCTATAGAGCTTGAAGCCATCACAACAGTTGAGGCACGTGTAGGAAGCTTGGACTGACGGCTCCACTTACTCCTGCTGTTTCTAGAACAATTTCTTTTATATGAGGAAGTTGCCAGTACCTATGCACAACCTTATATTAGTTTCCCCCCCCCCCCCGCCCCCTGCCGTACGACATCAATCAATCAGTACCCTTTAGCTCCCTAAGGAGCATAGGCCTTCAACAAACACATGCCACGTCTTCCTGTCACGTGCCATCCGCTCAAGTTCTTTCCATGTTTTCCTCATCATTTTTACCTCTGTTTCCAGCTCTCTTCTCCATATGTTTTTTGGTCTACCTCTGCCTCTCTTTCCCTGTGGACTTCAGACAAGGACTGTCTTGTAATGCTATCAACAGGTCTCCTCAATGTGTGTCCTATCCATCGCCAGCGTCGTCTTCTCAACTCTTGTTCCACTGGCACTTGTCTGGTTCTTGTCATTACGACATGTCTGTTGTCTGGTTCTTGTCATTACGACATGCCTGTTGTCTGGTTCTTGTCATTACGACATGCCTGTTGTCTGGTTCTTGTCATTACGACATGTCTGTTGTCTGGTTCTTGTCATTACGACATGCCTGTTGTCTGGTTCTTGGCATTACGACACGTCTGAGCCAAAAGTGCTCCTTCTCTTCTCAGAGAACCCCGTGAACTACCCAAGGCCCGTGGTTGTTTTAAGAGTTAGAAGACTTTTACATTTTCTTCTGTTTTGTTTTTTGTTAACATCTATCTCCCGCCTAAAAGAGCGTCTGATTGACATAGTGGTTAGAAACCTGCTCCCTCGTGGCAAAGTTGACGGGTTCGATTCACGGTACGGACACGATCCAATCTACCCAGCTGTTAATGGGTACCAGAATTTGCTCTTGATTTATAGAAGGAAAAACGGCGAAGAAAGGAACTGGTCACCCCCACCTCTCGATACTAGACCCAGTATTGTGAAGTCTCTAACACTTCACTCCCCTGTGGCAGTATCTGCTATGGGACTACCTTTAACCTTTTACTGCAAAAAATGGAATTCAGTAGACTCTAGCGAAACAATTAGTGCCCAATGTAATTTTCCGGAGAATGGAAGAAGATCGGGTACCACGACGAAAATAAGAAACCAAAAATCAGAGATCCAGACCTCCAGAGTGACCCAGAGTTCTCTGGGAGGACAACTTTAGACAATCTCTAAAGGACCGAGGGCTAGGTTGGAACCAGACCAAGAGGAAGACAGCTAATACGATAGTATGGCGTTCTCTGTGGCAAACCTCTACACCCTAGGTTAGAAGATAAACGATTAAGTAAGTAAGTAAACAAGCAAGCAAGTTAGTTAGTAAGTCCTGTTCACAGGACTCAAGGTTTCCTCCATTATTTATTTAAGTGTTCACCCATCCGTAACTTCAACCTACCCGTCTATTCTTTGTTATTCGACTGTCACTACACATTACTGGACACAAGTATTTCGGCCTTTATTTGGTCTATACTTGCTGATAGGAAAGTTATATTAGTGATTGCGTCTTTAAACTGTCTGGGTCGTCCACGGGTCCTATATACGATAGTTGTGTGAGTGTCATGAGAATGACCTCAGCCAATAACGCACTTGTTTTGGGGTGCAAAATTGGCTAAGCGCCCTTTCACGATGTACTGTCACAGCAAGGTGATGGCGCATTTTGGTTGGTCCAAGGTTCGAATCCCGGTAAGCCTATCACTTATATTTTATTTTCTGTTGTCTAGTGCCACCCTTTATGTCCAACGAGTACCTGTTAATTACCTTCATTTATTTATTTACTAATTTATTTAAGTAAGTAAGTAATTTTTGGGGAGTCTCTAAGAAGACAAAGAAAGAAAACTATTCCATTAAGCATGTTCGTATGGGGCTCCTAATATGAGGTTATGCATGACTCTAGCAGCTTCATCAGTTAAATGAAATTGCTACAGACGTCACTGCTGCAATAAATGCTTTGGCGCAAGCGTCAGACAAGGGAAGCCAGCGGCGTTGATGGCCCCCATGCTTTATATGGAGGTGTCACGGCATTGTCTTCCCTGCTTTGCAGCAGTAGTCCAACAAGGGCCAAACTTAGAGTATAATGATTCAAAGGTATCAACCTTCGCTTAAGATTACTCTTGGCAAACATACAAATAGAAAAAATGATGCTTCCATTTCAGGGAGCCTCACAGGAATTTTAAGAAAGCAAGCAAAACAACTTAGATCATCTACGTTGTCATGAATTTTTTATCTTCCCGCCCCTTCAGTGAGGAAAAAGAAATGTGCTCGTATTGTCTGAGCACCAAACTGAAATACTTACTTAGTCGTTCCCCTTCTACCGTGAGGCGTAGAGGTACTGAAATGATTCAGTAAAATATTACTTTAATAGTTCTGACTGGTTACGTATTTAAAATAACTGAGTCAGACGGGCGCAATTCTCTCCATAATGATTAAATCAACCATCAGTTTGTTATTTAAGTATAACAAATTTAATAATCAGTTATAGTTAACAAAGTAAAAAATAATGTGATGTATGAAAATGATGCACTGACGTTTTCATCATTGGTAATAACTTAATAATGGCTATCGTTAAAAAAGTTCTTTTGCTGGACCTGACTGTAATACTTAACTAGCCAGGCGTTGACAATGATTTGTTGTTGGTGCTGGGTTCCGTCACTATTGGTTCCCAAGAGTGTTGTTGACTGTTCTGACAGTCGTCCAATTCTGTGCCAGTAGCAGGTCCCTGGCAGTATTGCTGGGGATAACCAGTCCATTTGTCAAGGTAAGCTTCTTCAAGACCCATCTGATGTAGATGTCTAACGTAAACTGCTGGCAACTTGATCCAAAGACTTGTACCACAAACCTGTACCACAAACGTGTACCACAAACATGAACCACAAACAGATAGAAAACAAATGTCTCTTCTAGGTAAAGGGTCTCTGGACATGAAAATCAGGCGCCCTACTCTTCCATTCCACCCCTTCATCTTCCTCAGAAACTTTACCCTCCGTGAGCATTACTGTTAAACCAAGTGAGTAGGATGAAAGTGTATTTGGACAGCGGAAAACGACAATTGCATTATTTAGACATGTTTGAATATACACAGAAACTTATTAAATATGTACAATAAAATAAATATGTACACCACGATGTCATTATCATCCACTCTCTGCTTCACTTGAAGCCTCGGGCTACCTTTGCTTTAGGGTTCCTTGTGAGGAAACCAGCACGAAGCATTCAACAGCTCTTGCAGTAGTGGTTTATTAATCTAATCATTTTATATGCTAAGTTGCCAGCCTCATTTCAACTTGTACATCAACAATGCAAAAATATAAGATGATAAAATGTACAAATCATAACTGACCCCGCTTATCGGGAATGAATTTCCAGACTTCTTGCACAGGTAAAAAAAAAACTTATAGTGTCGGGCTTCTGGTTTTAAGACGCCGTCTTATAGGTGGTTGGGGTATTACTTTAATTATAAACCCAATGTTATTCTGTATGTAGGCTCCAAGGACTAATGGTTTCCAGCACTATAGTCTAATTTTCTTTCTGTCTAATATCAGAAGATCCTCTAATACTTGGTCCTGTTGGAATGATGTTTCTATTCATTATCCTGGCTGTCTGAAATGTATTTTTGACGAGGTGAAAATGCAGCGAAGTAATGAAAAATATTGCACATTATAAGGGGCATTTTCGTCCACACATCCATGTAGTTTCGTTAAAAAAAACTCTAAGCAGAAGTGGTTTATTTTAGCACTTCCATGTCAATCCAAATACGAATCAGTATCTGATATCGGCAGGGGTCTTTTCCCCCCACTACACTCGTCCGTTTCTTAATCTTCAGCAAGAAGGTCATTTCCTACATCCCAATGAGATCTGTTGTTTATTTTATCATGTCATGCTTGCGAGCACGCACCTTGTCATACGGCAACCTGGTAACGTGTTTCGTCCACAGACAGAAAGTCGGAGTTAACAATAGGAGTGTCACTCAGTTTAGACTCTTACTCCGTCTGGAGCTTACTATAAGTGAAAAAATTAATGCAGCAAGTTCACTCCTTCGCTAATCGTCACCGACAACAAAGGAGAAAATAGGGGTTGGTGAGAGGTATGACAAGATGTGATAAGAAAATCTTGAACAATGAAAGTGAAACAACAATGAGGAGCGAGTGAGAAAAAAATACGAAAGGAAAGGCACAGGAGAGAAAATGAAATAGGTCACAGAAAAATGTAACGATCAATGATTTGACTTGTCACAGGAGGAAGGAAAAGGACAATTTTAATGCTAATGATAAAATAGAATGATAATGTAGAGTGACAAATTAGAATGATAATATAGAGTGATAATATATAATTATAATATAGAATGATAATCTGAATGCTGTTGAAAGTGTTGTGCTTACCTCCCATAATCGAAACATGGTCATGTTGTTACAAGCCATAATCGAACCATTGTTTTGTACTTATCGCATAATCGAAACATAGTTTTGTACTTACATCGCATAATCAAACAATAGTTTTGTACTTACATCGCATAATCGAAACATAGCTATGTCCTTACATTGCATAATCGAAACATAGTTTTGTACTTACATTGCATACTCGTATAAACATAGTTTTGTACTTACATTGCATAACCGAAACATAGTTTTGAAAGTTTTGAACTTACATCGCGTATACGAAACATAGTTTTGTAACTACATCCCATAACCTAAACAAAGTTTTATACTTACATCGCATAATCTAAACATAATTTTGTACTTACATCGCATAATCTAAACAAGCGTTATACTTGCATCGCATAATCGAAACATAGTTTTGTACTTACATCGCATAATCGAAACATTGTTTTGTAATTATCGCATAATCAAAACATAGTTTTGTACTTACATCGCATAATCTAAACATTGTTTTGTACTTATATCGCATAGTCGAACCATAGTTTTGTACTTACTTCCCATAATCGAACCATAGTTTTGTATTTACTTCCCATAATCGAACCATTATTTTGTACTTACATCGCATGATCGAAACATAGATTTGTACTTTCATCTCATAATCCAAGCATAATTATGTACTAACATGCCAGAATCCAAACATAGTTTTGTTCTTACATTCCATAATCCAACCAAAGTTTTGTACTTACATCGCGTAAAATAAACATAATTTTGTACTTACATGCCATAATCGAAACATAATTTTGTACTTACATCCCATAATCGAACCATAATTTAGTACTTACAGCGCATAATCGAAACATAGTTTTGTACTTCATCGCATAATCTAAACATAGTTTTGCACTTACATCTGCGATAAACGAGCGCCAAGTCTTATCACTCTCGTTTATATCATCTTCCTTCATAACATTTTCAACCGCATTTGCTCTTTCATCGTTGTACAAGTAATCTTTAATCACGACTGGAGTTTAAACTGTAATCTTTATTACTTGCGACTTGTAACTTTACATTCTTTTGATTTAGTCTTCCACCTTGCATTATCTTTTGAAGTCCACATTGCCTCGTGAGAAATCTTGCGAAACGCACCTGGCTATAGAACGACTTCTTTTGATACATAAGTCCCTAGGCAGATATCGCCAGCCAGGCCACTTGGATATATTGATTATTCTAGGAGACGCCACCTGGACAGTGGTGATTAGCCTTTTCATTGCGAGTCAGCTGTTCAAACAAATCCGTATCACATTGGGGGAACAATGACCCGCGACCATAGACTCGCAAAGAGGCACCCTGATTACCTAGCGAGATATGAATGAGAGGTTTAAGAATGAATGGAGGTAACAAAGGATAAGTCGCGCGCCAGAGAAGGCACGGAAAAAAATAATTGACAGCAAGATAATAAAACTGAAACTGACATGCAAAGTGACAATGGACAGCGAGCTTTGTGACCCTTGGAAGGCGGGTGATTTTTTGCATTAGCCGGCAAATCATCAAACTCCTGTTTGTCACGCAGCACTGCATTGAAAGTTTGTGGCAAATAGCCCATCCCACTTCAGCCAGTGACACGCGCTGACAGGGGACAAGAGAGATCCAAGGCCTGGGCGATCAGATGGGTTCTTGGCAATTGGTTTATGGAGTTATACGTCACCGGCCCAATGGACCCACCTAGAACGTTTTAGAAATATAATGTAGCGTAATGTTCCTTGGAGATCACTACGAAGGTTCCAACATTTGTGAGGCAAAAGATTTTCCCAGAGCTCAGCCTGAGTAAACTTGTTCATTCATGTGTGGATATTTAATTCATATATGTGGAATTTATAGTTTTCTTAAAGGAATTTACGAAATGGACAAAGGAGTCCAACAGAAGTCTGAGTCGATATATTACTTGTACATGTTGAACGTCTAACCAGAAAAAAAACTAGCACAGTGTACGTCTGGATAGCAGAATTCTCATTTAGGACATCCTTAACTTCCTCAGTTAAGAAGGAAGAATTCTCGCCCACGTTTACAAGGTGGTCGCAGCCATTTTATTCATCTTTTATCAAGAGCGATTTCTGAGAATCAAGATTCCCTATTCACAAGTTGATTACATATTCAAATATCAAGTTCACGTCACTCACAAGAGCGCATTTTGAGAATGAAGATTCTATATTTACAAGTTGATGCTCATATTTATATCAAGTGCCAAGCACTCCTAAGGGCATTTTATGAAACAGACTCCATAGTCACAAGGTGAGTCGTAAATACAGATATCAAGTGCAGCTTAATCCAAAGTATATCTTAAGAATCCAGCGTACATACTCAAGTTGATGAGTCTACATACCAAGATCATTTCTTGACGATCTCCAGTCTGGCCAGTACCCTTCGGAGATTATACAAGAGACATTTTTCATACGACAATTGTCAACTGTTTGTCAACGTTACAGAGATATTGTCAAACATTGAAGGACTGTATATCGTCAACGTTCTCAGTTGTCGTGAGATCTCGTCTGTTTAACATCACGAATTCGAATAACCACGGTCATATTTACCGCTCAAAATAATAGGATACAACGGACCGATATATGTAACAATCCCATTTCGGTAGTGTACCGCAAACCAACAATCAGTGGTGTTAATGATGGGTGTTGTAAGTAGGTGAAGACTGGGCGTGTGATGGAAAATAAAGGTCAACTCGACCGACGCAGGGTTGTGTAACATGGAGTGAGAGTGCAAGGTACGCGAATGATGGAATGTTCTGTAGAGTTGACAAATGGACTTGACACACACTCACTCAGCTGGAAGTCAATGACATAGACGACTGTGGACGTTTCTATGGTTTAATAAGGACGCACACTCGGACATCACGATTACAGTCACAGTACAGGTTGGCAAAATATCATCATATATTTAACAAATGGGTGGCAACATCAGCTGTATATTCATGTAGCATATAAATACAATGGGACGATAGTAGGCAAGCACTAAATGTTCTGGTGGTCTATCGCCACATGCTTCCACTGACTGATCGCGTCAGTAAAGGTAAATACTTCATCACAATGGTTCACTGTCAGAACCTTCTTTTGGCTAAGTTTCACAAGCCGTAAGTTTATCAAAACTTGATAGTACCAATGTGAGACCACAATAGTGGGTTTTCATAATATGTAGATCTCTGTACCATTGTCCGATAATAAGACCTTTTTTCTGTTTTCCGACAATGATCCGTTTACAATGACGGGAATTCAATATGGCTTTCCTCCTTGAGCTTCGCTCACCCAGGATGATAACTGATAATCAGAATTAATTCATAATTTGAGCATAAATGTTCTCATAGGGCTTCCATACATTCTGTTATCAACAAGGCTGATTCATCAAGTAATCCAGTGCTGCTGCATTACACGTCATCTTAATCTGCATTCAAACAATTCTAATGTGCGATAATACATCTGCCATGTAGGCCTAGCCACAAAGTTCAGCAAAAGGGTCTGGTTTTACGTTGATTTAGGAATAAACACAATAGCGAATAACGCACGCCATTCCTTGGCGTTAACAAAGAACATTAGGAGAATCTCTGATCATACAATCATGCAGAGACACCATCTCCTTCCTAGAATCATTCACAGAGATCATTCTACAACGTTTCTAAACGACCGGCCCAAAAAACAGCCATGACATGACAGCCTTCTTCGTCGACACTCTAAATCGACGCATGCGCAGAAAATGCCTTTTGACTATATTCAAGTGGGGCGACTACATATTTACTTTCACTCGAAGCAAAAAATGAGTATTCGCCCTTTATATATATATTCATTGCCACCAGTAATCTGTTGGTAACAGACTACCGCAACCCCCGGGGAAAAAAAAATGCAATTTTTTTTTTCATCTGAGAGCAGCATACAATAGGCTCACAACGCACGAATAATGCGCAGATGACTAATAAGAGCAATTTATAATGTCAAATTAAGGTAAAGTCGAAGCATAGATCGACTTGTGAGAATATATCTCAACATCTCAGAGAAAGCATTTCTCTTAAGTATACATATTTCCAGGGAGGTGCCACCAAGGTATACCACAATGCTGGCAATGACACACTGCATATAACAATTTCATATTTAAGCACTATAAGTACATGATTGACAAAGAAGAAAAATCATCAAAGAACAGCGGTGAATATATATCAATGAACGTAGTGATAGTAGTGATACAATCATTATATTACAAATTACAATGTGTATCTATCTTGATATAGAAAAAGAACTGTTGTAGAGTTAGATGTGTTAAGAAGTCCAAAACCCAACAGTTAGGTGGAATCATGTGGGCATCTAGACAAGATGTCTGCCATCACATTATCTGATCCACGGATAGCTCGAACCGAGAAATGAAAAGGTTGAAGAGCAATTGCATATCGAGTAGACCTCGAGCTCTTCAAATTCTTACTCTATATAGCCGTAAGAGCTTTCTGGTCGGTTTCTACTATGAAATGTGCGCCTAGAAGGAATCTTTGTAGTTTGAGAATTGACCAGACCACAGCCAATAGTTCACGGTCTAAAACCGAGTAATTCCTTTCTGCAGCATTCAGTTTTCTCGAGATATACATTACAGGATGCAGAGTTCCAGAGTACTCTTGCATTAGTGCCGCTCCAATCCCAGTTGATGAAGCGTCACTACGAAGAATAAATGTCTTATCTGTAGTAGGTAACACTAAAATAGGTGGTGTTGAAAACATAGTTTTGATCTTATCCAAAGAGGATTGGCATTCCTGTGACCAGTGGACCATATTAGGCGACCCTTTCTTTAGTAGTGTAGAAAGAGGTGCCATGATAGAGGATAGATTCGGAATGAATCTTCCATAAAATTGAATAAGACCTAAGAGACTTCGCACTTGCTTTTTAGTCTTAGGAATAGAGATGTTAAGTATCTTAGTGATATTATGGTCCTCTGTCTTTAGGAAACCATGACCAACTCGATGGCCTAGGAAAGAAATTTCGCTAAAACCAATGCAGGCTTTAGAGGGTTTCGCTGTCATGTTATACTCGCGTAGAGTAGATAGTAATTCAACTAACCCCGAATAGTGATCTTCCCAAGTATCGCTGAAAAGACAGATGTCGTCTAGGTACGCAATGACATCTGACCGATAAGATAGGATTCGACGCATCATGCGTACGAATGTAGCTGGTGCGTTCATAAGGCCGAAAGGCATGAAATTCCATTGAAAAAAGGCCTCTAGGTGTAGAAAAAGCCGTAATTGGTTTGGCGCGGTCAGATAAAGGAACTTGCCAATATCCTTTAGACAAGTCAAGTTTAGTGAAAAAATGAGATTTAGAAAGCGTAGTAAGCAGCTCTTCTAGTAAAGGCATAGGTTCAGCATCGAACTTCGTAACTTGATTCAATTTGCGATAGTCAACGCAAAGACGTATGTTATTGTCTTTCTTTCGAACAATAACCATCGGCGAAGAATATGCAGAAGTGGATGGTTCAATTATTTTTAAATCTATCATCTCATCCAACTCCTTCTCAACCTGTGTTTGAAAATGTATAGGAATAGGATAAGGTCTGACTCTAATAGGATTATGGTCAGTTAGAATAATGTCATGTTCAATGACATGAATTTGTCCAGGAATGTCAGTAAGGACATCCTGAAATGTTTGTAACATAACCGAAACTTGTCGCTGTTCTCCTAGAGATAAATCAGGAGAAACAGTAATTTTTTTCCATGAATCACTAGTAAATGCAGAGCTATTTAAGACAGACCCGGAGCTAACAGCAGAACTATTAGAACCACTATTTGCACAAGTGTGGAAAACGGGGACAACACCATCAGAGTGGAACAAAGGAATAATTGTCAAATTGCCCAAGAAGGGAGATTTTTCAGACTGCAATAATTGGAGAGGAATCACTCTTCTCTCAGTTCCCAGCAAAATACTAGGCAGGATAATTATACAGAGAATTTCAAAGGCAGTAGACTACAAACTGAGGAAAGAACAAGCAGGATTTAGAAAGAACAGAAGATGTGTAGATAATATATTCACTCTCAGGAACATTATAGAGCAGTGCTCAGAATGGCAAAGACAGCTTTACATAAATTTTGTTGATTTTGAAAAGGCTTTTGACAGCATACATAGGGACAGTTTATGGAAAATACTGAGGGCTTATGGAATTCCAAGCTGCATAGTGTCAATCATAAAAAGCCTCTATGCCAACTTTACGTGTAGTGTTGGGCAGAGCAGCCTAACCTTCGAGGTGAAGACAGGAGTACGACAGGGATGCCCCTTATCAACCACTCTATTTTTAACAGTCATAGACTGGGTGATGCACCAGACAACAGAGGGCAGTCCAAGAGGAATAAGATGGACTACATTTTCAACATTGGAAGATCTGGAATATGCAGATGACATTGCACTGCTGGCACATTCACATCAACACATACAGGAAAAAACGGATAGACTTAATAAATTTAGCCAGCAGGTGGGCTTGAACATCAATTTAAAGAAGTCTGAGGTCATGACGCTCAATGTGAGCAACCCTGAACCCATATCAGTAAGGAATCAGCAACTGGTACAGACAGATACCTTCACATACCTAGGAAGCATAGTAACACCAGACGGTGGGGCAGGCAAAGACATCAACATCAGAATGAATAAGGCAAGAACAGCCTTCTTTAGCCTAAATAACATCTGGAAGTCCTCCCAATACAGCACAAGCACAAAATTAAGATTATACCAGAGTTGCGTGCTTTCTGTGCTTCTCTATGGTGCGGAATGCTGGAGAGTCACAGAGAAGGAAATGTCAAAATTGTCCTCTTTTCACACAACATGCCTAAGAAAAATTCACCGAATCTTTTGGCCAAATACCATCACCAACCAAGATCTGCTTACTCGTAGCAAGCAAGAGGACATGCATACCATCATAGCTGGCAGACGCTGGAGCTGGGTTGGTCATGTCCTCAGAAGAGACCCCGATGCCATCACAAGAACAGCTATGCTTTGGACCCCTGAAGGAAAGCGAAAGAGAGGCCGACCAAAAACAACTTGGCGGAGGACTGTGGAGGCTGAGATGCAAAGAATGAACCAGAGTTGGGGCACTGTACGAAGGATGGCCACCGACCGTGCAAAGTGGAATCAATTTGTTGTTGCCCTACAAGACGCCACTAGGCGTGATCGCCACTGACTGCTTTGACGGTCTGTGGTTAAGGATCGAAGAAGAAGAGAAGAGATGATTCACTAGAATGAAGTGGAATCATCGGAAGCGGAAGATTAACATCCGAAAAACTTGTTTCCTCATCCTGTATTACGGACAGTGATGAGTAATGACCACGTTGGACAGGTGAATCGTCCATTGCCTGGAAAATAGGCTGTAAATAATCAGGACGTTCATGGAATTCTGTAAGCATATTGATGTGGAAGGTTTTATGCTTTCCATCAATATCGACAATGTAGTCAACATCTGAAATTTTCGAGATTATATCGTACGGACCTTTCCAAGAAATAAGAAGTCTGTTTTCCCTACAAGGTAGCAAAACAAATGCTTTGTCACCAGGATAAAGTTGTCGTAAGGTTCTTTTCTTATTGGCAAATTGTCTTGCCTTCTGTTTAGCAAATTCAGAAGAAGAAGTTGCCAATTTGCATGCTTCGATAATCTTTTGTCTCAGCGCGATGACATATTCGTAAGAAGATTTTGTGTCATCGGTAATATTATCAGCGGTTATGAGATCATGAAGCAAAGACATAGGGCCGCGCGGTCGCGCGCCAAAGACAAGTTCAAAGGGAGAAAATCCTGTATGTTCATTGGGGACCTCTCTGTAAGCGAAGAGGGCCGCGGGTAAAACCCTGTCCCAATCTTGAGGATGATCCTCAGTTATCTTCCCTAACAAGTTTTTGAGTGTTCTATTTAGGCGTTCGACCATCCCATTGGACATAGGATGATAGATACTACTCAAAGATCTCTGTATTTGCAAAGTAGACATTACTTGAGACATGGTATCTGATATTAGTTGGGTGCCATGATCTGATAATATTTCTCCGGGGTATCCCAGACGAGAAAATATAAGCCAAAGAGCATCTGCAATTTTTCTGAAATGGTCGAATAGGGATGTCTGCAGACTGAATAGGTGCAGCATGGCGTGGACCTTTGGATTTCACCTCTTGACATACCTTACAAGATCGACAATAAATCCGTGTGTCCTTGTTCACAAAAGGCCAAAAGAAAGCTTCAAGAACTCTTGACTTTGTACGGGAAAAACCCATATGTCCAGCACACTGAGAGTCGTGAGTGTGCTGCAAAATTTTAATTCTCAAATTTTTGGGCACAAGAATCTGAGAATGACTTGACTTAGTGGAGTCTTGCACCATACGTACAAGTACGCCATTCTTCAATGTAATCCATAATTTACGATTTGTATCCTTATTTGGATCACCTTTTGTTGCAAGAGTGACGAATTTCTTTAGAGTGGGATCATCTTCTATCTGTTTTATAAATGAGTCACGAGAAATTACCAAGGGATCATCTTGGTTATGCACTTCATTATCTTCAGTAGATGAAGTTTGAGGCATATTAAGAGCTTGAGCTCTAGTGACTACAGCATTAGCAGCTTGCATGTTTTCTTTTTCCCAAACGGAAATTTGTTGTGGAGTACATTCTTTGACTCCGTGAATACGACGGATGATAAGATCAGCGATCGGATTCGGCAGAAGACATGCGTGTACATCTCTTGTAAAGAAAAGAGTAGCAATCCTAATGATAGCAGTAGAATATTTCTCTAAGGTGCCGCCAAATGTTACACATTTGACTACTTTTCCTGTGGCACGAGAAGGATCTACGAGTGACTGCCTAACACCAATTGTGGTGCATCCAGAATAAAAAAGAACTGAGACTGGATTGTCATTTACTAGACCTTTGTGTAAGACGAGAGAACCTCTTCCATCATGCGCTACTGACGCAGGAAGAGCATTAAGAGGATGGCCGCAACTTAAAGTGGAGACCGTAGTTGGTTCAAATAATGTTTTGCATTGGGGGCACTGAGATGCTCTCCCAAAATCAAAAGCGGAACATGCCATATTATTAGTGTCATTATTATCTTTAGTCTGTTTATAGGCTTCATGTGACTCTTGCTGTGCAGAGTTTGCCTGATAATGTGATTTATGTTTTTTGTATTGTGATCTACCTCGATTATTATTGCCTCTGTAATCATTATTGTATCCTCTATTGTAACCCCTATTTGGGTTTGAGTCATAGTTCTCATGGTTACCATTATCATATTCATTATAATGAGTATCTCTGTAATTATGGTCTTGTTGTCTCCATGATGGATAACTTGTATAGTTTCTATAATGACTTCCTCTGCGGAAATTTCTATAATTGTGACCACCCCTGTATCGAGGGCTGTCGGCTCGTCTCCAGTTCTTCGCAGAAGAACCCTGAAATGATTGGTTACCTTGGTTTTGATAACTATTATGGTTACCCTTTTTATCAAAGCTGAAACAACTGGCATACCTTCCTTAACCTTAGCATTGCTAAAAGCTACGTCCGGATGTGCAGTGACGTACTGGGTACAATATTGCTCCATTTCTTTTAGTGTCTTGGGCTTACGCTCATGTAGGAATTCAAGGAATGGTTTATTTACACTTGACATAATCTTGTCTCTGAGCAATAAGTCCATAAAAGCTTCATATGTCTTTTCTGTTTTGGACAGCTCAATCCAACGATTAAATGTAAGACGTGTCCTTGCAATGAATTCTGAGAATTCTACCCCTGATTCAGGTACCATTTTCTTAAACAAAAGACGGTAACCTTCCTCTGTTAATTGATATTTTTTCAATAAAGCTGCCCTAATAACATCATAATTATCCTTGTCAGTCTCTTCAACCAAACTTAAACTAGTCAGAGAATCACCTTTCAAATTTTCTGATAACTGGTTAGCATATTGTGATTTATCCACATTATGAGCTTTACAAGAGCGTTCAAATGTATCCAGCCAGAATGTTATGTCATCACTGGAAGGATTGAACGCTGGTACCTTGACCTTGTAAGTAAAGGGTTTACCATTACCACTAGAGGACTGATTAACATTACTCATATTTGTCAATTTTAATTTTTCTAACTCAAATGCTAACAGTTTTTCTTCATGTTCCCTTTTTGCCTTTCTCTCCTCGGCTTTAGCTTCTCTTTGTAGTCTTTTTTCTTCTTTTTCCATTTCCATCTGGATTCTCCTTTCCCCCACCTGCATCTGCAATTTCATTTGCTCAGCTTCCAATTCCATTTTTTTTCTCCTCAGCTTTTAGTTTTTTCTCTTCATCCTTCTGTGCTTTGGCATAATGAGAGAGTGCAAACTCTTTTAACTCCCCAGGAGTCATCCCAAGGGCTCTCCCTTGCTCAATGAATTAGTCTAAAGTTGCCATACTATTTAATAATATGTGGCTATTATCACTGAAATAACAAATTTATTTCACCCAAACAGGAGCAAGTTTTTAACAAAAACTTGTATAATCAGCTCCCTATATCCCAATCTCTGTGGAAAACAAGCCTTTAAATAGGGTCTTGTATAATCAACTGTGTACCTCTAATAATAGCAATTAATCATCAGTTGATTCTTTCTCATAAGTTCACTACACAGCTAGTAGTGTATGATCAAATATATTTTATATAGCATATGTTAACCAAGAACACACACACAAAGGACAATCAAGAAGGACAATACGAAAACATTCGCAGAAATCAAATAAATTAAATAGAAAAACAGAAGAAAATAATCACAGAACCTGTGATGATAACTGCGCGGTAATAAACAAAACAAATAACGCCACAGTGTATAAACATAAATGGTGTATAAAACTAAACTATAGAAAAGAGGAGACCTACAAGTACAAACAAATCAAAACAAAACTAAAGAAAGCGAAAAATAACGAAAACAAAACTGCACATATCGTCACAGCTAACAAAAAAATAGCAACCGATGTTGCATGCAAATTTTCAATTAAGAAAATTGCCCCCTACAGACCACTAATATAAGCCCTATGTTACTTGGGAAATCTTATATTAGTCACCTCACCAACCGCCCACGACATAGACACACAAATAATATGCAAACATGTAAACATAAATATATATATATCTCATATATAATGTAATGTAAAGCAAAGAAGCACAGCTGTTATTCTATAATGGCATAGTTGTAGTAAAATAAACTGCCACTTTAATAATTAATTTATTTTGAATTTAATTATTACAATGTTCATTCATTTGCACACAAGAAGATCCAACGTTGACAGTTCCTAGAAGGACTTCTTAGTTCAATATCACTGCATTTCTTATCAACACAGATAAACACTCGATTCAAACGTTCTGTGTACTGCCGTCTAAATCACGAAAAATATGTCAACAAACGCTGACCTAGTTACTGCTTCTGACAGGTCACGTGGCAAAATACTGACAAAGTGTAGAGTTGTACTGCTAGTGTGTCGTATGAGGCGTCAGGAAACCATCAGTAGTCGATTTCCAAATCAGTCCTCTGCGAAAGTGCAAGGTACGCGAATGATGGAATGTTCTGCAGAGTTGACAAATGGACTTGACACACACTCACTCAGCTGGAAGTCAATGACATAGACGACTGTGGACGTTTCTATGGTTTAATAAGGACGCACACTCGGACATCACGATTACAGTCACAGTACAGGTTGGCAAAATATCATTATATATTTGACAAATGGGTGGCAACATCAGATGTATATTCATGTAGCATATAAATACAATGAGGCGATAGTAGGCAAGCACTCAATGTTCTGGTGGTCTATCGCCACATGCTTGCACTGACTGATCGCGTCAGTAAAGGTAAATACTTCTTCACAATGGTTCACTGTCAGAACCTTCTTTTGGCTAAGTTTCACAAGCCGTAAGTTTATCAAAACTTGATAGTACCAATGTGAGACCACAATAGTGGGTTTTCATAATATGTAGATCTCTGTACCATTGTCCGATAATAAGACCTTTTTTCTGTTCTCCGACAATGATCCGTTTACAATGACGGGAATTCAATATGGTTTTCCTCCTTGAGCTTCGCTCACCCAGGATGATAAATGATAATCAGAATTAATTCATAATTCGAGCATAAATGTTCTCATAGGGCTTCCATACATTCTGTTATCAACAAGGCTGCTTCATCAAGTAATCCAGTGCTGCTGGATTACACGTCATCTTAATCTGCATTCAAACAATTCTAATGTGCGATAATACATCTGCCATCTAGGCCTAGCCACAAAGTTCAGCAAAAGGGTCTGGTTTTACCTTGATTTAGGAATAAACACAATAGCGAATAACGCACGCCATTCCTTGGCGTTAACGAAGAACATTAGGAGAATCTCTGATCATACAATCATGCAGAGACACCATCTCCTTCCTAGAATCATTCACAGAGATCATTTTACAACGTTTCTAAACGACCGGCCCAAAAAAACAGCCATGACATGACAGCCTTCTTCGTCGACACTCTAAATCGACGCATGCGCAGAAAAAGCCTTTTGACTATATTCAAGTGGGGCGACTACATATTTACTTTCACTCGAAGCAAAAAATGAGTATTCGCCCTTTGACTAGAGTTCTAATCTTAGACCCAAAATATTATCACCAAATATTTCCAAACATAACAAGTATACAAACAAATAAATATCTTCCTATATATATATACATATATCTCTATATATTCATTGCCATCAGTAATCTGTTGGTAACAAACAGCCAATGAGAACGCTCATTTTTCTGGTATGTATAAGGAAACCTTTTATGCTTAACATAGAGGCCTATTTTGTGTAACTGAAAATACGAAGATATTTAATTTCTCAAAGACTAAAGATATTTAAACGAAAGTTATAGCTAGTTTAAACAACGGGGATATTACTTAAGAGGTATGTGTAAAGATGTCCTCAAATAATATGGTATTCTAAGAGAAAAAATGTTTTAATTGACATTTATACATCAGGGTAGTCTCCATGTAGTTAGTTAAAGGCTGCATAGATTTAAATGCATTTTGCTAACTAAACAAATTTTAGCTAGACTGATAGAGATAAATTACCAGTATAATTCTAACTTTAAATGAGTAAAATCGGTCCCCAATTAAGAAAGATAATAGATTTTAAAATTTCTACAATCGAATCTGAAGGCAAGAAGACGCATTGTTTTGGGATTCCTAACACTGCTTTTGCCCCAATCATCCGCGAGGTACGCCGAGACTCTATATAAGACTTTGAACTTTGGCTGAATTGAAGCTACAACATTTTCAAAATACATTACTAACAGAAGAAAGCGACAAACGCTTGCTGTCAAACATTTTGCAGTCTCGTATCTACGTAGCAGACCTAGATACCCAATTGCAGCCTGTTATAGCTATTGTATTCTACCTGAGGGTAAGAGAAATGTATTTATATGTATATAATTATGTAATATTCCTGTGTATAATCCACTTGAGTGTTCGGTAGTGTGTTATATGTGTTAAGGAAAAAAAAAATTTCAGGACAAGTGTGCTGCCGGCTTGAAAGCAAGCATGTGTTAACTATTAGGGACGAAAGCCAGCATTGGGAATGTGTAGGATAATTGAGAATTATGTCAGAATCTACTACTGTAAGTTTAATAATGTATTTGATGGACTATTTCGTAAAGGAACGTCACACTGTACTGGAACATAAGAAAGGATGCCAGGAATTGTTTACATGTATTAATCAAGGTGTTACTTCATAACTTGTACTTAACCAACTCATTGTAAGGAAGCATATGATGGACATTGGATCAACATATGATTTATAAGGAAAATGTAATCACATTGAACTGGCTGTAGGTGGTATTGAAGTAAAGTGTTATGTGCAACTGTTAGCACATTGTCTGAGTTTATTGGTAATGTTCATTGTGTATGTGTGTGGATAAAATAGTGCTGGACCATACAAGGTTTGCGATCATTTGTATTTTCCAGGTTTTATCCTGACATGACTATCAGTCTTCCAGACATTCAATACTGAGGAACTCTGTTTGTGATAGACGTTCTCAATATACTTAGAGCGAGTCACCAGATTGGTTCCCAGCCTGGAGATCCTGATACTGTGTACTTCAAACGATAAAAGATAGGTGGACATATAACTCCACTGGTCGGCACATCCAGCCTTATTTTATTAAGAATTGAACCACACATTAAACAAACACTTGCATGATGACTAATGAAGGATTTAATGAACTTCTACCTACTTTACAGTCCAGTGAAACTAAAAACCGTATATAAATATATATAATAACATAATTGACAGTTTAAATATAGCTTTTATATTTACTTACTTACTTAGTCGTTCCCCTTCTACCGTGAGGTGTAGAGGTTTGGAAGAGAGAGCGCCAGACTATCCTATCGGCTGCCTTCCTCCTGGCCTGGTTCCATTCTAGTCCTCGATCCTTCAAAGATTGTCTAATGTTGTCCTCCCAGCGGACTCTGGGTCGTCCTCGGGGTCTGGATCCTTGGCTCTTTGTTTCCCATGCTTGTCGTGGTTTCCGATCTTCTCCCATTCTGCAGACATGGCCAAACCATCTTAATTGGGACTGTTCTACTTGGGTCTGCAGGGGGTAGGATTTAAGGCCTTGACGTATCGTCTGGTTGCGTACCATGTCTCTTCTTGTTACTTCAACCACCTTCCTCAGATACCTCATTTCTGAGGTTTGGATCTGGCTTTTATGGGTTGTAGTCATTGCCCATGACTCGCATCCGTATGTCAAGACTGGGACATAGGTGGAGCGGTATACAGCCATCTTCGTTTTCTTACCAACCTCTCTCTTGCTGAGGAATCCTCGATTTATGGCCTGAAAAAGTCTCCCAGCTGCTGCTTTTCGAGTCGCCAACTCTTCTTTGATGCCTCCCTTTCGGTCTATAATAGCTCCGAGGTATTTAAAGTGGTCGACCTGCTCCAGGACCTGCTCTCCCAGCTTAATCTGATGTTTTCTTTCTTCTCGTGATATCACCATGGATTTTGTTTTAGAGCTGCTTATGACCATCCCTCTCTTCTCCAGCTCTTCCTTCCAGACTTGCAGGTTGGATTGGAGATGTGCCTCTGATTTAGCAATCAGGGCAACATCATCAGCAAATGCCAGCTCCGAAATAGCTTTTATATTTAACTAGTGTGAAAATGAACATTCCTTACTTATTTATTTCCATTTTGTAAAAAGTATTTGAACTTTATTATCATTTTCCTAACCGAAAAGAGAAACGGTATAGGATCAATAAATTGTAAATATTTACATTCAGTCTTACTTAACTATTCAAGTTGAGTTAGATTCTGTTTGTATGTATATTACATATCTATTAAATTAATTAATCCTCTAGACAATGAGCCTTAATACAAATAAAGATAAATATAATAACCATTATTCAGGGTGGGATCTGGAGAGGTTGCATTTAGACCTTCAGTAACATTCACTATCATCATACTTGAAGGTTTATACAGCTTGACCCTACCTTGATTGTCGATACACCCTTACTCTTTTCAGAGAAGGGGGTATTTCTAATAAGACCAGTCTCTTATCTGGCGCTATACTGGTATCCTTTGATACATCTTTTTGTCTGGGATACCATATATTTTAATAACATCTGAACCTCTCGCGACATCAGTACAACAACAGTTTTCATCAGAACATCCTCGTCTTAGAGATAACCCACTCAACATAACTTATAACTACCTTGGACATTCTATGCATACATGTGAATCATCCTACCCGAGTGAAGCATTTGGAGACTCATGGACTGTGTAGATTACTCATCATTTTGGTAACTATTATCATATCACATCATCATCTTGCTTCACATAAGTTCATTCTTCTATTTAACTAACCACAATATTAATATCTCATCTGTGTGTTTAGTGTATTTACTTATAGGTAAATTTCTACATTCAGATGAGGTTGAGGGCTCTTTATGTTACGGGATCTAAAGGTAGAAGCTAGGGTCGTGGGGAAACAGAACTCTTTCCATAATTCACTAGAAAACACTGTCCAGTGGAAAACATTCACATTCTCTTCTTCTTGTCCTTATCTCGAATAGGTCTCTATTCTTTCTTAACGAGCCATTTTCTGGAGACCTTCTTCACAATATTTCATAGGCTATTTCCGGCGAAAACTACTGTTGTAGTTGCCCCAATATAAACCATACGACAACATCGCATAATCGAAACATAGTTTTGCACTTACATCGCATGATCTATACACAGATTTGTACATACATCCCATAATATAACCATAAGTTTGTACTTAATGCCATAATCGAAACATAGTTTTGTACTTACATCCCATAATCCAAACATAGGTTTGTTCTTACATCTACATTTTTTAATTACTGTAGGTTATTCATTAAAATCAGAGGCACATCTCCAATCCAACCTGCAAGTCTGGAAGGAAGAGCTGGAGAAGAGAGGGATGGTCATAAGCAGCTCTAAAACAAAATCCATGGTGATATCACGAGAAGAAAGAAGACATCAGATTAAGCTGGGAGAACAGGTCCTGGAGCAGGTCGACCACTTTAAATATCTCGGAGCTATTATAGACCGAAAGGGAGGGATCACAGAAGAATTTGCCACTCGAAAAGCAGCAGCTGGGAGACTTTTTCAGGCCATAAATCGAGGAATCCTCAGCAAGAGAGAGGTTGGTAAGAAAACGAAGATGGCTGTATACTGCTCCACCTATGTCCCAGTCTTGACATATGGATGCGAGTCATGGGCAATGACTACAACCCATAAAAGCCAGATCCAAACCTCAGAAATGAGGTATCTGAGGAAGGTAGTTGAAGTAACAAGAAGAGACATGGTCCGCAACCAGACGATACGCCTAGGTCTAAAATCCCACCCCCTGCAGACCCAAGTAGAACAATCCCAACTAATATGGTTTGGCCATGTCTGCAGAATGGGAGAAGATCGGCTACCACGACAAGCATGGGATACAAAGAGCCAGGAATCCAGATCCCTAGGACGACCCAGAGTCCGCTGGGAGGACAACATTAGACAATCTTTGAAGGACCGAGGACTAGAATGGAACCAGGCCAGGAGGAAGACAGCCGATAGGATAGTCTGGTGCTCTCTCTTCCAAACCTCTACACCTCACGGTAGAAGGGGAACGACTAAGTAAGTAAGTATTCATTAAAATAACAGATTCGTTGCTCCACTGTCACATCTGAAGGATTACAAAAAAATTTACTTTTAACAAATGCAATTTATATTATGCAATTCAACTTTACTATTAAATCAGACCATACGGTTTGTTATATTTGGACATGCGCCCTGATATAGCCGACGGACCTAGTGTCTAGGTGGAACAAAGCGCGCTGCGTCAAAACGAGGCAAAATTGTATTTTTAAAAAAAAGTTATTATTTAGTAATGCGGCCGAGTGAAGTTACTGAAGGTCTCTTATCAGACAATGAGATTACTGCACCTTCATGCATGTCGTACAAGACGACAAATATGAGAATGTGTATGGTGCTGTCAGCATCATCACGTAAAACAAAAAGCCACACAAACGACAACTGCAATAGAATATGAATACTTTATGCAGTGTCACATATATATAAATATAGCCACAGTGATCCGACCATCTTTACTTCCCCATCTAGGTTCATAATTTTGATACGCAAAAACCACGCATTTCGCTGTCAATAGACTCACTGTGAAGCCACGCCATTTTTCCTGTTTATATGCGCCAATGAGCGTTTAAAAATTTTCGCACCCGACAGTCTTAACAAGAGATGAGAAAACTGGGGTGTTTACCTGAGTTCTCAAGCAAGCTGAGATGTCAATCATCGATAGTGACAGATCAGACGTCGATAGCAAATGCAAGGGCGATAATAATATTTACCGACCACATTTGATGTCCGTGATCCCAGGGGAATAATTATTTGATGTACGGCAGAGGGACGAAATCAAAGAAGGCCTGTTCGCATGGCCAGGTCTTGTGATGTCGTTTCGGCATCGCGAGCGAGCGAACAGGAAAAGCCTTTACCTCGGGAGTCGAACTCGTTGATATTTTCCCTGATACGGCCGAAGGCGTGAATTATCGCACTCTTTAGTGACACTAACACCATTTCTGTATAAATACTCCGTCCTCTCAAAGTCAGTTATCTAGTCGCTCAGAAATTTTGGATAATCTAGCTCGTTATTCTAGAGCCATTGTGAAAGTGTGTTATAGCATTCCGTGGAGATTGTTTCCATTCCGATTGCGGTAATAGAAATTAGCATTTACGTGATTTAATGTGTTAAGTTTATCATTATAATTCACTGGGATTTTCTAGGTGCTAAGACTAGCGTATTAAATAACGCACAGCTATTTTGTTTCAGTTGTAATGTAGATTTAAGCACCCGCTATCACCAAGAAAGAGATGTTTTAATTGACCAATAAATACACTAGGCGACTGATAATTGACGGAATACAATTCACTTCTAATTCATTATGTGTAATTATATAAGTGACTAGTGTAATATGATGTGGCGAAACAAATAGCTAGTAATGACAAGCGATATTTGTTAAAGTGTTCATAATTAAATTAACACTGATATTGTGCGCTGAGTGTTTTACCGGGCGGGAGGGGAAAGGCGCATAACCTAAAACCCAACCCGTACCAGCTGAGCGAAGCGTGATAACATAGGCTAAGACACGTGTGCCTTTTAATTTAATTAGATGACGACAGGATAAGAGATCATACCCTTACACGTGATAGTATAGGATATTGATATTGCGGTTAAATGTTTTGTTTTCTTCCAAATTTAGTGCTGATCACAAACCAGCTGCCAGCGGTCTAATAACACCAGTAACAATTCTTATTATTATCGGATCTTCGATGTTGACCTTTCGGTCCTCTTGCTTCATCCAAAGATAGACCAAAAATATAAACAATAAGATTAATCATAACTGGACATTCAAAAAACCCAGATTTTTGCATTCAAATTTATCAGCCCGCTGTGGCCAAATATATATATACATAACATTTTTCCCGACTACTGACAGTCGTGTTTCCAAGTGAATTTATCCAGGAGAATACATTGTTTCATAATCGGCACTCAACCCCAGAGAGAAAAACCGATAGGATATACCCGCATCATCTTTATTAACAGTTTACCAACCAGATGTTTCCGTTAGCTATTGGAAGTACTGTCTACTGTGCACAATAGATCGCGGTTTATATTTTGCTACATGAACTATCTGATGTGACATTTTCATATCCAATAACCCACCACCAAAGTAGGCGTTCCCCCTTAGGAAAATTAATTATTAGTGGAGGAACTGGGGCTCACATCGGAGAAGCACAACACTGGATTATGATACATGTACATTGATGTTTACGTTCAAGAGGTTATTACCCAAGTATTAGGTAAGGCGTGATTGATGTGGCCACGAATGACAGAGTGAGGGTGAATACGTTCTAGTTACGGCAACTGTACCATCCTTTATTTTCTTTGCAAATACTGTTATTTACGAGATAGATTAACTAGGAACTTTGTTCTTTGCTTTACTGTCTATTCTGTACCCTAGTGTTAATCTTTGACCTTTTGGGTTATTAACCTCTTTTGGGATCTTTTCTCAACAAGAGGGGATGGCACTTATTGGGTTATTTTCCTATGTTTGTACACAATGATTATATTGATTTCTATATGTTTGATGTTGTAAAGTTTAAGTGAAAAAAAACTAAACAAAACTTAATTTATTGTGTTGGTCAGCCCCCAATCTCCATTTACCATAGTTTTCACGTCTGTGAGTCCTGTCGTCACATAACTGTGTGTGTGTGTGTGTTTGTGTGTGTGTGTTTGTGTGTGTGTATGTGTGTGTGAGTAGTTAACTTATAATTGTATATATATATAGGGAGGTTTGATAGATTGTCTATTACCAAAAGATAGTCGTATATGTGACGTACGTCTAAGTATGACAAATGAATTTCCCTGACTCGATGGATTATAACAGAATATTGGCCTCTCATAACTTTAGAACCCCTGATCATCTATTGTAACTTTAACCCGCATGCAGCATTTCCACGAGAATTTTACACGCTGGATCATTAATATGTAGCCTGCTATCTTCTGTGAACTTTTGAGATCGCATGGCTTTTGATGGGAGGTTAAATCACGCCCACGACCATCTCTGAGAACGATTTATAGCAAAGTTTTTCCTTAAACGATGAAGGGGCCCAAAAAGGACGTGGCCAGAGCAGGCCATCCTGTTATCTAGAGCAATGATGGCAGCAGGGAAGGATTTTCTTACCTGGCTGTCGCCCCGCCTGGTAGCTAAGTTGCCAAAAGCTTCTCAGAACAGCGGTACCATCAAAGACAGGCTGATCTTCAGAATTCAACGTGGAGCGGTATACGATCTAAAGAAATCAGGGAACTCTCAGCTAACGTAGTTAGTTTCTCGATAAATTTTCGCACCCTCATGCGAGCAGCCTGAGACGAAGAAGATCGGTAGACCGGGGAAAACTGAGGAAACACAGCGGTTAACACAACGGCGTTATACCTCGGAATTTGCTATACTTCAAGAAAGGTTGAAAATCCAACACGTCCCATTTAAGGCCAACATGTCGAGCTTAGTATGAAATAAAGAACTCCGTAAAACCAGCATTTTATCCGTTCGTTTACAGAATCGCCTAGTTTCACTTCATATAGCCTAGTCGGATTTCCTGCTAGATTTCATCTACCTTTGGTGACTATGGAGTGTTTGGCCTTTCTGCGCAGACGGTAATTTATACATTAGCTTCGAATGATCAGGCTGGGTCTAGTTTATAGGCTTTATTTTATTTCACTGGAATTGTGTGTAAAAATTAACAATTTTACACCTTATTAAAAAATAAACCGATTTTTTTCACAAAGTTCTAGTGCAAACTAAATGTTACATCTAAATCTATTTCCTAATACAATTGACGGGTAAATTAATTTTGCAGACGTTAAAGGGAATTATAACTAGTAAATACAGTTTAGTTCTGTATAGATAGATGTGTGCTTTTAATTACTTTTTTTAACTCACGGGGAGTTTTCCTGATTTTTGTTAAATTGACGACGCTAATAAAGTAAATAGGCTAACCTGTAATTTATCGCGTAACAACAGATTATAATATGATTTGTAATGCATTTCTTGTTTTGATTATCTTTCATTTCAGAACGATCATTCCAACCTGCATCCCAGCAATTATTAATTATATACCGAGTTCTGCCAACTCAATTCGATAACTCCCCAGTAAAATATGAAACTTTTTTTTAAAGCAGAAACTTGTGGCGACCTGTAATGGGCCCCGCTCCTCTGAATTTAACTGAGAATAAAGCCACCCAAGAAACACTTTTAAAATACTAGTTCATATAGTCCTTAAAGTAAACTGGAAGCAGAACATATTTTATTCACTGCCCTATTTGTGAGGAAGAACATAGATCTACCTGAACGCTGTCTGTCAAGTATATTCAGTGGATTTTTTCCCACCCCCGAAGAAGAACTTACCTTAGTGTTTCTAACTCGTGACAGTACGGCAAAATAAAGTTTTCTCCACCAGCTGTGCCATTTTCAGGAACCACACCATACCTGTCTGGGTACGCCTAGCCAAGTGCCTGTAAACCCATTCATTAGGAACTTTATCTTCAACCAACAGTAGCCTTTAAAACGCTTAACCGTCAGGCGATTTTTTGAGGCTATTTGTTACCTCGTTAAATCTTGGGCCTGAAACGGAAGAAATAAGAAGACCAGTCCATTATTCCACGGTATTAGCTGCTGTGGTAAATAATTCCTAGAGTGCCAGAATTCACCATTTTGGTAAGTCTGCGTGTGTGTCTGTGGGATGGCCAGCCCTAGTGTGTTTTTTTTTTGAATGAAAGGGGATGTAAGCTTGTCTTTACCCTTTTAATTAGTTCGACCTAATATAGTTCGTTGTTACTTCCAACGAAAATGGGTGAAGGTGCATTATATTCCGTTGTACGGGACTTCTCCTAGCGGGATTGTGTAACTGTGTTTTTTCCCCCCCCCCCTAAAATTTCTCTGATTAAAGGGAGCCATTTGCGAACCCTAGCTTTTCCTCTACCCCCCTTTACTTACAAACCCCGTGCCTCAGAGTAATAAATTTACCAGTTGGTTAAATTGCCTATCTCTGATCACCCCCCCCCCCCCCCCTCTTTTCTTTTTGGCCGGGGCTTGTCTGTTAGTAAAAAAAAACGGGAAAACGGGGGTGGGATATTTCTCCTCCAACCCCCCCCTTCCCTTGTCATATTTGTATTCTGTAACCTTTGATTTTTGACTGTAAATGTATAATTATTTGTGACTGATTTATGATAATAAAGGTATTAAACTTTATTTTTATTGGTTGTCGGCTGGCCCAAAACTCCAAACATTTCCCATCTGTGTAGGCTGTATTCATGTACGTTGTGCGACAGAATCACCAAATCGGTGAGTGCGCCTGAGCGACTGGAACTGACAAACAATTGTTTGTTCAGAAGAGAGATAGGAATAGTCTGTGAGAAACAGATATTGTCGTAATAAGAGACTGTCCTTGCTCTTCCCCGCGCTTGTGAATCTACTACCCCATTCTCCTAAATCCTTATTCTCACAGAGCCTTCAATATCACTCTACACTCTAAAGGGACCAATATCCATCAGAACCCTCTCAGATAAAAATTACGACAGTATAGATAGGCTGGACTAGAGAATTCACTCATTCCAGAGACAGATCTTCACCTTAATCTATTCACTCGTGGAATCTATTCTAACACTTTCTTTCTCAGATAACCCCACTTTTTCTGTTCTATTCAGACGGGACCAAATATATCTCTAATACCTATCTAAATGTACGACATGCAGGCTTCCTGCAAATGGAAGGACGAGATGTAGTCCTGGCTCCATGCCCCAAATGGAGCGAAAAAAATGAATGATGATGATGATTAGTAACGCGATGTAGTCAGTTCTGCCAAACTTCAAAACTGCACTGAAAAGAACATAAGTGCGCATTAGCACCTAACTTTAAACTACTTTAGATTACAAAGTAAAGTGATCAATACTTATAGTTGGCTTCAATGTTTTAAGAGGTCTTTGACATCAAGACCTCGTTTGACAAGTACACATATACTCTTAATTTTTTTTAAAAAGTCTGCAGAGAATACAAATTATTTATGGGGTTAAAACGGAACTCGACGCCGGTTCATGTTTGGGGCGTGCAAAAACCATCCAAGTGTCACAGAGCACAATTATGAAGCAGCGTCAACCAATTCTGACACAAATTCGATTCTGATTAGGTAATTGGTGCTAGAAGGTCAGGAGGCCTGGAGCACGCGCTAAAATGCCAGATCTGACACTGGTGCATCATCAAATGGCACCGAATTATTTTCTCTCTTGTCAACTAGTGCCACCGTTTGCGATCGCAAACTGGAACTGAAAAGTCTGCACCGGAGACCAACAATAAGATTAGTTACAGAAACACGAAAATGCCATCTCGCGTCACGTAACATTATGTTAGGTCAGTTTGGAGGTATGTCCTTTGTTACAGGCCTTACGACATGGGGGACAAGTTGGTCCATTTTGTTTGTTCCATTATCTGAGTTGATATTCTTCTTTCTGTCTTGTTTCGTATTTTTACTTGTTAGTACTTTTCCCAAGTGTTACCTGTGTTGTTTATATTTTCATCTTTCTGTGTCACTAATCATATCGTTTTTTTTTTTAAAATATAAATTTATTATTTTGTCTATGTGTTTGCAGTGTCCATCGTCTTTTTCTCTAGACCTGTCTATGTTTGTTTTTGTCGCCGGTTTGTAACTGTGTCTGACGAAGGGTTAATCCCGAAACGCCCCATGCTCTCTGTGTACCGTTTATTTGTTAAACTGATTCGATACAATTGTTTTTTGGGATTTTTTTTTCTTCAAATTTATATATTACTTATCTAGTTAAATATATGCGTTCGACCAGGGGCAGGGCCGGATTATCCATTAGGCTAAGTAGGTTGAAGCTTAGGGGCCAGGAGCTTTTGGGAGCCCGTCCACAAGTTAAAGAAACATTTAAAATGCATAGATTTATCAATAAAATGCGATTATGGTGTTTAACTTAACAATAACAAAATAATAATACTGGTACTAATAAAACATTAATGAAGAATAATTACTAGTAAAAGAGGTAAGCAATGCTAACAAAATAACATACAAGTCTATTAATAATCCTAGTAATACCATCACCATGATAAGGGGTTAAAAAAAATTAAATTTATTGCCTTTTAGGTGGAGGGGAGGCTGGGAAGGGGATGGAAAAAAGGGGGGGGGGGAACTAAAAAGCCAAACAGCCTTTCTTGGTTTAATCCGATCCTGACCAGGGGTGTTATTTATTAGCAATTTGCTTGAAGGCTTCTAATGCAGAATTATAACCCGTTTCGTGAAATATTTCTAAATGTTGGCTCTCTTCCTAATGTTGTGTGATTGATACAACAGGAGACTTGCAAAATACTTTTTTTATTATTATTATTGATCTATAGATAATATTGATATGACCAAGAGATGACGCTCAGTGATGGTGGGATCAATGACAAGACAAGATACTATTGCTGGTGGCGTGCTTCCTTTCTAACGATTGTGAGCGAAGCAAATAAAGTGTCGGTTGAATATGTGATCCATGGATAGCATTTCTGTTGTTATTTGTGTATGTGTGTGTGTGTATGTCTGTGTGTATGTGTGTGTTTAGTTATGATCTGGTTTTAAGAACCCTCATCATTGCACATAAACAACTCCATCAGTGCTCGGATCTCCTCCATTAGATCACTCAAGGAGGATCTCAGCATAGTGCACGAACTCCGTAGCACCGGCGAGGATCCAAAAATGTGCAAGTGGGTGTCCATTTATGTACGCTGCAATATTAGTCTTCTGTAATTAATTTATGCATCTTCTTCTTCTTTGATCCTGAACAGCCAACTGTCAAAGCAGTCAGTGGCCATTACGCCTGGTGGCGCCTTCTAGGGCAACAACAAACAGCTTCCACTCTGCTCCGTCGGTGGCCATCCTTCGTACAGTGCCCCAGCTCTGGTTCATTCTTTGCATTTCGGCCCCTACAGTTCTCCGCCAAGTTGTTTTTGGTCGGTTTCTCTTTCGCTTTCCTTCAGCGGCCCATAGCATAGCTGTTCTTGTGAAAACATCAGGGTCTCTTCTGAGGACATGGTCAACCCAACTCCACCGTCTGGCAGCTATGTGCGTGTCTTTTTTGTTACTCAGAGTATGCAGTTGATGATGGTATTCGGCCAAAAGATTCGGAGAATCTTCCTAGGCAGAGTGTATGGAAAGAGGACAATTTCGACATTTCCTTCTCTGTTGCTCTCCAGCACAGCACAGCAAGTACACAGCTCTCATATAATCTTAATTTGATGTTTTTTATGCATGAAATGCTTAAATTATATTACTGACGCCTCTGCTAATATTGTATAATATGTTATTTAAAGAGAAATAGGCCTGTGTTCTTGCGTTATTTTTTGTTTGACATTTGATCCCGGTGTATTGTTTTTTATGAACTAAAGTTGTGAACGACTGGTTTAAACTGGTAGGAAGCTTTTCTTTTGCACGCATTTCATTCAATGTTTAAAAATAGATGTGAACTCAATAAATGAAAAATAATTCGGTAAAACTCAGCGGTGACACTGTCTGAGTTTTATTCAACGTTTTTTCATTCATGCGAAGTGTGGGTTTCTTAACGTTAAAAAGGATCTCATTACATGTCCTTTTTTGAGACATATTGGGAATATGGTGTTAGGTCCATATTGTCTTTGAACATCTGCGCACTTGGGATCATGTGGTTAGCATCACGCCGGTCGCCTTAACCTTCCCAGAGTTACTCTGGTACCCAATTCATGAGGCTGGGTCGACCCCGGAGCCATTTGCGATCTAAAAAATCCCACCTCAACTAGGAATCGAACCCACCGAGCTAAGAAGCCAGTGTTTAACGGTAAAGGTTAACAGACTTTTTTTTTCTTGCTCGTTTAATCGTTTAGTATACTTTAACACTACTTTCCTCACACTTTTTGTGTCTCAGGACGCCTTTACACTCGTAAAAATTATTGAGTGTTTCAAATAGCTTTTGTTTATGTCGGTCTGTCGATATTTACCGTATTAGAAGCTCACATATTTATACCCCAAATCTTCTACCTTAGAAACGTCTTGAAAACAAGCACACATTCCATCAAGAGTAATGACGTTGTCACACGTCATGTAGCCTCTGGAAAACTCTATTGAACATTCATGAAAAAATGAGAGTGAAAAAAGGCAAATAACGTCTTAGATTATAATGAAAATAGTTTTGACCTAAGAGATCCCCTGAAAGAGTCTCGGGTTACCCCAGGGGTTCGCGGACCACACTTTGAGAACCGTTGCTCTAGAAAGGGACCTCTTTCACTGAGCGTGTTATTTACTCTATGTAAAGATACTACAGTATATGACAAACTTGACAGATTTCCACTCTTGTTGTTAGTTTCTTCCGTGCCCCATCCATAAATCTAGTGTACTTCCATCGTTATCGGGTCCCCCGGGAGGACAGAGCTTCATCAAACGTATGCCAAGTCTTCCTGTCTTGTGCCATCAGCTCAAGGCCTTTCCATGATTTCTTTATCCACTTTCTCTAGTTCTCTTCTCCGTGTGTTAAATCTAGCGTAATAGCCTGTTTCAATTTGTGTTTTGTTCCAATGCTAAATATTTGTTTAATATTTATTTTGATATTTTATAAATTTGTTCCAAGCGGACTTTATGCATTTATAGTAATTGTGGTTTTATACTTCTTATTTACTGCATTTTTCTTTACAGAGCCGAGATCAAATGTCAAATAAATAAAATATTTGCCACTGCTCTCGTATGGATGGGGGGGCACAAACATCTACTAATCTGTACATGTTTGCATGATCATTTTACTCCAGCTATGTACTTCTACGTATTAACCTTCATTGTCTCTGTTTTTCTTGTTTGAAGTTTGTAGACTAACTACATCTGCGTGTGATTTTTCTAGACTAAAACATGCCCGTAGTAGTGCTACGGTGTCGTGATTAATTGTGCTTGTATTTCATTACTAACGAATGCTTTTTGCCCCACCCCCTCTCCAAAACGTCAAGTCTGGGGTTCTTTATGTACATGCTATTTTATGACAGAAAAATGTGTGGTTATGTGAAAACAAATGTCAAAGAAGAAACTCGTTGGTTTGGTTTTAAATGAATGATTGAATGAATTTTACTCCAGGCTTCAAAAACTAATCACTTTATTTCATACCAGAATGCAAGCTTGGGGCATAGGTCACCGCACTGGAGATGGGTGTTTCAACAGTCTATCTTTTACACATTTTCTAGTATGGTTAGGTATGACAGTCCATTTAGGATAATTCAAAGTTTTTCTTCACACAATTTATAAAAGTCAGTTCGGAATACATTTCCATTTCTAAAATTAGAAACATGATAGCCCAGTGACAAGTGGATGGAAAACAGGAAAAACACTACAACAGAAAAAAAGTGACGCGTTATGATCTATCTATCTATCTATCTATCTATCTATCTATCTATCTATCTATCTATCTATCTATCTATCTATCTATCTATCTATCTATCTATCTATCTATCTATCTATCTATCTATCTATCTATCTATCTATCTATCTATCTATCTGTCTATCTATCTATCTATCTATCTATCTATCTATCTATCTATCTATCTATCTATCTATCTATCTGTCTATCTGTCTATTTGTCTATCTGTCTATCTGTCTATCTATCTATCTATCTATCTATCTATCTATCTATCTATCTATCTATCTATCTATCTATCTATCTATCTATCTATCTATCTATTAGCCTATCCTTCCTTATTTGCCTGCATGCTTCCGGCCGGTCGGTCAGTCTGTCGTTCTATTAATATATCTCTCTGACTATGTATACGTCTCCAATCTTTGATGACACAGTTACAAGACACCTCCATTTCCTCCCTTCTCTCCCCCCCCCCCCTCCCAAGAAGCTCAGTCGATGACAGGAATTACAGAGGTCGAATGTGCCTCATTACAGTGCTGGGTGAAAATGCCAGGTGCACTATTTTTAGGTTTTGTTCCTCTACTCTTGGACTACTCTTTTCTTCAATACAGTTGGGGCGGAGCTTCCTTCAAAGGGGGGGGGGGGGGAAGCCGCGGTAGCATAGTGGTTAGTGCACTGGATTCCTAGCTCAGTGGTCTATGGTTCGATCCCCAGATGAAGTGGGATTTTTTTAGGCCGCAAACGGCTCCTGGGTCGACCCAGCCCCAATTGGGTACCAGAGCAACTCTGGGAAGGTTAAGGCGGCCGGCGTTATGCTGACCACATCACCCCTAGTGTGCCGACGGTCAAGAAAATATGGGCCTAACACCATATTCCCAACATGCCTCTATGGGCGTGTAAACGGGATCCTTTACCTTTACCTACCTTTTCACCTGCATGGGAGTGGCGATCCATCATGTAAAAGTAACTGCTAAGAAAACTACCGCTACAAGAGTACATAAATGCTTATGTACAAGCTTCCAGCTCAACTGGGAATCGAACCATAGACCACTGAGCTAGTAAGCCAGTGTACTAACCACTATGGTACGGCGGCTTCCTACATGCAGGTGTGCCCATTCCTTAATTCGTGCATTCAATGTCTCTTCAGCTCACAAAGAGGAGTTAAAAAATAGTAGTCCCATAGCAGATACTGCGGTAGTTGAGCGAAGTGTTAGAGACTTCCCCATATTAGGTCCAGCATCGAAATATGGGGTTACCAGATCTCTTCCTTGTTGCCTTTTCCTTCCCTAACTCAAATAGCAGAGTGAAAAAGACGCGTAGGCCTTACAAAAAACGCATTCTTGTCCCGTTCCATCAACTCAAAGCCTTTCCATTGTCTTACTCATCCCTTTATAGTCTGTAACCAGTTTTCTTTCCCACGTCTGTGTGTGTTTTTGTGTGCTTCAAGTGTGTCCTGTTAGACGGTGTAAATTGTAGGACTGTCACAAGCAGTAATTAAGATGGACGAGTTTTCATTTTTCAATTTGTACCAACTTTCTGACATTTTTCGTGGCTTTTGCCCTGTCAATTAACAAAGCACAGGGACAGTCATATATCATTTAGGCGTATACCTACAAGAACACTGGCAAAGCTACAGCCACATTTGCATATTTGGGGAAACTCCAAACTCGCAACGACGACCAAAGCTGCGGTATATAACGCCTGCGTCATCAGCACACTTCTATATGGCAGTGAGACATGGACAACCTTTGCCAAGCAAGAAAAAAAGCTCAATACCTTACATCTACGATGTCTACGCCACACCCTCGGTATTTCCTGGAAGGACAAAGTGACAAATGTCGAGATGTTGTCACGTGCTGGCTTTCAGAGTATGTATAAACTGCTTAGACAACGCAGATTACGCTGGCTTGGCCATGTCCGCCGAATTGAAGATGGTCTCATCCCGAAAGATATCTTCTACGGATAACTGGCAGATGGCGAAAGAACAGTTTTGTGACCGCAGCTGAGGTTCAAAGATGTGTGCAAGAGAGACATGAGGGCTGTCACGGAGAGTTATGATCATTAAATTTTCTATATTTTCCTCTTCTTTTCTTCCACCCGTGTTCTCTAATTATTGTCGTTCCTTACCTTTTTCCTGTGTTTTTAGCATCCATTCGTTTGCGAGAAATAATATTTTTCCCATTATCAGTTCGCTAGTTTCGTTTCTCATTTAGAAACGCATTTCATTGCTGATTAAACTGAGAACGCAGTTATGACGTAACGTGTCAGCACGCTACACGAGACGCAGAGTGTTAGAATGCATTCCGTCAGACAGGGGAGCAGACAGCTGTCTACAGTTTCGGCTAAGTTTCTGGGCCTGAAGTGTGAGAATTCACTCCGTCAGACATGATGAGGAAACATTTGTCTGGTAGTTTGCATCTGACATGTAGTTTCCAAGGTAGATTCTCAGTGTCAGGTGATATGACACTCACGCTCCACGGCCAGAGTTGGCGTAAGGTGCGAGAAAGCAAAGTGTCAGTTATGGTTCTCAGGATGAGTTTCTCGGGGTAGGTGCAAAAACTGCCCCTGCAGCGCAGACAAGTTGTCTACATTTGCATCTGACACGTAGCGCTTCTGCCGTTTCTTAGACGGAGGTGTCAGAGACGCAAGGTGGCAGTTACGGCATGCGTTTATGTGTTAAACGTAAGCGTTAAAGACGGAAAAGGGGAGAGTACTTCGTTTTGCGAAATTAAACGTTTACATCTTTGTCTGGAAATAGATATTAACCAGAGTTTGAAACTTTCTTTTCATTCTCCAACTTGCAGTAGACAGAATCACTCGTGCTAGTGAATGAAGCTTGTATAGCGAAGTCATTAGTTTCTCGTCAAATTTTGCCGAGCTTCTAAATACCTATCTAGTGAATTATCCTAGTCGTTGTGAAACTGTAATTCTGTTTGAAGGTAAAATATCATATATAATATCTAGTATTTTGTGAAGTGTTTAAAGTGTTAAATCGCTTATTTCATTTTGCTAGTTAGATTTGTGCAGAGAGTTAATAAATACATAAGTCTGTATTATTTTCTAATGACGTAGTCTCAGTGGAATGCAGAATATATTACAATTTCTAGCTTAAACTCATTGTAGCCAAAAAAAGGAATTTAATTTAACTGCTAATAATCAGACGAGAATAAACTTTCTAAACTAACTTTATTAATGCTAGATGCTTCATGAGTGGTGACCGAACACGTAGGTATTCCTAATTCATGATGACTGATTTTTATATATAACTTATTTCACGGGAAAATTGAAATGATAAGACAAGCTACGCTTGCAATTTAAATTATCAGTTATAGTATGTATAATTATTTGATATGTGTTTTTCCCATTTATGTATAGTGAAACTGTGGTACCAAAACTTTGCCAGCGCTAAGTACGTATAAGTGATATCCGTGAAGAACTAAAACATTTACCTTAGAGTGGCTTGGTGTCACAACGTTACCCCTGTGAGGGTAACCAAAGAGAGTTATCTGTGAGGTGCCGGCTTTGTCAATGGCTCAGATTCGCCTGGCACCCGGTTGAAGATGAGCAGCAGGAGTGGAGAAGGTGAATATAAGACTTTGGGATGAGTTCCCAGCATATAGCCCCAGTGATTCTGGATCTCGTGACATATACCTCCTACCACTCTATCTCCCTCTCTATATTATAATACTAACGAGCCCCCACTCCCCTATTACACTGAGTGAACAGAAGAGAAAGAGAAGAAGAACAGTATGTCTCTTTCGCACACTTTCGTTCCTTCTCTATATATGTAATAACGTGTGTGGGTAATGTAACCACAACTACAACGTTTATTAAAATACTGAAATATAACAACATTCAGTTACAACAATACAAATGTAATAAGAACTAACCTAACTATGGCTGGAAAAGAAGATAATAGTTAGGCAAAAAATACACTCACTAAACTTAAGTCTACACGATGTGATGATGATGATGAATTAACCTAATCTTAACCCCAACAAAAAAGGATATCTTGATTCGGGGCTCGGAATGACTGTCAATAAAACTCTGGGAATTTGTATACACGGGCAAGTCTTAGTCTGCATTCAATAACACTGGACGGTCCACTGGATTTCGTCAGGTGTCGATGGCCTGTTCCTTTTGTCGCTCACAAAGCGAGTGTTGACATTGCGCCGCGTGTCTGAGCTGGCGTGTTCCTATGTTGTTGTTTAAACAATGTTATGCGGTGGAGACTTCCGCTGATATGCAGATGTCCCTGTGTGGTGAAGATATTGGTCTCGGGTGGTGATGATGGTGGAAGCAGGTTATATCTTGGTATTTGTTGGCGCATATATTTCACTGGGAGAATCTGTCCATTACTACAAGTAATTTTGTATCTCAATAATTTGCGTAGGCGCTGGTTTACAAATTCGTCAGTCGGCTCTTGCCCCTTCCGATAATTAAAGTAACGTGGACAGCTCTTTAGTAATGCAACAATCCTGCCTTGGTATTGTCTGCACCCTGTTCTGCGTGGGTGGCTGCGGATGATGGAAAGACCCTTCACCGTCTGGCGAATTCCTTTCTCAAAAAACCCCCGTGGAGAATGGGTAAAGTGGGTGCCGTTAATTACATGTGAGATGCGTGTCGTCGCAGTATCTCTGGTCGGCCCTACTTTTTAGCTTGTCCCGTAATTAACGCCCGCAAAGTAGTAGACAAAGGCTGAGGTATCTCAAAGGTCCCCGGTCTCTACCACTGCGAAGGATAAAAGGATAATCCCGTATAAATACCCCGTAACCTATGCTCCGCATGCGGTGTGTTTGTGTCTGTGAAATCTTACCCTTATAATGAATGACTGTGCGGTCTTATAAGTATAATAATTCTTTGCATGGTGTTTATTGCAATCTGTACTATGAGTATGCGATATAATATTATAATAAACGTGACTGGTAATTACAGTGTTATATTTATTTACATATATGGGAAATAGGTATATATAATCTGACTGAGGTTAAGATATAATGATATAAGGTACAAATCTATATTACACTAACCTTGATGTCCATATCATGAATTTCACTGACACTTGGCCTGAATCTTCCTCGTGAAATATGGAACCAGTATATGCGGGCGGAATGATTTTTTCATACCATTGCCCGAACGATAGATTTCGTTCAGTATATACTGTCTGAATCGCCTAGGGCTATTTTTCCGGTCGCTTCTTGGGTCATGTGAAAATTCGTTTGTTTTCCTTTCGTCAGAATTCAGTCCTCATTCCTAGGTACATTTCCTGTAATATTTTTCTATTATCGTTTCCTTGTTGTTCCTCTCCCAGACAAACTGTCTGTGTGCGTCCTTTGGGGCACGTACAGTGTTGTTCTTCTCGTTATAATTTCGTATTCATACTGCTTTCATGTTGTCCTTGTGCAGACTTTAAGTCTCCCTTAGTCACAACAATACTTGGTTAACACTGGCCCTGTGTAAACATATCCGCAACTTAGTATCAATTATTCCGATAGTCTGTTGGTGCAATGTCCGCGTGTTGTGAAAACATTTCAGGTGAATGTTGTTGCGTGCTGTCTCAGTGTTCTGTAAACCTTTCTTGTAAAATTAGTGGGTTTCCCACGACTGTCTGGTATGCACACAATGGGTATAGAAACGAAATACAAACTCATTCGTCTCTCGCGACACTTGGTACAAAATCTTTACGAGTACTTTAACGGTTAAATGAGATAACGGGCCTCTTGCGCCTGATTTTGATTCTTCCTGAGAAAAAACTTAAGAACAGTGCAGCCTGGTGGCAAGTAAACTATTACAAACAGTAACGTTTTTTCCGCAATTTTTGTCAACTTGTGGTGTGACCAAGAAGGCTACCTTTGATCGAAAGTTACAAACCTGATTTTTTTTCTAAGTAGTGGAAACCTTGTGATTCTGACACAGTGAACCCGCTTACACTAATTCTTACCTGAACTGATAAAGTGACACTAACTTAAAATCTGAATAAACTTATCGCCTGAAGAGAACGCTCCCCGGACAAATTGGATGAAACCAAGATCTGCAGAGCTGGGTATTCGCTTCACTAAACGATAAAACAGACTGTGTCATAGCGTGCGCCAGACGGTGAACAACGGCAAGTTATAGTGTAAGAAAGTGAGAAATGCACGACAGGGCCCTGATGAAAGAACCGAGTGAAAGTAGACTGAGGGATGTTCTTTGTTGATTCACTCACAATTGTAACATTTCTTTATGCAAGGTATTGCTAACTATATATCTATATATTCCCTTATACTAGATCAGAGTATCCAGTCTATTCATACCTTAAAGGGGAAGAATTTTAGACTAAATCATATGCATCTGTGACTCTTTGGGCTATCACTTTCTTCTAACGGGACTGTGGGCTATCCAGCGAGGGAAGGATCATACCAACGGGTCTATCATTCTTGTAGCATTTCTTGATTTTTGTTTATGATTTTTTTGTATATGCTTGATGTGATTTGATATGTTGTGAGAGAAGTTTAGTCTTGATACATAAACTACTCATAAAATTTAGTCCAGCGTGTCGGTCAGTTCGTTTTCCCAAACTATTCATATAATCATTGTTAGAGTTTTTCCCACGTCTGTACGTCTAACTGTCGTCTTATGTGTAGATGTATGTGAGTGGATATATATTTCATATATATGTGTGTAGACTGTCTGACTCAATCTAAATCTGTCGTAGAAGATAGGTGAAAGAGAGAAGATTTTCTTGATTTCAGAGACAGCCTCTACCACAGTTCTACCATCTCACTCGTGAAAATCTATTGCTATTACTACTTCTCACTGTGACTATCACTTATTCAAATCTATTCAGAAGGGACCAACCCAAGTCTTAATTCTCCTATCAAAAGTCTAGTAGTTATGACTGCAGTGGCTTTTATACACCTACAAGAACAGTAATAGGCACCAGATAAATGGTCAAATTTATGATGCACTCACGCAGATGGAGGAACTCAAACAATCTTAATGGACGTATCAAGGCAAACAATGTAATAATAACCATATATTTAGAGAGAAAAAAACTAGTTTGGTATTTAAGAGTTGTTAAAAAGGTAAAGGTAAAGGAACCCGTTACACGCCCATTGAGGCATATTGGGAATATGGTGTTAGGCCCATATTTTCTTGACCGTCGGCACACTAGGGGTGATGTGGTCAGCATCACGCCGGCCGCCTTAACCTTCCCAGAGTTGCTCTGGTACCCAATTTTTGAGGTTTAGTAGACCCCGGAGCCGTTTGCGGTCTAAAAAATCCCACCTCAACTGGGGATCGAACCATGGACTGCCGAGCTAGGAAACCAGTGCACTAATCACTGCACTACCGCGGTTTAAGAGTTGTTAAGTAATTACTATACTCAGTTTCTTCTTCTTCTTGGATCCTTAGCCCCTGGCTGATAAAGCAGTCAGTGGCCATCACGCCTAGTGGCGGCTTAATATTAGACAAACATAAAGGTATGTTTTCAGGCACTCGTAAGAAATAAAGAAGTAGAACACTTAGACAACAGAAAAACAACAGACGTGAGTGGCTTACCCAGGGTTCGAACCCCGTACCTTCCGTACGACAACACCGCCTAGCTATACAAGCGAATCACACTAATGTGTTACTAGTGGCGTCTTGTAGGGCAGCAACAAACTGTCTCCATTTTGCTCGGTCGATGGCCAACCTTCGTGCCGTGCCCCAACTCTGGTTCATGCTTTGCATCTCATTCTCAACTGTTCTCCGCCAGGTTGTCTTTGGTCTCTCTCTCTTTCGCCGTTCTCTGGGGTCCATAGCATAGCAGTTCTGATGATTGTTTCAGGGTCCCTTCTGAGGACATGGCCAACCCAGTTCCAGCGTCTGCCTGCAATGATGGTGCATTAAATTTACTTATTCCCATTTCTCACTCTTCTAAATGGGCTGCAGATGCTGAAAATTTAAGATATTGGCTGTAATTGTTCTCCCGCCACTGTTTTCAAAGGTCTATGTGCTCGTAAAATAATAATAAATTAAAGGAACTTATTTTTATATTGCACATATCTTCTTCTTCTTCCTCGTTCGCCTTCAGACTTCCACATTTATGACTCTAATAAAGGCAGTAGTCATCTCAAGGTTCCTGACATCTCGGTTCGCCTTCAGACTTCCACATTTATGACGTAATAAAGGCAGTAGTCAACTCAAGGTTCCCGACATCTCCAAACAGTTTATAGCACATATAATATTGCTTTCCCCCTTTTAAAATAAAAGTACTTCATTGCACATATAACACAACTTTGAATTCTTATTAAATAAAAACATTTTGTTACTCATGAGATTGATTTATAATACCATATCATTCGAAGCCCAAAAAAACGTGTTAATCATTCTGGAAGGTTTTGATACAAAAGCATTATTCTAATTCATTTTTACCGAACAGTAAGAATAAGCGGCCACATAAAGCAGCACGTTTTTTATTCATTCAAAATCCAGTTCCAACACTGCATGCGCATTGGCTACGGATACAAAATGATACAAAATTCATTCCAGGAACTCCATCAAAAATATTTATTTCCCTACCTCAAGATCCATAAAGGTTAACTCCCCCCCCCCCCCTTTTTTTTTCTTCTCTCTCCCCACCCCCCCCCCCCCCCCCCCACACCCCCCCCCCCCGCCCCCCCCCCCCCCCCCCCCCCCCCCCCCCTAAGTAAAATTGATGGCAATGGTTTTTAACATTTTAGCAAGATTAGTGATGTAGGGGTAAGAAAAATAAAAACAAAAACAGACAACTCTAAAATCGTAGGCGAGATAAACGATGACAACATCATGCATGTTTATGAAAGCCATGATCGTCGCGTGAAGCAGAGTGATTTTAAAAATATAGATTTCTGGGAAACAATTGCGCAATATATGGCGAAAAATGCGGTAATACTTCTGCTATTAACTAAGTATGAAATACATAAGTATGAACTCCTGACAATATTTGAAAGGATTTTGAAATGTTACATAAAGAATTGCGTATGCTACTTGTATGAATGTGTTTCTAGGCTTCAGAGCCCTGTACCTTTTTCATCGTCTCTTATTTTATTTCTCTCCTTTTTGTGCGCTTTCATCATTTTTAAAGTAATCTTTCTTAATTCCGGATTTTACCTAAGTGTAACTTAAATCCCACCTTTACTATTTCCCAAATCATAAATGATCTTTTGGAACACACCTGGCTCGGTTGACATCATTGTTAACACGAGAGACGTCGACATGAGGAATAAAAAGAATTCGTTTGATATTTTAATCCCCTGCTTCAACAAAACGAGTATCATTTGTGCATTTGTACAACAGCACGCCGTCAGAGCGATCGACAACAAAGGACTCGTGACACGCACAGGAATGTTGGTTACCAGATGGTAGGGTACGCTGAGAGCGGCATGTTATCTATAAGATGGGACACTGGAAAAGATTAAAGGACGCTGCTCCCGCCAGCAAAGAGACACAAGGGGACTTCGATCGAGCCGCAAAATGAGGAAGGCATAGTTGGAGAGCCCCCTTGGATGGCTGGGAATGCAGAGTATGCCACACACTTCATTCTCCTAGCTTGGGACCAGATGGGACGATCCTTTAAATGCAAGCCAAGCTGGAGAAACTGGAGCTCATGACTTCGACTCAACACGTTTCGGAATGGCAGAAAAGCAACAGGAAAAGCCTAGATCTACAGTGTAGATAATACCAAGGAGTCTTCAACTTGGTATAGGCTGCTAAAGAGCAAGAAGCTCGGCAACCCTAGTTACACACCAACCAACATTGGCGTAGACTTCCCGCCTTGGCGTTGTGTCCGATTGACAGAGTAATTAGAGCGCTGGTCTCTCGCGGCAATTGTGCTGGGTTCGATTCACGGTATCGACACGCTTCAGTCTACCCAGCTGTAAATGGTACCTGACTTTCCACTTGAGTTGGGGAAGGAAAAGGCATCAAGGAGCGGGAATGGTCACCCCCACCTATCGATGCTGGATCTAGTATAGTGAAGTCTCTAACACTTCCCTCCCCTATGACAGTATCTGCTATGTGACTACCTTTACCATTAGTCTTTCTACAAAGTGAACCATCTGCAATAAATACTCCATGCTCCGTAGGAAGCTCAATAGAAGATGCTGATGACACACAAGCTGAAGACAATGCTCCACACATCAGTTGCATTCCTCAAATGTTTCCTTTATTAACGCCATTCCCATGACTCACTCCCACACTAGTTCAGTCAACCCACCAACCCCGAGCTCATTGCACGCCGTGGCAACCCTTTAAGCGATGTTAAAACATGTTTGTATTTGAAGAAGATAAAACTAGCCAGATTTCACAGAGACGGACGCGTCCCTGAATCAAATTGTTGATTTTCACCACCACAGGCAATGGTAGCATGTATCGATTATATTTAATACACACAGACACTGAATACTGTTCATTTCGAATGATGAATAGAGCTGTAATCATTTCTTCTTTTTTTTTTATCATTTGAAGAGTAGTGTTACCTTAATTTTTTTTTTTTTTTTTTCGTTTCTTTTGTATTGAAAATCTCGATTAATGGAGGCTCACTTGGATAGCGACGGACCTATTATATTCATGGCTATGTTTTAGGCAAAGGAAATTATTATTTTTTTTAAACTTGTCATCTTGTTTTAGCGGTCTCCGTGGGAAGTGAGACAGATAGACAGAGAGAGAGAGAGAGAGAGAGAGAGAGAGAGAGAGAGATAGATAGATAGAGAGAGAGAGAGAGAGAGAGAGAGAGAGAGAGAGAGAGAAGATGCAGGAGAAAAGGTATAGAGATTGGTGGTGCCATAGAGACGTCGTTTTTATTACTAGAGAGACAGAATCATATAGAATCTAGCGGGTACAAAGAGCGACAGACAAACAACTAAGATATATATATATATTGCTGTGGGTATATATCTTAGTTGTTTGTCTGTCGCTCTTTGTACCCGCTAGATTCTATATGATTCTGTCTCTCTAGTAATAAAAACGACGTCTCTATGGCACCACCAATCTCTATACCTTTTCTCCTGCATCTTCTCTCTCTCTCTCTCTCTCTCTCTCTCTATCTATCTATCTATCTATCTCTCTCTCTCTCTCTCTCTCTCTCTCTCTCTCTGTCTATCTGTCTCACTTCCCACGGAGACCGCTAAAACAAGATGACAAGTTTAAAAAAAATAATAATTTCCTTTGCCTAAAACATAGCCATGAATATAATAGGTCCGTCGCTATCCAAGTGAGCCTCCATTAATCGAGATTTTCAATACAAAAGAAACGAAAAAAAAAAAAAATTAAGGTAACACTACTCTTCAAATGATAAAAAAAAAAGAAGAAATGATTACAGCTCTATTCATCATTCGAAATGAACAGTATTCAGTGTCTGTGTGTATTAAATATAATCGATACATGCTACCATTGCCTGTGGTGGTGAAAATCAACAATTTGATTCAGGGACGCGTCCGTCTCTGTGAAATCTGGCTAGTTTTATCTTCTTCAAATACAAACATGTTTTAACATCGCTTAAAGGGTTGCCACGGCGTGCAATGAGCTCGGGGTTGGTGGGTTGACTGAACTAGTGTGGGAGTGAGTCATGGGAATGGCGTTAATAAAGGAAACATTTGAGGAATGCAACTGATGTGTGGAGCATTGTCTTCAGCTTGTGTGTCATCAGCATCTTCTATTGAGCTTCCTACGGAGCATGGAGTATTTATTGCAGATGGTTCACTTTGTAGAAAGACTAATGGTAAAGGTAGTCACATAGCAGATACTGTCATAGGGGAGGGAAGTGTTAGAGACTTCACTATACTAGATCCAGCATCGATAGGTGGGGGTGACCATTCCCGTTCCTTGATGCCTTTTCCTTCCCCAACTCAAGTGGAAAGTCAGGTACCATTTACAGCTGGGTAGACTGAAGCGTGTCGATACCGTGAATCGAACCCAGCACAATTGCCGCGAGAGACCAGCGCTCTAATTACTCTGTCAATCGGACACAACGCCAAGGCGGGAAGTCTACGCCAATGTTGGTTGGTGTGTAACTAGGGTTGCCGAGCTTCTGGCCCTTTAGCAGCCTATACCAAGTTGAAGACTCCTTGGTATTATCTACACGGTAGATCTAGGCTTTTCCTGTTGCTTTTCTGCCATTCCGAAACGTGTTGAGTCGAAGTCATGAGCTCCAGTTTCTCCAGCTTGGCTTGCATTTAAAGGATCGTCCCATCTGGTCCCAAGCTAGGAGAATGAAGTGTGTGGCATACTCTGCATTCCCAGCCATCCAAGGGGGCTCTCCAACTATGCTTTCCTCATTTTGCGGCTCGATCGAAGTCCCCTTGTGTCTCTTTGCTGGCGGGAGCAGCGTCCTTTAATCTTTTCCAGTGTCCCATCTTATAGATAACATGCCGCTCTCAGCGTACCCTACCATCTGGTAACCAACATTCCTGTGCGTGTCACGAGTCCTTTGTTGTCGATCGCTCTGACGGCGTGCTATTGTACAAATGCACAAATGATACTCGTTTTGTTGAAGCAGGGGATTAAAATATCAAACGAATTCTTTTTATTCCTGTGGTGAAGTGGGATGTTATAAATATTTATAGGGGACTTAGTGTACTGACTGAGATCAATTTCTTCGACCTCCTGTTTCGAAGATGTGCTGTCTGGGTACTGTAATGTTTTCAAACGTAAACCCATCTAATGTTATCTTTTCTAATAAGCGTTTTTCGTGATTTTAAAACCTAACTCTGGGAAGGGTAGTGAATTTATCACTGTCCGTCTGAAAAAAAAAGTTAGTGCATGTGGCCTTACACGCGTGATAGTAGTAATTGTGTATCGCGCGACGCGTGTTGCATGCGTTCCTGATATATATATATATCTTCCCATATAATTTTCATGGTGTGTCCGCAAGTAACAAACGCAACGATCACTGAGTCTTCTTCTTCTTCTTCTTCCGTCCTTAGCCAAAGACCGACCAAGCAGTCAGAGGCCATCACGCCTTGTGGCGTCTTAAGGGCAACAGCAGATTGATTTTCTCTGTTGTAGTTTCCCATCACGCCTAGCGGGGTCTTTAGGGCAACAACAAATAGATCCATCTGCCGTTGTTTCCGTAATCGGTGTGACAAGCCAACGGGTGATCACTGAGTGAGAAGCTGAAAATCGAACAGACAGATACTTAAACATGTTGGGGCGACAAAAAAACTGTAGAACATGTCCTCCAAGACTTTCGCTTACGTCAGACGAGCAGAGTGGCAGCATGACCTTCTCCGATACAGGTGAGAAAGAAACTATATAATGACGGGGGTAGGCTGAGACGACGTACCGCCTTTATAAGAGAGATAGATGCGGTTATTTAAGAGCGGAAGAAGAAGAAGACATTCGTCTTCTTTTTTCGCTCAGTGATGCCACCACTACAGCTGATCTCCTTACAGGAAGCCTGCGTCAAACTGCCCGTGCTCTTGTAGCAGTGGTGTCTGAAGCACTTTTAAAACAGCTAAAAAGAAAATACATGTAAATGTCATCCAATGTTATGCACCAACTAATGACAAAGAAGAGTCTGTGAAAGAAGCATTTTATACTAGACTACAGGAAATTATGGATTAAGTAAAAAGAAGAGACATCACAATTTTGATGGGTGACATGAATGCAAAGATAGATACAGTCAATACCGGATTTGAAGAAGTCATGGGAAAACATGGGCTAGGAATAATGAATGAAAATGGGGAACTATTCTCAAACTTCTGTGCTTCAAATCAACTGGCTATAGGAGGAAGCATGTTTACACATAAGAAATGCACAAGGCAACATGGATATCACCAGACCATAGAACAGAAAATCAGATTGTTCATATATGCATAAAGAAGAAGTTTAGATCATCATTGCAGGATGTAAATGTATATAGAGGAGCAGATGTGGCATCAGATCACCACCTTCTGATAGCCAAAGTAAAAATGAAACTCAAGAGATATGTAACAATGCAAAATTATAGACAACAATTTAATGTAGGACATCTAAGAAATCAAGAAACAAGAGACAAATTTGCGGTCACAGTATCCAACAAATTCCAAGTGCTCCAACAGCTGGAAGATGTAGAGAATACAGAAGACTATTGGCAGCAGGTCAAAACTGTATGGAAGGAGACATGTGAAGAAATACTGGGGAAAAGGGAAAGACAACAAAAAGCATGGATAACAACAGAAACCATCAATAAGATAAAAGACAGACAAAACAAGAAAGCAGATTTAAACACAAGCAAAACCAGAAGTTCCAAAGCCAAGGCTCAAGAAGTGTACACAGAAGCAAACAAAGAAGTAAAAAGAAGTATCAAAAGAGACAAGAGGAAGTATATTGAGGAGTTGGCAAGAGAGGCAGAAGATGCTGCAGCCAAAGGAAATATGAGAGAACTGTATAGCAGCACAAAGAAGCTAACAGGGAAATATAAGCAAACAAGTTGCCTCATAAAAGACAAGAATGGGAAACTGCTCAGCAATATACAGGAGCAAATGAAGAGGTGGACAGAATATTTTGGTGACCTTCTCAATAGACCAGCTCCACAAAAACCCCCGGACATCCAGCCAGCAGAAGAAGAGCTACAAATTAACGGTGAAAGACCAACGAAGGAAGAAATAAAGAAAGCCATAAAGCTTCTAAGAGATGGAAAAGCGGCTGGACCTGATGGCATTCCAGCAGAGGCCATAAAAGCAGATATCGACACGGCTACAGAGATGTTATATAAATTACTTGGTAAAGTCTGGGAAAAGGAAGAGATACCAGCAGAATGGAAGGAAGGATATCTGGTTAAGTTGCTAAGAAGGGAAATTTACAAGAGTGCACAAATTATAAAGGAATAATGTTACTATCAGTGCCAGGAAAAGTATTAAACAGGATTATCCTTGAGAGATTAAAAGAGTCCATAGACAAGAAACTGAGAGATGAACAAGCAGGTTTTCGACAAAACAGATCATGTACAGATCAGATAGCCACTTTGGGAATAATAGTTGAACAAAGTCTGGAATGGAATTCACCACTATACATCGGATTTGTGGACTACGAAAAGGCATTTGACAGTGTAGACAGAGAATCACTTTGAAAATTGATAAGGCATTATGGAGTTCCCCTGAAGATCATTAATTTAATAAAGAAAACATATGAAGACATGACATGCAGAGTTCTTCACGAAGGACAGCTTACAGAACCGTTTGGGATAAGAATAGGAGTGCGACAGGGATGCCTCTTGTCTCCATTTCTTTTCTTACTAGCAATAGGCTGGGTTACGAGATCATCGACAACACACAACAGAAATGGAATCCAGTGGACTCTGACAAAGCAGTTGGATGATCTGGATTTTGCTGATGACTTGGCTCTTCTGTCCCATAACCGTAATCAGATACAGGACAAATTGAAAACACTCGATGAGAAGTCACAGCAATTGGGTCTGAAAATACACAGGGAAAAGACAAAAGTAATGAGAATAAATGCAGGTAATGATAACAGGGTTGAACTTGAAGAAACACCAATACAAGATGTAGAATCGTACACATATCTTGGCAGTAATATAGACAAAGTTGGAGGGACAGACAGCGATATCAAAATAAGAATACAAAAAGCAAGAGGAGCTTTCATTGCATTGGGAAATATATGGAGATCAAGAGAAATCGGATCCAACACGAAAATAAGAATCTTCAACTCAAATGTGAAGTCAGTCCTATTGTATGGCTCTGAGACATGGAGAACAACAAAGACAACAACCAAAAAGCTACAGACTTTCATAAATGGGTGCTTGCGTAGAATAGAGGGATTAAAATGGTATGAAAAGGTTACCAACGTGGAACTGATGACAAGAACTAGACAAGTGCCAGTGGAACAAGAGATGAGAAGAAGACGATGGCGATGGATAGGGCACACACTGAGGAAACCTGTTGATAGCATTACAAGGCAGTCCTTGTTCTGGAACCCTCAGGGCAAGAGAGGCAGAGGTAGACCAAGAAGCACATGGAGAAGAGAGCTGGAAACAGAGGTGAAAATGAGGAGGAGAACGTGGAAAGAACTTGAGATGATGGCACGTGACAGGAGGACTTGGCATGTGTTTGTTGAAGGCCTACGCTCCTTTGGGAGTGGAGGGTTATGATGATGATGATGCCACCACTACAGCTGATCTCCTTACAGGAAGCCTGCGTCAAACTGCCCGTGCTCTTGTAGCAGTGGTGTCTGAAGCAATTTGCTTCACATAATGAGGTTGCCTTCCCAAGCACAACCTCATATTAGACATCTATTTCGACATGCCAGAGAGAACAGTAGGCTTATTATTTCTTTGTTTCCCAGATATATTTGAGATAATGAAATTGTTCAGGAAGCTTTTCGTTATGAACAGGATCTGTATTTAAACAGACGGTTTAAAAATAAGAAAGAAAAAAAAAGTTCACAGGAATCTGTCGTGTCAATCTTGAACTCGTCTACATGTTGGAAGAGTTTGCCAGGTCATTTAATGGCTGAATCGTGAGATGTAGCCGAGCAATTTGATTCTCTGTGTTGTGATTTCTCCTTTTTAATAGGCGGGGGGAATGAGTTTCTAGCAGACAAACAAGCGCGCTCACAGACAAACTCACATTCGTGCGAACTTAATCAAACCAAAAAATTGAAACGTTTTTCGTCATTGCTTGTGGTGTGGTTTTTTTTTTTTTCCTTTTCGTCCCTAGGGCTGAGGTCATTTTATATAATTGTTCAGGGTATTTCACTGTTCAAGTTATAGGAGCAAAAAATGTTGCTAGATGTTTGACTTGAATTTTTAGAAGTGATGACGGAAAACTCTGATGTGATTGATAATTTGTAAGGCCACGTTAATAACTGTCTATGTGCGTGTGTATATCTGTGTTTGATTGTATGTATATATGTATGTATTTTGACAATTTTAATAATACTCCTTTTGACATGTTGTATCATATCATATCATTACATGGCAATGCCTTTTATGAAGCTTAAAGAGTCTTATATATTTGTAACAAAAATATGCGATGTAAAAACACCCACATTGAACTACTTAAGACGTCTTCCGCAATTTGATAAATTCTAATGATTCTCCTATATGACATGTTGTATTTTATGATATCATGTCAGTACATGTCAATGTATTTTACGGAGAATAAAGATTCTGATATGTATGTATGTATGTATGTATGTATGTATGTATGTATGTATGTATGTATGTATGTATGTATGTATGTATGTATGTATGTATGTATGTATGTATGTATGTATGTATGTATGTATGTATGCATGCATGCATGCATGCATGCATGCATGCATGCATGCATGCATGCATGCATGCATGCATGCATGTATGTATGTATGTATGTATGCATGCATGCATGTATGCATGTATGTAAGTAAGTATTTATGTATTTATGTATGTATGTATCTATGTATGTATGTATGCATGTATGCATGTATGTAAGTAAGTATTTATGTATTTATGTATGTATGTATGCATGTATGCATGTATGTATCTATGTATGTATGCATGTATGCATGTATGTATGTAAGTAAGTATTTATGTATTTATGTATGTATCTATGTATGTATGTATGTATGAAGATTATTTTGGGTAGAACTGAATGAAGAATTCGTGCGTGAAGGAGTGAGTGTAAAAGTGCATGACAGTGGCCATTAAAATGTACATTTAAACGTAGATGAAGATGTGAGTCTGACATACAAGTCAGCAAACACTTTTTATTCTGGATTTAAATCACATAAACTTAACCTAATTCTAAGTGAACTAAAAAGTTAATCGTCAAAGGAAGAATAGTGCTAGAAATGAAATGTGTTGTCGCGAGAGGTTCAGATGTTATTAAAATGTAAGATATCCTAGACAAAAAGATGTATCAGATGATACCAGGATAGTGCCAGATAAGAGACTGGTCTTACAAGAAATACCCCCTTCTCTGAAAAGAGCAAGGGTGTATCGACAATCAAAGGGAGGGTCAAGCTGTATGAACCTTCAAGTATGATGATAGTGTTTGTTCCTGAAGGTTTAAGTGCTACTTCTCAAGATCCTCCGTTGAATAATGGTTATTATACGAGGGGCATTCAGAAAGTAATGCACCACATCGTTTTTCTCAGCTAATAATAAAGATAGAAGCATGAAATTTTGCACACTTCAAATATGGCATGTACCAATTGTGTGCACCAAATTGCACCGCAACCGGCCAAATAATACGGCTGCCCTAAACTGTTGAAATGGAGCGTGTTAACAACTTGCGTTATAAACAGCGAATTGTGATAGAATTTCTCGTTGCAGAGAAGGAAACTGTTGTGAATATTCACAAGCGTCTATGTGATGTGTATGGAAGTTTTGCAGTCGACAGGAGTACAGTCAGTCGCTGGGTTCGGAGAATCAAAGAATCAGGAATTGGAGATACGGAGCTGCTTGATCCGCCGCGCTGTGGACGACCTGCCACAGCCACCAATGCAGAAATGTTGAAATGCGCTGAGGGCATTATTCTTACTGATAGGCGAATCACTACTCAACAATTGGCCTTACAGCTGTCAGTCAGCATTGAGAGGAGAGACAATCAATTGGTAAGCTTACATTAAGACATTGTAAAAACTCAATCAACGTTTTCGCAGAGTTCGGCCGCACAAGAATCCAGCAGACCTGCTTCTCCTTTACGACAATGCGCGCCCTCACACAAGTCTGGCAACACGGGAAGCAATAACCAAATTGGGTTGGACTGTACTACCCCATCCACCCCATAATCCCGATTTGGCACCCTCTGATTTTCATCTATTTGGTCCACTTAAAGATGCACTCCGTGGGACATGGTTTGAAGATGATGAAGGAGTGATTCATGCAGCAATGAAATGGCTACATGATCAAGACAAAATCTGGTACGGGCTAGTAATACATGCACTCCTTTTCGCTGGCATAAAGCCGTACAAGTTGATGGGGATTATGTTGAATAATACCGATGTTTGCATGACATATCCATGCATATTGTGTATAAATTTCATGCTTTTTGAATAAACAGCTCCTGAGAAAAACGATGTGGTGCATTACTTCCTGAACGCCCCTCGTATTTGTATTGACTCTGCAAGGGGATTAATTAATTAATTAATTAATTATGTAATATATATATCAACCAGAACCTTAACTCAATTTAAATAATTAAGCAAGACTGATTGTACATATTTACAATTTATTGATCCTATACCGTTTCTCTTTTCGGTTAGGAAAATTATAACGAATTTAAATGTTTTTACAAAATAAAATAAATAAACATGGAATGTCAATTTCCACAATAGTTCAATATGATAAATTTATCTTTAAAATATCAATTATTTATTTCACATATAGTTATCACTTTCGCCGGACTGTGAAGTTAGTAATCAGTTTAAAAAAGTCCTTCATGAGTCATCACTCAATCTGGTTTTGTTATTTGTATTTTATTTGTTATATAATGTCTCTGGATAGTCTGACCAGTGGAATTGCGTTTCTACTTATCTGTTTAGATGAGAAGCATCCGACTATAGCCAGGATCACACAATGTCTGGATCTCCAGGCCGGGGAAAACAGGGTGACTAGTTCTATGAACCTTGAGAACGTTCGCACCACAGAGTCCCACAGAAGTGGATGTCTCGTACAATCTTGGTAGTTGCAGGATAAAACCTAGAATACAAATAATCACAACCCCTGTATGGTCCAGCACTATTCTGTCCTTACACACAATGGACGTAACAAACAGTGTCAGACATTGTGCTAACATTTGCATAGGACAATTTACCACAGTACCACTCACAGCCAGTTCAATGTGATTACACTTTCCTTATAAATCCTAACTTACATCCATTTGTCCATGATCTGCTTCCATTCAATGATTTGGTTTAGTATAAACTACTAAGTGACACCTTGATCAATACATGTTAACACATCCTGTCATCCTTTCTTATGGTCCTGATAAGTGTGTCGTTCCTTTAAGAAATACTCCTTTAAATACGTTATCAAACTTACAGTCGTATTTTTGCCATCATTCTCAATTGCTCTACACACTTCACAATGCTGGCTTTCGTCTCCAAAAGCCAACACATGCTTGCGTTCCAGCCGGCAGCACACTCGTCCTGTAATTTTTTTCTTAACACATACCACACCTTTCTAACACACAAGTGGATTAATCACAGGAAACTTACATAATTATATATATATATATATATATATATATATATATATATATATATAAATATATATATATATATATATATATATATATATATATATATATATATATATATATATTCTTTCTTACCCTCAGGCAATACACATAAGCTGTAACAGGCTGTTAATAGGTATCTAGGTCTGCTATGCAGATGCAGTGGCAAAGTATTTGACAGCAACACTTTTGCCGCTCTCTTCTGTTCAGCTTGTGTTTGAAAAAGTTGTGGCCTCAAATCAGCCAAGTTCAAGGACTTTTATACTACCGCTCCCCCGTCTCGGAGAACATGGGCCAAAACCGGTGTTAGGAATTTAAAAACGAGGCGTATTTCTGCCTTCTTTTCAATGTGCAAAATTTTAATATTCATTATCTTTCTTAATTCTGGGCCGATTTTGATCATTTAAAGCTAGAATTATACTGTGAATTTATCTCTACCGTTCTATATAATAATTGTTTAGGTAGCAAAATGCATTTAAATCTATGCAGACTTTAACTAACTAAATTGGGGACTACCCTGATGTATAGATGTCATTTTAAACGATCTTTCTCTATAAATGAACTACTATTCGAGGAAGTCTTTGCACCTACCTCTCAAGTAACATTCCCGTTGTTGAAATATCTATACCTTTCCGTTTAAACATCTTTAGTCCTTAAGAAATTAAATAACTTCTTACTATCATTTGCACAAAATGGGCCTCTATGTTAAACATAAAAGGTTTCATTATACACACCAGAGAAGGGAGCGTTTTCATTGGCTATTGTATCGGTCCATTTTCCCATAGTATGGCGTGCGGTAAATATGACCGTGTTGTAAGACAGACCAAATCACGACATGTGTAAACCACTCATTGTCACCTACCTTTCTATCTAACGTTAAACTAGGTGATAAAATACTGTCATTTGCTGTTAGATCGAGGTTACAGTTACTGGAATGCAAAAGTCTTTTACATCTATACTACCCACAGTCATATACGAAAAAGCTCAAAATATGTAACCACCCATGCGAAACAGTGTCACATTTATTAAATCGATGTACCAAATTTCAAATCTTATACCAACAAAGGCACAATAGAGTTGTAGAAATCCTCAAACAGTAATAATAGTTACATAACAATAAATAAAGAAATAATTGTTAAACCATCTCTTTTCGGCTGCAGTAATATCTCATTTAAATCACGAGCCGTAAAACCTGATTTAACAATAATCAATCAACAGAGCAAAACAGCTTTTCTAGTAGAAGTAGCAATACCATATGATGCACATTTAGATAAATGTTACCAACGTAAATTTGATAAGTACTATCCACTGACTGCGGAAATTAACAAATTAGGTTATCGTACTGATAATTATAATTGGTAGTTTGGGACATGTGCATGCAAAGTGTGTTAGTGGATTAATGTCGCTGGGGTTGCGGAAATTTGAAGCCAAAGTTTTATGTAAATATGTCAGCATCAGTGCAATTATAGGTTCTTACAGAATATGGAAACTTCGATGTAAAAAACACCCATTTTAATTTGATGGAGATGTTTTCGCACATTTGTTAAATCTAATCTCAATTGTGCTCTGTTTAATATACCAAATTACTATTGTATTTGATGCTTTATTTAGTATCTCAATCCACTACATGTCAATGTATTTTATAGCAAACAAAGATTCTGATAAAACCCCCATGTAAAAAATACCCATATTGATCTACTTGAAAGGAATTCCACAGAAATTTATTAAATTTTAATAATACTCCTTTTTGGTATGTTGTACCATTTCATTACATGCCAATTGTAGCGAAAGGTTTTTCTAGTGTGATGATAATGGTAGAGAAGAAGTATAATTTCTCTCCAGAAAGTATGAAGTCCCAGTGCCAGAGAAGTACACTGGTATCACAATTGAGTTACGGCTGTGAATACTCTGAGCTGGACAATAGATTTAGGCTTCAGAAGTATACTGCACCACTTTCGCTATAGTAACCCTATGTGATAATATAACCTACTTAATTAAATTAGAAAAAGTAACTCAAAATTTAACAGTTAAAAATTTACCAAGTCAAATGAGTACAATTTCATAATGTATTATGTACATCTGTCTAGCTTTGTAATGAGAAATGGGTGTTGGAAGATGGTAAAATGTATGATTATTTATATTTACAAAGTAAAATAAATAATAGTAAAAAGTCTTGGATGTATCTTCCAATGAAATTATAAAGTCTGTCACAGTAGTTTTGGTATCTCTTGCTATCTAGTCTCTAGCATTTCTCATCATTGACTATCGCTTTGTAACGCTCACAGTGTTTGTAGGGTTGGGTACACGTAAACTCAACTTGCATTACGTCACGTCTGTTCGAGGTTTCTGAGACACACTGGTAATCAAGAAGACTTTCCTTCAGCCCGCCCTATAACTACGGGGGACTAAGGTGTTGAAGATTGTTTGACCACTAGGCTCCAGTTAGCAGGATCAAAGGTCCTCAAGTCTTTAGTTGGTACTTGATCACGAACTCGATCAGACACTAGATCATGAGCTCGATCAGGAACGATCATAAAACATGGAACAAAAGATAATAGGTGGCTATGGTGTTCCAACAAGCTCACCCACTACTGATGTTCATGAGGCGACTATGTCTTCAGTGTTTGTATATAAATGAGCGATTCATGGTAGTATGTTACATAGATAGCATGATAAGATAGTGTCTACTGTGCAGAAGATAACACAATATATGAATAAATAACATGTTATGATACATGGGTAAGATATAACCTTTGCCTTCCACTTATGGATGCCAAGTCACTTATGTACTTGCTGGTATGTCGTAAGCTTCCAGGCAAGAACTTGCCATGATATATTTGGCTAACCAATTAATTGTTATGCTTCCTGACAATGCCGGTGGAGGTTATCTCTGGTTAGCGTCACTGGCTTCCTGTATACCCTTTTTAATTAGGTCTGATACAATGAAATCGTAAACAAAATCTGAAGTAAAATGATATTAGTCACACATATATCTTTAATAAACTTACATACCCTCTAGGATTAATAAGCGCACGGTGACGCTGTATTTGCTGAAGTCTATCTGCCCTGCACGCAGCGTGAAAACATCTTTTCTTGCAGATACTGTCTTCCAGTCTCTCACTCTGGCGTCTGGATTTTGTGTGTGTGATTTTAAACGGGCCGCTCTGTCCTTATATTTAGGCTACTCTCCCGTACGAGAAAGCACCGTCTTGAGTCCGCTTAGATTTGTGTTAAATCTCTTGGTTTGAGACGATCTGTGCATCTTCTGTACTTGTTTTCTCTTCTTTTCACTACACACTTATATCTTTCCTTCCTTCCTAGGTATCCTTTCATTTTCCCAATAGGAAGCGTTCATTCTATCCAAGTTTTATCAAAATCCGTTGAGGTATGAATTTATAATAAATTCTTAAAGATCATGAACTAACTATTAGCAGATGTGATGACTATGAAAAATATTAATTATTTTTAAAACTACTTACATTTGAATAATATCCTTTTGGAAATCACTCATTCTCTATCTCCTTATATGAATTATTACAGTTGTAATATCATTCCACCAAACTTGCGCTTTGTGGCTTTAGATTTTCTTTCCTAACAATGCAAATTTTAAGGTCGGCCATGTTTCATATATTCGCTCAATGTTCAAATACAGTGAAAGACGCAGTCAACGCCTTAACAAAATACAAGTGCCCAAGCCTAGGCTTGACTTATACAATAAAAGCTTAGAATACTCTGCTGCTCATCTTTGGAACTATCTTCCACATTATCTAAAAGATAACAACCTCAGTCCCTATTCATACAATCGTAAACTTTTCGAATACTTTATGAGTTCTGATTATCTGCCCCCCTAATGCGATTATTTTTCCGAACAAATGATATAATATCGAATGTAGGTTTAATGATGATGTTAGTGCTTTTCAACATATTTTGTTTCATGGTAATACTTAGTTTGTACTTTTCAACATATTTTATTTCATGTTTATAATTAGATACTGTGAATGTGAGTATGCTATTATTTTACCTTTACAACTTGAATTCCTTGAATTGATGGGTAAAATGTTTGTGAGAACAAATGAAATCAGTATAAAAGACGAGAGAAAGGAAGGGCAGAATGTCAGACGGGCCTGCGTGCCCAATTCTCAACCCTTTGAAAATAAAGTTCGTTCGTTCGTTCGTTCGTTCCTTCCTACACTTTCCCAATGCTGTACGGCTTAGGCGAAACGCAAATATTTCAGCCCAACGTCAACTTCAAAGCAAGACCCACCGAGCTGTCCCGTCACCCTTATATCGCTGTGTGTCGCTGTAGCGAGATCAGTGATACAATCGCCAAATACAGTAATATGAAACCCTTACGATAAGTAAATTTACCACCCCGCCCGTGTTTGCCCAAAGTCATCGCCCACGCCTGCGATTCGCGCTGGATTTGAAAAAAAAACATTAACGCCAAAGTGAACGATACCAACACCACTAGCTTTTTCGTTACGCTGTCAAAAGATTTAAAAATAACATAACACGTGTGTCGTTCCCAAAAAGAGTGATAGAAAAAAGGAGGAGTGAAAGGAGAGAAGGAGGAATAAAACCTTGACTAAAGCGTTACGGTCTTGCTTATGGTACCACAAAACGCAAATGAGAGGCTGGCGTTTTGAAAAATCAACTAATGCCTTAACAACCGTTGTTAGGGCTCATTTTTTCCCCCTACAGTTAAGGTTTGAATAAAGTATTTGGACATCTGCTAATGCACGGGATGATACCACATTTCAAAACCAACCGCATTAGTCCCTCTCCGTCCTGAAAATTAAATCTAACACTAAAGACGGCTGGCGATCGGCCAAAAAGCGTGTTTCATTTTCTTAGAACCAGCGAGAGAGAGAAAAAATAAAGGGGGGATTGCCATGGAGGGAAACCTAAGCTAGCGTTTGCATTGTGAAAGTGAAACTAATAACCAAATTGGGAAGGGTAGCGAAAACGGTGGTAAGAAACATAGATGAATTATTGTATTCTAAGTGAATAATAAATGAAAGAAAGGACAGTTGACGACTGAAATGATAATCATCATCATCATCAGTTGCCATCTCCACAACGGAGGTTGGCTGTAATGGATCTCCAACGTCTTCTGTCTCTTGTCTTGGTGGTACACTCTGATAGACTCTTTCCCGTCCATCTCTTGATGTTATCTTCCCACTTATAGCGCTGTCTTCCCCTTGCACGTTTACCTTCAACTCTCCCTTCTGTTATGGTCTTCTGCAAGGTGTTATGCCTTTTTATGTGGCCAAAGTATTTTAGCTGCCGAACTTTGACCTCTCTCATTAGTTCTCTTTTCATACCTAGATTTTCTAGGACCTCCTTATTTGTTTTCATCTCTTTCCATGAGATACGCCCCATTCTTCTATATATCCACATTTCAAGAGCCTCATTTCTTTCTTCCAAATGCTTATTCATCGTCCATGTTTCTGCACCATACAGAAATGCAGAATATATATAACACTTTATGATTCTCAGTTTTAATTTATGAGATAACTGTTTGGATGTCAGTATATGTTTCATGTTGTTGAATGTAGCTTTGGCCATTCCTATTCTCTTCTTGATTTCTGTTTCACATCTGCCATCTTCTGTTATTATATGACCAAGATATACGTAGCTCTTGACTTGTTCCAGGATTTTCCCATTTACGCTTATCTTTAATGTGGGTTTATCGTCTGTTTTGCTAATTATCATAGTTTTAGTTTTCTCAATATTAATGTCGAGTCCATATTCATGACTTATACTGTTCACTTGCTTCACTAGTTCTTGTAACTCCTGTTCGCTTTCAGCTAACAACACGGTATCATCTGATACTTGGTTATTATGATATGTTATCTTACCGTAGAGGAAAAGTATGTTATTTGAATAACTGAAGAAGAAAAATCGAAGATGAAAAATACGATAAATAGAGAAATAAAAACATAAGGGCTAGATGACAGGCAGTCGTCTGGTTAATAATTGCTTTTCCCCATTAAAATCGCTTAGATATTAACAGAAATAACGTAGAAAATAAAAAACTGAAAGACAGAAAGACGAACACCTTGATATCCCCACACAACTTTGAAAATCTTGTGGACTTTACATTTTTTGAACGTGTAGTTTTGAAAAGAGAGTCAAGTCAGCGTACCCTAATCTGATTGGTTTAGAGGAGCATAACTAAAGAGGGGATATAACGAACGTTTTGCTAACGCTTAGTTGCCACTTGAAGAAAAAACTTTTCAAATAAGGTTATCATCAGACACAAGGTTTTCATGACCATTGCCTTTGCTGTTCTGGCCGGTGGCAATCTCAGCTTGAACCATTGATCGCCGGTTAACCTATTATTTGTGATTAATTCATTGATTGCGGTAAGATAAACATTATTATTGATATGTATATGTATTATTAATATGTATATGCATTATGGATGTGTAGAGGCTCACATAGATAGGCGCCAAACCACAAATTTGTGGTGTGCGACATTTGCCATTGTGGAAGCTTAAAACTTCTTAGAAAAGCCAGGCATGCCTGAGTAGAATTATGGAGAAAATGAAAGTCCATATGGTTTGAAAATTGATATATACTATTATGACTGTAAGACCAGCAAAACCACTGGCCGACTTCGGCAAGTCACAGTGTTTCACATGACTTGGTAAAATAAATATATTTTCCTATGAAAAGAATGTATCAAACTGATGAGATTGAAGATTTCCTGAGTATGAAGCAGTCACAGAATAAGATAGGGACGAAAGCTAATTTGTTTAGCACAGGAAGCTGATTTTAAACTGTTTAATGATGTGTAATTGTTAGATGTGGAGAGAGTTATGTATGAAATACTTAGGATGCCTTAATCCTCTTATTTGCAGGGTTGCATCCTAAGACACTCAGTGTGCCACAAAGTATTATTGGAGCTGCAGAGTTCGAGGCAACAGTGTTTATTTGCCTATAACTTGAAGCAAGTGTGCTGAAGAAGTTTCCAAATCTCACTGTCGTGACGAATGTATGGTTGCTGATAAAGTCAACAGATTTCACAAGAAAATACAGATAAGCCACATCTTCCACGGGCTTAATGAGTGTTCACTTAACAAAAACTCTCCAATATTGCAAGAAAACAGTTTATAAAGTGATGAGACAATTCGTCCCTCATAATCGTGACTAGTCATAGAATCTAGAGCTTCACCAGGGATTTCCATATTAAAATCATTTACATATTGACAGTTAAGGACAAGTTGTCCTATAGACTTAATTAATTAACTGTAAATATATTTCATTCCATTTTGAGTTTAAACATTCCTGTACCCAAAAAGATTTGTGGTACAGGAAATTAAAAATTGTAAAATACTATTCTAACTTTAACCACTGACTTGTTTAATTACTTTTCATTGAGTTAAATTGTGTTTGTTGTCATACACTCACTATTACATTTGCATTACCCTAGGCACCTAGCCAGATTGATACACAGACACCAGAAATATATAAAATAGACTCAAAATATATCGCAGATTGAGGTCGTAGGGTTGTAGCAGTCAGGTACCCTGAGAACATCATCTTCAACTATTAGACTCAGGGACTTGCATAGCTGACCTCACTCTGTAGACAAATAATATTTAACTCTTGTAACATCAAAACCCACTACATATATTGGGGTCCCGTCTGGGATTTTAAAGTAAAGTTAACATTAAAGATCCAGGAAATCCCCATTTTATTAAGCAGTGTTCAGAATTAAGTGAACTATCATTGCCCATTATTAGTTAGTTAATTAGAAATATTTGTTGGCTAATTTAGTTAGATTAATAACATTTGGTACAAGCAAAAGATGGCAGACTTGGCCAAGTTCAGATCTGCTGCTGTGCAGTCTGCAAGGGAGATGGGCATGGAAGGGGAAGTTCTGATCCAATATGTGACATCAGAATGTGATAAATTTATTGAAAGAGAAGATAAGAGATTAGCGGAGGAGAAAAGAATTCAATTAGAAGATGCTAGGGAGGCTAGGAAATTAGAGGCTGATAGGGAGGCTGAAATAAAGCGGCTACAATTGGAGGAAAAGAAATTGGAGACAGAGAAGGAAGAAAAGAGATTGGAGGCAGAGGAAAGAAGACAGGCGGCAGAACGGGAAGCAGAGGACAAACGCTTACAAAGGGAGCACGAGCTACGACTAAAAGAGTTAGAATTGCAAGGCCATGCTCCAGAAAATGGTAACAGCACCTCTACCTCTGATGTTGCTGCCAGTCAGGGGCCCTCCAATGTAGCCATGAACTTCCATTTTGACCCTTTTGTAGAAAAAGAGGATGACATTGAGTCATTCCTCTCTAGATTTGAAAGACTAGCTACAACTTATGGTTTAGAGAGGGAAAAAGGGAGTTTGAAAGTATCCAAAGGGCTTAGGAGAACCTCGTATGAGGTATTTTCAAAGTTGAGTAGGGAAGATCAGGAAGACTATGACAGTTTAAAGCAGGCTCTCCTGGTTAGATATGAAAAGAATAGTGAATTTTACCGGAAAAAATTTAGAACTGCAAAACTACTTTCCGGGGAGACTTACCGCCAGTTCTCTGCACGCCTAGAGACATACTTGGAGAAATGGACTGCTCTAGGGAAAACCCAAGATTTAAAGGAAATGAGTATGATGGAGCAGTTAAGAGAGTCCATGGCTCCAGACCTGAGAAAATTTCTCACGGAACAGGGTGCTGAGAGACTGGGGGAGATTCTTAATGTGGCTGAACGGTATCAGGCAGCCCAGGCAGAAGTAGCTAGTAGTAGAAAGAGGCAAGTAGATCATAATAGACCTCCTTCAGACCAAGATGAATATTATAATCATAATAGGGAACAAAACCCAAGAGGTAAACCCAACTATGATAGACCCAGATTTGAACCTTGAGATAGAAACCCGCAATTCAATGATAGGAAACCCTACAGACCAGAAGAAAAATGGTGCAAAATCTGTAGGATGCAAAATCATAACACAATTGAATGTGGTAGGAAAGTTCCTCCATATCACGCTGCATTCATGATAACAGTGGACAAGGGAAGAAAGAAGGACTTGCCTACAGAACAGCATGAACCTCATCATCCCCCCATCTGTGAAGAAGTGACATGTAATGGTGCAAGAGTTAAGTGCCTTTACGATTCCGGTTTGGAATATGACTCAGTTGTGAGTGCAAACCTGGTGCACCCTGACCAGTATACCACAGAGAAAGTGGAAATACAAGGGGCCCTAAAGGGAACAGCCACCATGACACTTCCCGTAGCCAAGATCAATGTCAAGACTAGGTATGTGGAAGGAGCGATTAGAGCAGCAGTGTGCAAAGACCCTAATTACCCGCTGGTGTTAGGAAAAAGGTATGTTTTTCTAGGGAGCTCTGTAAAACCTGTGATAATGGCCACGCTTAAGGTCAGGTCGACCCCTAGTCAGGAGGAACCACCACTAATTTATTCTCATAAACAGATGAGAAAGGCCCAGGCAAAGGACAAATCATTAAAACCTTGCTTTGGCAAATTGCCAAACAGCCATACACCCCCTAGAAAAGGAAAATTCTATATGAAGGAGGGACTGCTCTTTAGGAAAGCTGGAGCAGGATCCACAGGATATGGACAGCTAGTACTGCCATGGGAGTATAGGGAACAAGTGATGGCACACGCACATATTGTACCAGACGGTGGACACCAGAAGATGGGTACCACCCGTCAAAGGACATCTATGACATATGTCTGGCCAAATGTAGCTGGGGACATTGCCCAGTATGTACAAAATTGTGACCAGTGCAGCAAGGTACATTCCACAGGGTGAAAAAACAACAATCAGATGCCAGCCAAGCATTCTGAAAAACATGGGCCTAAAATAAAAGGATAAAGAGAAATAATAAGGTAGACACAGTGGATAGGTATGCACCTTCTCACAAACAGTCTTCCCCTAAAATAGCTAGAATGGCAACTCTGCGTATGACACCCAGAGATAAAATAAACAAAGACCAGTCATCCTAGGCTCAATTTGAAGCCGCATTCCGGGAACTGGCGAAAATTAGCATTGAGGATAGCAATGAGGATAATCGGACCACAATGAAACCGAAACTCAGTGATCACTCGAGAAAAGTGGGGAGCGGGCGTTTGAGCCCCTGGGAAAATGAGCAGCTCGCCTCACATTATGGTTATTAATGTGGCATTATAAGGGCACCGGTGAACGGGTTAGTGACCGGCCCTATACAGTCCATTTGGAAGTATTGTACGGACATTGGATTGAGATCTCACATATTATAGCAAGTGCTACGGGCGAATTGATTCTGGATGCCGGAATTCATTTCCCCACCTTATATATTATTTCACCAAAATTGTCGTTGGGCAAAGAATACAGTTGGTGAATATGGCCTCCATTTGAGTGGCAAATTATAGAATCATATGAATATTAGTAGAGGGTTTTTCCAAATTCCAATCAAGCCTGAGCTCAGACCACTTGTTGGCTGGGAACATTTCGGAGGAGCATATTGAATCCCTGAGTTGCCTTTTGGATTGAGGATATTCCGAGTGTTTTATCCAGGCTGATTGGGATATTATTGGATCCCCTACATACTCTGCTATCACCATTTTATAGATTCTCTCCTCATAACTATTGCAAACTTGAGGGAGGTCTAGAACCTCTGGACATGTCATGGGACAAACTCATGGAAGATTAATGGTGAATATTGATTGATAATAAGCATTTGTCAGGCAATAGCACCTGCAGCTGTTTTATTAACACACACTGCAATAGTCTTGGATTGCAGAGGTCTGGAGCAGATTTCTTGAGTCGTGCCTACTTTGAATGACCCACCTGCAGAAATCCATGATAACACAAAGGCAGAGTAAAGTCGTTTGACATAATTTGGTCGAATTTGTATCACAGATTATAAACCTGCATTGGTATGCATGTTTTTAAATGGGGAGATGTGTAGCGAGATCAGTGATACAATCGCCAAATACAGTAATATGAAACTCTTATGCTAAGTAAATTTACCACCCCGCCCGTGTTTGCCCAAAGTCATCGCCCACGCCTGCGATTCGCGCTGGATTTGAAAAAAAAACATTAACGCCAAAGTGAACGATCCCAACACCACTAGCTTTTTCGTTACGCTGTCAAAAGATTTAAAAATAACATAACACGTGTATCGTTCCCAAAAAGAGTGATAGAAAAAAGGAGGAGTGAAAGGAGAGAAGGAGGAATAAAACCTTGACTAAAGCGTTACGGTCTTGCTTATGGTACCACAAAACGCAAATGAGAGGCTGGCGTTTTGAAAAATCAACTAAGGCCTTAATAACCGTTGTTAGGGCTCATTTTCCCCCCCTACAGTTAAGGTTTGAATAAAGTATTTGGACATCTGCTAATGCACGCGATGATACCACATTTCAAAACCAACCGCCTTGGTCCCTCTCCGTCCTGAAAATTAAATCTAACACTAAAGACGGCTGGCGATCGGCCAAAAAGAGTGTTTCATTTTCTTAGAACCAGCGAGAGAGAGAAAAAATAAAGGGGGGATTGCCATGGAGGGAAACCTAAGCTAGCTTATGCATTGTGAAAGTGAAACTAATAACCAAATTGGGAAGGGTAGCGAAAACGGTGGTAAGAAACATAGATGAAGTATTGTATTCTAAGTGAATAATAAATGAAAGAAAGGACAGTTGACGACTGAAATGATAATACTTGGTTATTATGATATGTTATCTTACCGTAGAGGAAAAGTATGTTATTTGAATAACTGAAGAAGAAAAATCGAAGATGAAAAATATGATAAAGAGAGAAATAAAAACATAAGGGCTAGATGACAGGCAGTCGTCTGGTTAATAATTGCTTTTCCCCATTAAAATCGCTTAGATATTAACAGAAATAACGTAGAAAATAAAAAACTGAAAGACAGAAAGACAAACACCTTGATATCCCCACACAACTTTGAAAATCTTGGGGACGTTACATTTTTTGAACGTGTATTTTTGAAAAGAGAGTCAAGTCAGCGTACCCTTATCTGATTGGTTTAGAGGAGCATAACTAAAGAGGGGATATAACGAACGTTTTGCTAACGCTTAGTTGCCACTTGAAGAAAAAAACTTTTCAAATAAGGTTATCATCAGACACAAGGTTTTCATGACCATTGCCTTTGCTGTTCTGGCCGGTGGCGATCTCAGCTTGAACCATTGATCGCCGGTTAACCTATTATTTGTGATTAATTCATTGATTGCGGTAAGATAAACATTATTATTGATATGTATATGTATTATTAATATGTATATGCATTATGGATGTGTAGAGGCTCACATAGATAGGCGCCAAACCACAAATTTGTGGTGTGCGACATTTGCCATTGTGGAAGCTTAAAACGTCTTAGAAAAGCCAGGCATGCCTGAGTAGAATTATGGAGAAAATGAAAGTCCATATGGTTTGAAAATTGATATATACTATTATGACTGTAAGACCAGCAAAACCACTGGCCGTCTTCGGCAAGTCACAGTGTTTCACATGACGTGGTAAAATAAATATATTTTCCTATGAAAAGAATGTATCAAACTGATGAGATTGAAGATTTCCTGAGTATGAAGCAGTCACAGAATAAGATAGGGACGAAAGCTAATTAGTTTAGCACAGGAAGCTGATTTTAAACTGTTTAATGATGTGTAATTGTTAGATGTGGAGAGAGTTATGTATGAAATACTTAGGATGCCTTAATCCTCTTATTTGCAGGGTTGCATCCTAAGACACTCAGTGTGCCACAAAGTATTATTGGAGCTGCAGAGTTCGAGGCAACAGTGTTTATTTGCCTATAACTTGAAGCAAGTGTGCTGAAGAAGTTTCCAAATCTCACTGTCGTGACGAATGTATGGTTGCTGATAAAGTCAACAGATTTCACAAGAAAATACAGATAAGCCACATCTTCCACGGGCTTAATGAGTGTTCACTTAACAAAAACTCTCCAATATTGCAAGAAAACAGTTTATAAAGTGATGAGACAATTCGTCCCTCATAATCGTGACTAGTCATAGAATCTAGAGCTTCACCAGGGATTTCCATATTAAAACCATTTACATATTGACAGTTAAGGACAAGTTGTCCTATAGACTTAATTAATTAACTGTAAATATATTTCATTCCATTTTGAGTTTAAACATTCCTGTACCCAAAAAGATTTGTGGTACAGGAAATTAAAAATTGTAAAATACTATTCTAACTTTAACCACTGACTTGTTTAATTACTTTTCATTGAGTTAAATTGTGTTTGTTGTCATACACTCACCATTACATTTGCATTACCCTAGACACCTAGCCAGATTGACACACAGACACCAGAAATATATAAAATAAACTCAAAATATATCGCAGATTGAGGTCGTAGGGTGGTAGCAGTCAGGTACCTGAGAACATCATCTTCAACTATTAGACTCAGGGACTTGCATAGCTGACCTCACTCTGTAGACAAATAATATTTATCTCTTGTAACATCAAAACCCACCACAGTCGCGTTACACATTTTTCACAAACAAAGCAAGTGGTTCCAAATTTTGCCTCAGAGCCCTCTTCTTTAAAACAGTGCGTGCACAGTTAACTTTTTGGTAACACATGCTGCAATTTTTCCTTACTCTTCTGTCTCTCTGTCTCCTGCGATAAGATGACAACTTAAAAAATCGGGTCCAAGATTGTCCCGTCCTGGAATGTATCTCACATTGAACGAATATGGAGATAAAAGTAAACTCCACCTTAAAAGTCGGAAATTTAATTTTTTAGACACCGCTAAAAACATCAAAGACTGGTGGTCGCTTTCAACAATGAAGTGTTTCCCGTAAAGAAAATGGGCGAATTTGTTGATCGACCAGACCAAAGCGAGGCATTCACGTTCGACTGTAGAATAATTTCTTTCAGCTGTATTTAACTTTCTACTTGCAAAAGCTACTGGTAGTAACATATTTTGTGGTGCGTCTGACCTCTGTAATAATGTTGCTCCGATGCCTAAATTGCTAGCATCCGTTCGTAGTACGAAGTCTTGTGTGAGATCTGGAAGGGCAAGGATAGGTTCCAGCTTATTTTTCAACTCTGTATAAGCCTTTTCACACTCCACGAGCCATTGTATTTTATCTGGCTGTCCTTTCTTGGTTAAGTCGGTTAATGGCGCGCACAATAAGTTAAAATTGGGTATATATTTCTGATAGAACCCGCATAATGACACAAAGGATCTTACATCCTTCTTAGTTTGTGGTCGTGGTACTTTTCTCATTTTCTCTACATTCTTTGGGTCAGGAGACATTTGCCCTGTAGAGATAGTGTGACCTACAAATTCAAATTTCTCACATCCAATATGACACTTAGTTGGACGTGCTGTCAATCCCGTTTCTCTCAGTCTATCTAACAACATGGAGAGCGCTACTATGTGTTCCTCGAATGTAGTGGTAGCAATCAGAATGTGATCCATGAAGTTGGTGATATGAGGATTTTGTAATGGTTCCAATAATTTCCTCATCATTCTGGAGAAGATACTTGGAGCATTTTTAAAACCAAATGGGAGTACATTAAACTCGTAATGTCCACCCGGTGTACTAAAGGCTAACAGTTTCCTATCTTCTGGATTCACTGGTATTTGGTAGTATCCCTTGCTTAGATCTAAATTTGAAAAATACCGAGCTTTACTAAATGTAGCAAACAACTGATTGGTGTCAGGTAATGGGTCTACCTGAGATTCAGTGATAGCCTTTAGTTTCCTATGGTCAATGCATAACCTGTGTTCACCATTAGGCTTCCTTAAAAGCACCACACTTGAGCTGTAGGGAGATTCAGACTTTGAAATAATTTTCTCTTTTAAGAGATAGTCAATGTCATCCTTGAGTGCCTGTCTTTTCGCATAAGGTATAGGGTATGTCCGCATACAAACTGGTGTAGGATCAGTAATCGTCATGTCATACTCTAACAGATTAGTACACCCAGGCTTATCTGTGAGTACATCAGCATGGATTTCTAACACCTCCTGAACCTTTTTCCTCTGCTCAAGAGTTAAATGTTCACTCACATTAACTTGAGCATTGCTTTCTGTAGTTGTCAGGGGGTATTCCATGCAGGAAATTCGTTCATCCTGCATTTCTGTTGCAATGGCCAGGGTCATGATATGTGCAACTTCTGATGCTTCTCTGTCATAATACTTTTTAAGAAGGTTGACATGGTACACCTTCTCCTTTCCTTTCTTGTCAATCTTATAATTGGTCCTGGAAAGTTTTTCCAATATGACGTAGGGTCCCTGCCATCCAATTTGCAATTTATTGTTGCTGCTGGGCAACAGTAACAAAACATTTTCTCCCACATCAAGTTCCCTATCTTTTGCTGTTTTATTGTAGTGAGCAGCCTGCCTCCTCCTGGTCTGTCTCAAGTTATCATTTGCCAGTTTCCAACCTATTTTCAATCGAGATGTCAACTCGTTGACGTATTGGTAAGAAGAAGTCACGGTTTCTTCTGCTTTTTCATCAGTCCATGTTTGCAACAATGCTTCCAGTGGACCTTTTATTGGTCTTCCAAACAACAATGTAGCTGGAGCCAATCCTGTGGAGTTATGTGGGACTTCCCTATATGCAAATAGTGCAGAGGGTAAGTATGTATCCCAAGTATCAGGTTTCTCACTAGCCAACGTTCTAAGGATTTAAATGAGCGTGCCATTGAACCGCTCTACTTGACCATTCCTTTTAGCGTGGTAAGGGCTACAGTGATAATATCTATCTTGAAATATCCTGAATACTTCTTGTGTTAGCTTTCCCCTAAACTGAGAACCATTGTCAGTCAATATTTGACGTTGGAAACCTAATCGGGTGAATATTGTTAACAGTGCCTCTGCCACATGTTTCGAATCTATCGATGACATTGCTACTGCCTCTCCCCACATAGAGCAAGTATCAACCAAGGTTAAGATATATGCATTTCTCTTCTTGGTCCTATTAAGGGGTCCAACAAGATCCACAGCAACACATTCAAAGGGCTTTCCCATAATGGGCATTTCTCCCAGTGTTGCTGGTGCAGTCCTATGTTTAGGAGCTACTCTTTGGCATTCTGGACAGGATCTCACATACCTCTTTATGTCCTCTGTGATCCCTGGCCAAAAGTAGTGATATAATCAGTATACCTGATACATTCATAGTAAAACAAAAATCCCAAAGTTATATTAATTATTATACAGGTGTAAGCTATTTTCTGGTGGTTTCCTTCTTCAACAGTCATACATCATTATACATGATACTGTAAAATACAATCATTATACATGATATAGTCATAAGTTATATTCAGGTTGGAGTTATATGAGTCCTAACAAGGACTGTTTGGTTATATTTCAGATTGGAGTTATATGAGTCCTAACAAGGACTGTTTGGTTATATTTCAGATTGGAGTTATATGAGTCCTAACAAGGACTGTTTGGTTATATTTCAGATTGGTTTTCGTCTTCAGCAATCATATCAGGAAATACAATCATTATACCTGATTCCATAAAATATAATCATTATAAATGATACACATTAATTATATACATGTGTAGGTATTATAAATGATACTAAAAAATACAATCATTATATATGATGTAGGCATATTCTCCTACAAGTTTATAGTAAGTTTACCTACCCTCTAAGATTAATATATTCCAGATTTTGACTCGACTAGTGAAACAAGTTTGCCCGGCATGCAGGTATGCAGGAATCAATCTTGACAACTTTCTCTTCTACAGTCTGTCGTTCGAGCTGGCCTTGGTGTTTGTGTGTGTATTTGAATAAAATGCGCCCCCATATATAGGTCAACGCAGGTAAATGTTACTGCATAAGGAACCCTTTTGATTGGTTCTCGGCGTTTTCGCCTTTTTAATTGCCGACGTTTTCGTACTTTCCGTGACCGAGTTCCGAAATTTTAGGCCTAAGTTTTTCTGTCTTGGCGTGAACTTGACTTCGTGTAATTTATTCTGTCTCAGAGTCTGTTGAACGTGGATTGGCTGTGCATATTTGTATATCGACATAGTGTATTAACAAAGAAGTGGGTTTACACCACGACAAGGAGGAAGAAGAAGTAGAAGAAGAAAAAGAAGGAGAAGAAGAAGAAGACGAAGAAGAAGAAGAAAAAGAAGATGATGAAGAAGAAGAAGATGAAGAAGAAGAAGAAAAAGAACACGAAGAAGAAGAATGATGAAGAAGAAGAAGAAAAAGATGAAGAAGAAGAAGAAGAAAAAGATGATGAAGAAGATAGAAGAGACGAAGAAGAAGAAGAAGAAATGAATTACTTGTGACGTCTTCCACACTGTATTAAATTGTAATGATTCTCTTTTAACCTCTACACCTCACGGTAGAAGGGGAACGACTAAGTAAGTAAGTAAGATTCTCTTTTATAGTATACTGTGTTTTAATATATATAACATCAGTACATGTCAATGTAGTTTACGGAGGATAAAGATTCTTTTTTATATTCAAGTGACTATCTGTTCTCCCATCCGTCGGTCCGTCCATCTCTCTGTCGATCAATTAACTATCCATCGATCCATTAATAATTCGACATCTTTTACAACAAATATAAATATGTGAATTAAAATTATTGCTTAATGATAACTAACCGTTTACTTTTATTCCGTGCAATTTTGATTACACTGTACAATGGAAAGAAACCAAAAACATTCTAAGAATGTACTTCTAATTGCTCATCCGGGAAGGGAAACAGCACACTATAATTAAAAACCCGTCAAGTTTAACGGGTTATTGCTAGTGCATGAATAATTTACTTCCTGCTTATTTTTAATGTATTTTATAAGAACAGTAAAAAGTGTCCATAACATTTTTCATTACTTGTTTTGTGATGTTAAGTCATAAGTCAATATTACATTTTCACAACTGTTGCCACCTCCGTGGAGTGAAATTCGTCTCTGAATAAAAAATTCAGACCCCTTGAGGTTCCATGAATAGATTCTAGGTGTCCGTGTACATCATCTAAAATTTTTTAAAATTAATCAATCAATACTCTTTAGTTAACTGGGGTCGGAGTGGCTAAGAAGTATGGCGTCCGCCTCGAATTCTAGAGGTACCAGGTTCGATGCCCAGTTGAGGGAATATAATTTATGGAAAATTATTTTCAGAACCAGTGGTCCTAATGATGTCATACTCCTCCTCGTCTCCTAGGTAGTGAGATCGAATGCCTAATCTTCTGGGATAAGGGTGAAAAAAATAGGATGTCCCATGTGCGAGTTGCGCACGTTAAAAATCCCACGGCAGTTGGAAATCGTAGTGTAGGATGTAAGGCCGCTGCGCTGGAAAAATTTACAAATTAGAAACCTACCCACCACAAATATTTATATAAAGTGTCATTCCTATATACACATATTGGGATTCTCGCCGGGGCTACGGAGTTCGTACACTGTGCTGAAAACCTCCTCGTGTGATCTAAAGGAGGAGATCGGAGCATTGATAGAGCTGTCCGTGTGCAATGAAAATAGTCCTTAAAACCAAATCAAACCAAACTATTTAGCTCCCCAAGGAGCATAGGTCTTTAACAAACTCAAGTTAAGTCCTCCAGTCACGTGCCAACATCTCAAGTTCTTTCCACGCCTTCCTCATCATTTTTACTACTGTCTCCAGTTCTCTTTTCCATATGTTCTTTGTTCTTCCCCTACCTCTCTTACCCTGGGGATGCCAGAGCAAGGACTGTCTGGTAACGCTATCAACAAGTTTTCTCAGTGTGTGTCCTATCTACGTCAAGCGTCTTCTTCTAATTTCGTACCCCGCTGGCACTTGTCTAATTCTTGTCATCAGTTACACATTAGTTATCTTGTCATCAGTTACACATTAGTGATCTTGTCATCAGTTACACATTAGTGATCTTGTCATCAGTTACACATTAGTGATCTTGTCATCAGTTACGCATTAGTGATCTTGTCATCAGTTACACATTAGTGATCTTGTCATCAGTTACGCATTAGTGATCTTGTCATCAGTTACACATTGGTGATCTTGTCATCAGTTACACATTAGTGATATTGTCATCAGTTACACATTAGTGATCTTGTCATCAGTTACACATTAGTGATCTTGTCATCAGTTTCACATTTGTGATCTTGTCATCAGTTACACATTAGTGATCTTGTCATCAGTTACACATTAGTGATCTTGTCATCAGTTACACATTAGTGATCTTGTCATCAGTTACACATTAGTGATCTTGTCATACTACTTCAATCCTTCTATTCTACTCAAGCATAATATAGAATAAATATCTATCTGAAGTCGCAGAGTGCTGAAAAGTTAAGTAGTGGATGGAACTGATCGTTAATGCTGACAGACATGTCACATGAGGGTAATGTCAGAAGCCAGTTAATATTAAATTTTCAGAAACTTTGTCATATCCGTGGAGTAAAATTCATATATGAATAAAAAATTCTTGATGAAGTTTAAATACCTGATGCAGGGTTTCTTAACCTGTGGCACGGATCACTTGGAAAGGGAGGGGGTGTCCATGAATAGATTCTAGGGGCCCGTGTACATCACTTAAAATTTGAAATGTTAAATTTTTTTATTTACCTTTTATGTAATTTTTTCTCAAGGCCGGGTCCATAACTTATATTGGATTCCCCTGTGCTAAAACATGTTGAGAATCCATCATTGCACACTAAGCTTTGGAGGTGTCACTTGAGCCCCAGACGTAACTCTGGCTTTTACCTGGTTGGCTGCATGCAGGAGGAACTCATGATAGGGAGGGGAGCTGAAAAGTATCTCTGTGTAGACGTGACAATTCCTTGGCATATCCCAGAACCAGAGCTCAGTTCTGCATATTTGGAGAACCCCTCTTAGATGGCGGGGAATGCGCAGAATGCCACACGCTTCTTCCTCCTAGATTGGGACCAGATGTAATGATCTTTTAAATGCTAGACAAGCAGGAGAAACTGGAGCTCATGCCTTCTGTGACATAATTTTTGGGTCGCTCTCTTGTCCACTACGACCGTATTCTGTGACCTTTGTCGTACTGACTAATTACGTGCTTTTCAATGGTCGGCACCTCTTTCTTTCTCTGCTATGTAGCAGATATTTTGTATTTTCAAACATTCTTAGACTCCTCTGAGTGATAGGTCGTCATGTCTGTTTGGTTACCAGTTCCTCCCTGCTTTGCAAGGAACGGCTGAGATAATAGCAACCGACAACCATGTTGGTTATTCTCGGGTGTGGCCGACATCAGACTAGATTAACACTAAAATCGCCTATCGCATTTGCCTAATCGCTGATAAGGCCAGGGTGAGTTCTTCGCCAAGATGGTAATACGCTACGCCACTACGGGGGGGATAACTTATTTGTCAGCGCACAGGAATGACATAATCGTTTCCCGTACGACGTATTACGAACATATTACTTGAGATAAAAGTAAGATGTTGTATTTGTAAACATTGCAGAGAAGGCAATCGAATGTTTTATTGCCATATATGGGAGAGGTGACCTTTTGCATCCCGCACATTATTTCAGGCGGAAATAATTTTGAATTACCCCACAAAACAAGCATGTTTGAAACGATTGGAGCCCTGCTTAGCATCGTAACAAACAAATGCGGGGGAAGACAGGCAATATAACCTTTTTGTAGTTTTAAGACACTGTGAAAATCGATTGCCAAGACGACAACCATACCTGTCAGAGTGAAGAATAAAATCATATTTCCATTATCAGGACCGGACTTTGTTTGGTCATCTTGACAATAGAAAACTGCTATTTTTGCAATGAAAACCGGAATCTGAGGAAACTGAAACAAGGAGTCAAAGTGGGAGTTTATTGTTAAAGTAACGACCCCCAAGAACACTTGAAAAAAAGGCATCTGCCAGTGCATTGAACCTACTTCTCTGAGCAAACAGTCTGTAAGCCAAGATTAGCGTAAGTTGTACATTTTACATTCTATATTTTTCATTTACTAACATGTGAACTAACATGTATATATTGCCATGTAAATATTAATATGTGGAGATTGCTAGTGGATGTCCAAGTCATTTGAGGCTGGCAACCTCGGCATATAGAATAATGGGTTCTTGTGCGTTTATTCACCGGTTAAATCAAATTCTGGAAATTTATTACCAAAACTGAGAACCGTACTTTTTCTTGACTGAAAAATGTTGATTTCACATTGTGATTTGGGAGGCAAGTTAAAAAAAAAAGCGTTTCTCTTGCATTCATAGTTGACACGCTTACGACAGACCCGCCCTCAACCCCCCCCCCCCCCGTATTTTTAAAAAAAAGTTTATAAACCAATAGAACGGAATTGAATCAGTTCTACAAGTTAACGGTACAAAGGAAACAAGGGAAATCGCTGCCGTTGCCTTCTCTAACTCAAGATCAGAGTCAGGCACCCTTTTACAGCTGGTTTGACTGATGCGTGACACATGTTCCCTTCCTCGCTGCCGTTGCCTTCTCTAACTCAGGATCAGAGTCAGGTACCCATTTACAGCTGGTTATGGAGTGTTAGAGACTTCACCATACTAGGTCCAGCATCGAGAGGTGGGGAGACCAGTTTCCTTCCTCGCTGTCTTTTCCTTCCCTAACTCAAAGTTAAGTACCCATTTATAGCTAGGTAGACCCCATCTCTCGATGCTGAACCTAGTATGGTGAAGTCTCTAACACTCCATAACAGCTGTAAATGGGTACCTTACTCTGATCCTGAGTTAGAGAAGGCAACGGCAGCGAGAAAGGGAACAGGTGTCACGCATCAGTCTAACCAGCTGTAAAAGGGTACCTGCCTCTGATCTTGAGTTAGAGAAGGCAACGGCAGCGAGGAAGGGAACAGGCCACCCCACCTCATAAAGCTGGGACCCAGTACATCGAAGTCTATAACACTTCACTCCCCTACGGCAGAATGTGCTACGTGACTACAACCTTACGAACGGCAGGCGTGTTTTAAAAAAAATTCTAAGCAACGGGGGAGGGGGGAGAGGACAATGACACTTTTTCAGTCAAGAAAGAGTACGGTGATCGGTTTGGGTAATAAATATCCACAATTTGATTTAACCGGTGAATTAACGCACAAGTACCGAATAATGTTTTCATGAACCACCGCTGCAAGGGCTGGTGACTGCTTTAATGCTAGTTTCTTAAAGAGAACAAAAAGCATAGGTCGTTCCAAGTTCCATATGGAGCGGCGACGGAATGATGAAAGAAATGATGTACATTCTAATAATAATATTTACATTTTCAAACCAGTGTAAATGTCTATGTAAACACATTCACTTTAACATTAATGAAAGTTTCAAGCTTTTCAACCAGTGCAGATGTAAATGAAAACATATTCAATCTATACTGTGAACATTTTTCAACCAGTGTAGATGTAACTGAAAACATATTCACTTTAAAATTAATGAAAGTTTTCAATCTTTTCAACCAGTGCAGATGTAAATGAAAACATATTCAATCTATATTGTGAGCATTTTTCAACCAGTGTAGATGTAACTGAAACCATATTCTATTTATTTTGTGAACATTTTCAACAAGTGTAGATGTAACTGAAAACATATTTAATCTTTATTGTGAAAATTTTCAACCAGTATAGATGTAAATGTAAACATATTATATCTATACTATTAACCATTTCATTTGAATGTAAAGTAAATCTAAAGCTATTCAATTTAAATGTAAAGAAAGTTTTCTCTCCAGGGATTAAGCTTAATTCTCATCGATGGTAAATTCTGAGGTAGATGGGATGGTGGAATAGGAAGATGGGCACACATAAGTATGTGTCAGGAAACTTAATACTCAGAGGGTACTCGTTTCTATTCTTTTACCATACTAGTTGGTGGTACCAGCTGAGGGTACTAATCTTTGGAACAAAGTGAGGGTAGAAGTGGCCTGACGTCGAGCTAGGCATCATAATCAAAGGATCTTAGAGACGCGGGACCAGCTTTGCAGTTACTCAATAATCTTACTTGGAGCGTACTGCGCCTTTAATCTTGACCAGAAACGCGAGAACTCCAGTGTACAGAACCCAAAAAAACCCAGCGGAAGTAGAAGCTACCATTTGGAGCTAATTCAAAACTAAAAGCTGCCAAGTGACTTCTTACATAAAACACCATACCATCAAAAAATGATGAGAGTTTTCTGTTAAAGATTATTCAATTTTGTAAACTGTTAAAACTCAGTTAAATATTACATTTTTTATTTGTAAAAATACAAATTTAACGTCGATTTAATCATTTTGAATGTACTGCATGTTTGTCTCAGTCAATTTACTAAATACACTCTAAACAGAGCTATACCAGAATAATAAGAATTCAACTGAGTAAATCAGGGTGAGGGTTTGAACGAGCTGAAATTAATAATTGCTTAATTCTTCATAAAAGGCGGCGGATCAGATATAAGTTAACATTTGCCCAGCCTGTCACGAATTCCCTCCCCTTAGCTCTGCAGTAGTGGTCCACCCATGGCCAAAACGCAAGAGTATCTAAAATGGGTCGTCAAAGGTGTCTACCTTCGCAAAAGATTACTCTTGGCAGAGTTGTAGATTGAAGGGTAATGACGCTTCTATCCCAAGATAGTTTCATAAGATATTTCCGAACTCAAGAACAATGCTGCATTGGCAGGGCAATTGTTAACTTTATATCGGTCCGCCGCCTTTTATGAATAATTAAGCAATGGTTATTTGCCCGTTCAAGCCCCCAGCTGGTGTAAATCCAGCGAAATCCTTTTTATAAGTATTTGCTCTATAGCTGTAAATATATATCTAGATATATATATATATATATATATTAAAGAGTCTTGCTCATACGTATGCTTTCGTACCTATAATAACTGAATCAACAATAATTGGTTAGTTTAAAAATGACATGTAACAAATTTAATAATCAATTAGTTTAACAGGTTAAAATAACGATGAAATGACGGTGACTTTTAGAGTTACATAACATTTCTCGTCATTGAGACTTGGTTTGAGGATTTAAATTTAAAATTTAAATTTAATGTCCGTTTTCTGGTGCCTTTTAAAAGTACTTAGCTCGTATAAGGGAGTCATACAGTCGCGGTTTCGTTAATTCTTTCGTGATGATTGTCGTGAAACGAGAGTGTAAACCCACTACTTTGTTAAATCTCTATGTCAAGATACAAATTTGCTTCAACCAATCAACGAGCAACGTTCACCAGTCTCTGAGACAGAATATATTACAAGCAGTTACGCCAGGAAAAAACTTAATCCCTGTTTTTCGGATGTCGATGGCGGCCATCTTGTTCACGCAATATGGCGGAAGAAAACTGAATAAAATTAGGCTGTACGAGGCATGAGACGAAACTGCAGACCACCAATCAGCTTGCCTCGCCAGGAACCAACCAAACGCTTTCCTTAACCAGTAGAAGTTACATTACCTGCCTATATAATCGGGCGAAATTTTATGCTAAAACACGCAACACCGACACGAAGCCAGATAGACCGACTGAGGAAGAGGAGAAGCTGTCACCTTGATTTATAGCTTACCTGGGGCATTGACCTGCAGCCTGCTTCACTAAGTCGAGTCAAAACCTGGCCGGTTTAAAAATCTTGGAGGGTTTTATTCGTGTCCTCAAAACTGAGATCGTGGGTCGTCAATCCAGCTGCCTGGAACTCCGCAGGAGCATAGAGGTTGCACATAATCTACATCTTTGGTCCCCCTCAGTCTTGGGTGGGCTAAAGGAACGATCCTCAGCCGGTTTTGTGTCAACCAAACTAAGAAGGACAGAACTTTTGAGAGATGAGTACACATTAGTACCATTTCCGTCGGCAATTGTGAGAAAAGTTAGTGTCAGTGACGAAAAAGAGATTTAGCGTAGAAAGAGACAAGATTAACAGCATATATGATAAATGTTATGTACTTAATTAACAGCACAGCTGATACATGTACTATAATTGAAGAACAGCACAGCTGATATAATTTTTGTTCCTATAATTGGAAAACTTGTTGTAATATATTTACATATCTATTTAAATATAAATATTTGTAAATCATATGCAAACGTACAAATCCATTTACATTCCATTTTTCAACATTCACCCTTCAGCACAAGAGTAGATAGTGTATATACTAAATAAATAATAAGGACATTGTATTTGAAGACTTGTCAATTTTATCATTGTTAAGTAAAATCTGTTTCCTTGTTTTTTTTATATCACAGTTAGTTACACAGCGGAGGTGGCAATTTATGTCGGTCTCCTCTCTACTAATTTTTCGAGATCAGAACATTCACAGCCGTAACTAATTTGTGATACCAGTAGTTCTCTCAGACACTGGGACTTCACAATTTTCTGCAGAAATTCTATTTCTGTAATTGTCAGTACTATACTGATCCACACAACGGGCTGATCACCCGTTTGCCAGTCACTTCGATTACGGAAACAACAGCAAATGGGTTGATTTGCCGTTGCCCTAAAGACGCCACTAGGCGTGATGGGAAACAATGGCAAAGAAAACCTATCTGCTGTTGCCCTAAGACGCCACTAGGCGTAATGGCCACTGACTGCTTTGACGGTTGGTGGCTAAGGACGGAAGAAGAAGAAGAAGAATACTGATCCAAGAGCCAAATAAAAACCTCACGCCACAATGATGACACTTCACAGTCTGATAGCTTCGTTCCTCGACCAGTCTGACAGCTTCGTTCCACGAACTTTAGACAAAAAAAGAACAAATGCCTCTGCTAAGTACATTTGTGGGCTGCAAATTAACAGACACATTGTCTCGCTGTCAACCCACCAATGTTAGTCTCTCTGAATAATTATATTCTTTTTTGAGTATACACAGCGTAACTCAGGGAAGATGATTAGAAATCACCAATATTCTTCTGGGTATTGAACTGGGAACATATGCGCTTGGACAGCGCAAAATCAGTGATTTGCCTGAATTAAAATTAGCAAGGTACATATATCTCACAAAGTTATATGATACACTTGAGGCACATGTGATGTAATCATCTCTCATCACTGCTCCAGTCGGAGTCTGGGGTCACCTCTGCTGTCGGTTGTATGTACGACTAGCAAGAAGGAATCACCAGCGCTTGCTGTAGTGGTTTATGAATATACTATTTTCATATGTTGAGGTTGCCAGCCTCATATATAACCACTTAGCAAGAAAAGCATGTCAAATTCACATTTGTAAAATAAATGTTTATACTTATCCCAAAGTAACTTTTGGGAGCACAATCTCCTGGCACAGTTAGAATGGACACTAGCAACTTAGGTTAGATGCTTTCGAATCACTTGGTCTGGAAATTTTGTATTCCTCTTATGACGTGTGATCTGATTCCTTAGGTCTCCAGTCTTGGTATTTATAAATGAGAGTTTACTTTTTTAAAGTTTAAAGTTGCCCAAATACTTCAATCTTTGTCCTTTAATTTTCCAGTCTTTGTATTTAAACATACGGGTTTACTTTTAAGTTTCAAAGTTGCCCAAATACTTTCGGTCTGTCACTTATAATTTTGGAATTCTTTGTCCGATATTCTCTCTCTTATTTCTGGGAGTTGCCAATTTGACGTTGCGATGCAGTCTGATTTGTGACTTCGATGTCGCTAGATTATATTTCCAATTTTCCGTTCAAATCCCAGAGTGTACTTTTAGACTAACTTCCAATGAAAGTTAAAGTCTATTCCGGCTCTCAAATCAAGCCAATCGAAAGCTCTTTAGACTATGTGGGTCGGGGTGTTTAATTAAATATCCCTGCCCCGCGTGTTTTAAAATATCAAATTTAATATTCCAACGCGGGACCTCTTTCTAATAAAGCTGTAATACTTCCGCTTTCATCTTTAAGCAAACTCACAAACAAATCTGTGAACTAATTTCCTGCCCAGATGCGTTTCTACCAATATTGTCTACCCAGACAGATTAGCTGTAATAATTACCCAGGGATCGTCCGCGGAGGCGATTATCTCATTACCATCTGTGTTTTTGTCCCATCACCCAGGCGGCTTTCTCTGGCAGACAATATGGCGTTCTATTCATCGATCATACGAGACCATATTGTGTCCATAGAGATCGACTCCTATCAAAGGTGGCTAGGCAACTCAAGTGATAACCGTATTACCGCTGACCTGTGTAGTCAACATAATATTGTTACAATTCACGTGGTGAAACGTAAACAAGTCTGGGTGCGGTCACAGCAAAAGGAATGTAAGGGCAATAAATATGCCAAATAATTGGACGATAAGTGACAAAAATGAATAAATGAAGTGATACTGCCGGAGGGGACAAGAGTTATAAAAAGTGCACGACTGATTTCGTCACATTGCCCAACGCAGCATTGTTCTTTCTTCTGAAATATTTTATGAAAACTCCCTTGAGATAGAAGCATCATTATCTTTCTATCTAGAACTCTGCCAAGAGTAATCTTGTGCGAAGGTAGACACCTTTGACGACCCATATTAGATACTCTTGAGTTATGGCCACTGTTGGACCACTACTGCAAAGCAAGGGGAGGCAATTCCGTAACACCTTCAACTCAACACGTTTCTGAATGGTAGAAAAGCCACAAGGGAACGCTAGATGCACAGTGCAGATAATAACAAAGAGTCTTCATATTGGTATTGGCTGCAAAAGTGCGAGACGCTCAACAGCAATAACAACATATCGGATAATCAAAGAGGTCGATTGCCTTCATAGGGCAATCAAAGGGGTCCATGGTACAAACAGGTTAAGAACCCCTGACCTAATGTAAAGCTTACTAGAAATTTGATCATTACAGAAACACACTGATTTCATCGACGCATCGCCGTTAACCATCCGACACCCGCCTCTTGATATACGAAAGACAATCTATAGTCACGGTTCATTATTTCCCGTAATTTAAAACCCTAACGCTAATAGAGTTAATGCCATCTTACGTTACGTTGTTTTAATTAGTAGATAACATCGGTTGGGTAAATGAAGGTCAAAACATATTAGATTTGAAAGAAAGAGAGTTGTGTGCAAAAGTTTCAGCTGTCTACGATGAGTCGAACATAGAGATTATGAGCTTGAAATATGCGAGGCGCGACAAATATACAAAGACTTGATTATTTTAGATAAAAATGGTTTTTAAAATATGGACACAGTATACCCTTTATTTGTGTTTTCAGTCGTCATTTATCCTTCCTAAGTTTGTCTTAAGGCTTTGCATGACGCTGACAACATCATCATATAACACAAATTGCTTCAGAGACTACAGCTACAAGGGCACATGAATACTTTGAGGCAAGCTACCTGGAAGGGGCCCAGCCGCAGTGATCACCCCAGGCTTCATAAGGAACGAAGGGTTCAGTAATAATAATAATAATAATAAATTCTTTAAGCGCCAAACACGGCGCATAAGGCAGAAACCAGTGCTCTCCAGGTTGATCGTTGTGACGCCACTCCTCTTAGCTCTTGCACATTATTTAGGCCCAACGTTCTTCCTTCTCTTATTATTGTTCTTCTGAGTGTTTCTTTTGGTCTTCCTTTTTTCCGCTTACCCTCAGGAACCCAAGTGAGCGCCTGTAGTGGTATTCTGTTGTTTTGCATTCGTAGGACATGACCGATATATGACCATCGTCTTTTCCTTATATAGTCGGAGACATATTTCTGCCTAGAGTCTTCTCTTATTTGTCGATTAGTCTTGAATTCTTTCCAACTGATGTTCATGAGTTTTCTAAGACATTTGTTCTCGAATGTATTCAGCTTGTTCTCCAATGATTTTGTTATTTTCCAACTCTCACAGCCGTATGTTAACACTGAGATAACATTTGAATTAAACAGACGAAGCTTGGTATGTATATTCAATGATCGTAATTTCCAAATGTTAGATAATCTATTGAAGGCGCTAGCTGCCAAAGCAATTCTAGTATGGATTTCTCCCGTTGTGTCACCATCCCGAGTCACCCTACTGCCCAAACAATTGAAACCTTCAACTTTCCGCAGTCTCCCCCCGTTCAAGACGACATCAAAGGTCTCGCCAGAAAAGTTCACAGCTTTAGCCCTAGAGGCATCTACCTGGAGACCAACTCCAACCGAGAGATGACACAAATTATCCATTGCCCCCTGGGACTGTCCCGGTGTTGAACCCAAGAATGCCACATCATCTGCGAAATCCAGGTCCCCCAGGAACTCTCCACCTGTCCATCTTATACCCAATTGTTCACTGTGGGCACAGTTTCTCACAACCCAATCAATAGCTATTCCAAAAAGCAGTGGTGACACAATACAGCCCCGCCTCACCCCCGCCTCCACTGCAAACCATTCCGCACTCCCTTCACCTGTTCCAACACAACATCCCGCACCGTCACACAGCGCTTTGATTACATTCACATATTCCGTTGGAAAACCATAGATTGCAAGCATCTTCCACAACGATGGGCGGTGCAGACTATCAAAGGCCTTCCGAAAATCGACGAAGGTGATAACAAGTGGCGACCGCCTTTCCACCGATTCTTCTATAATTGTTCCCAGTGTGAACATTTGATCAATACATGATCGCCTCGGCCCGAAACCCGCCTGCTCCCCTCCGATCCCCTCGCCAGCATGCAATTTAAGTCTTTCCAACATCATGCAACATAATAATTTTCCAGGCACTGATAATAGAGATACACCACGCCAGTTACTACAGTCTGACAGATCACCTTTCCTCGGCAACTTTACAATAACACTGTCTTTCCACTGTTGTGGCGGCCGCTCCTCCCTCCACACTTCATCCACAATATCTAAAACTCTCAAGAGGCTGTTGTCATCAACTGCTTCAATCATTTCCCCTGAAACCTCGTCAACCCCAGCAGCTCCAAAATTTTTTAATCCTTTAACGGCTTGTTTGATCTCGTCCAGCGTGAACCCATCGCAAGCCATTGGCAAAGTGGCCGTGGACGTTTCATCACCAAAATCAGGTGCCACCGCTGGCGGCGGTCTGCCCAGCACCTCCATGAAGCGCTCAGCCCATCTCTTCATTCGCTCTCTCTCTGTTGGTATTGAATTCCCCAATTTACCTTTAACAGGTGTTTCCATAGCAGTAGGCTGGTGACACAGTTGTTCTGCAATTTGACAAAGGCACCTACCACCACCAGTTCCCGCAGCATTTCCAGCCCCCACGGCCAGCCCACCGATGAAATGTCTTCCATCTCTTCGAGTTCCCGTCTTCACTTCTTTATTTAACAAGTTATAAGTTAGTTTGCAAGACCCAACTGCACCATGTGTACCCGCCGCCAGTAGTTTAAGCCCCGCCGTTTTCCTTTCCTGTATCTCATCCCAAGCATCCTCTCTCATCCATTTTCTCCTTCCATGTACCAGGCATCCGGCGGCCGCCACAGCCGCCTCTGTCACCGCTGTTCCCAGCTGTTCCCATCCAGCATCGATTGTCCCGGTGGTGACACCGTTGTCAACCTTGCCCAAAGCATCGAAACAGTTGCCCATTCTGACACCATATTCCTTCTCCATATCACCTGACCGCAGTCTGTGTACATCCACTCTTCCATTTCCATTCGGTTGGCACAACTTCCTCAGTCTAATTCTCACTCTAGCTATGCAGAGGCCATGATCGCCTCCGATCTCTGCACCTCTGCACGCTCTGACGTCTTGAACTGACGAGCGAAACCCAGCGCCCATGCAGAAGTGATCCACCTGGCCCTCAGCTCCGCCACCAGGCGAACTCCATGCCATCCCGTGGACACTCCCATGTGGAAAGATGGTGTCCGCCACAACGAGGCTTGACATTTCACAAAGTTCCAGAAGCCTTTCGCCACCCCGATTCACACAGCCTATGCCATGAGTACCGAGATATCTTTGTACTCCATCGTTGTTGTCACCTACTTTGGCGTTAAAATCACCCATGACTGCTATTATGTCATGCTTGGGTATTGTGTTGATGGTACTTAGAAGTGCTTCATAGAAGTCATCTTTTGTGGTATCAAGAGCGTCGTTAGTTGGTGCATAACATTGTACAATTGAGAGCTTGAAAAATCGTGTCTGAAATCTAGCTAATATTAGCCTCTCATTGATAGGTACCCAGCTGATAAGCGATGCTGCTGCTTTCTGTGTCATTAGGATGGCTACTCCCTCTGTGTGACGATTATCATTACTACCAGAGTATATAATTTGCTTTTTTTCTTCTGAAATATATTTTATGCCCTTCCCCGTCCATCTACACTCGCTGACACCCAATAAGTCAGTTCAGTAGGTTCAGTAGCGGACATTTTTACTCCAACATGTGACACACATCAGGGAGTATTTTTCTCTTATTTCTATAGTTTCATGTTCTCCACTTAATTCTCACTTTCTTTCCATTCTGTCTTTTGTTTGTCTGTCCCTGACGAAGGCCACGTGGCCGCAACGTAGGTTTTTCCTGGTCCTTTTCTCTTAGTAAAACGTATTACTATTTGTGTTTTTTTTCCGTAAGGAACGAAAAGGGAAGAGAATAGGAAGAATTTTGTCATAGCAAATCTTCTATTGTCTTTTTTTTTACTCTCTCACTCAATCTTGCTTATCTACTCTTCTGTCATTTCCCACTGTCCCCTCCCCCTAACCCGATCAATGAAATAAAACTGTCAAAGAACAGAACCAAGCGACAAAATGCGGTGGGGATTTCTAGTGTTGAGATGATGCCGTCGTGTTCATCGATACTCACAAGCGGGTTGTCAGTGTTGCTGTGGCTGATGTGTGGTTGTCTCCTGGAATTCCTTCAGACGTGTTACAAGGTGGTTATTTTTCTTACAGTTCTTGTTCTCAGTGACGTGTAGGACCAGAGCGTCTTTTGTATGGTTTATGTTTGCTGAATTTTCAAAATAGCTTTATTAATATGTGTCGAAAGTAGATAACGATGTGCCATATATTTATCGTTAATGTGTGATATGGAGTTCGTAAGGGATGTCTCGAATAAGTAATAAATCATCATCAGTTTTCCTTTTCGCTCCTTGTGGAGCATGCAGCCAAGACGATAGCTAGTCCCCTTGCTGGAAGCCTGCGCCAATGCTTCACATGCGCTTGTAGCTGTAGTTTCTGTAGCGATGTGTTTTACATGACGATGTTGTCATCTCAATGTATAAAATCATGTTAGTAGCCTTGTACGACATGCCTGCAGTAGCTATAGTGTTGTTCGTTCTTCGTCTGTTTCAAGTTGATATTAGAATTTCTATCATCATAGAGTGTTTGCTTCTCGAGGCAGAGTTGCCACCTGGTAGATTCACGCTCAAGTGTAAATGTAAATGTGTACTCGAATATGCTCTTGAGATATGGAAGGTAAAGGCTGCGAGGAAGATGACAGTTCACCCCACTTCATATAGTGGAAAGCTAATATAGTCAAGTCATTAACACTTCTTCATTGCCCTACGGCGTATCTGCTGTTGTTGAACGACCGTCACCTTTTACAAGTTGATAAATGAATGTCTCGCTCATTAATGCTCGTCAGAAGTTGATAATACCGTGCCATGCATTTGCGCGAATTAAAGGTTGACAAAGGATGTCTCGACTAATTAATACTTGGTGTGACAAGGTGATTTTGGCCTTTCTAACAGCATCATTTATGTGTAGTAAAAGTTGATAAAGGAGTACCTCGCATCATTAATATTCGTCAAAAGTCGATGATGGCGTGCCCTGCACTTACTTATGGTATTAGTTTATAGGGGCTGTCTCGAATAATTAAAACGTGATGTAAAAAGTTGATTTTTCCTTTCTCGCAGCTTCATTTATATGTGGTAAAATTTGATAAAGGAGGGCTTTGCATCATTAATGTTCGTCAATAGTTGATATGTGGCGTTGTCATGCGCTTATGTTATTGTGTGTTAGACGTGTATTAGATCTATTTTGAAATGTTAAGACTTTGTGTGCCAAGTTGATATTGGTCTTCTTTCAGCATCATTTATATGTGGTACAAGTTTGTGGTACGGTTAAGGCGGCCGGCGTGATGCTGACCACATTATCCCTAGTGTGCCGATGGTCAAGAAAATATAAGCCTAACACCATATTCCCAATATGCCTCAATGGGCATGTAGCGGGACACTTTTACCTTTTTTACAAGTTGATAAACATCAGCGGAACAAGAGATAATAAGAACAGGCTCTCGATGGGTGAGACACGCACTGAGAAAACTTGTTGATAGTATTACGAGGCGGTCCTTGCTCTAGAATCCCCAGAGGAAGAGAGGTTGAGGAAGACTAAAGAACACAATAGAGACGAGAGCGAACTGGATACAGAAGTGAAGGGGTTGAAGAAGACATGGAAGGACCTGGCACTGATGGCATGGGACTAGAAGATTTGTCTTAAGTTTGTTGAAGGTTTGCGCACCTTTAGAACTGAGGGGTGATGACACAAGTTGTTATAGGAGTGTATCGTATCGTTAATGCCTCGGCCTTAATAGCAAAAACACAGAACTCATGGTCGTCTCAAAGAAAATCGCTTCCACAGAATGTACTATCAAATTAAATGGGACAGTTTTAATACAGGTCAATAGATTCAAATACCTAGGCACATTCATAACAACGGATGGAAGAGAATCTCAGAAGTGAAGAGCAGAATAGCTCTGGCAAAAACATCATTTTATAAATTAAACAGTATTTTATGCAACAATTCTTTGTCAATGGAAGTAAGAAAGAGAGTTCTTGAGTGTTATATAGAACCAATCCTGACACTTAGGAGAGAGTCATGGACAATGAGTAAACAAGTAGGGAAAGCACTGTAGGCCACAGAGATGTGGTTTTACAGAAGAATGTTAAGACTACCATGGACAGCCAAAAAGAGTCATGAGGATGTCCTGAAAGAGATCAATGCGCAGAGGAAACTTATGTCACAAGATAGAAAGAAGCAATCCACTGTTTTGAGCACATTATGAGAAGAGGAAAGTTGGAATATATCGTAACAACGGGTAAGATTGAAGGAAAAAGAGGCAGAGGAAGACAAAAAGAGGAAACATTAGACAGTTTGACATCGTGGCATGGAAAGAAGTCAACAACAGACCTGATAAATTGTACTGAGACAGGAAGTGGTGGGGAGGCAGGATCTCCTACGCCACTAGGTATGGTACTTGAAGGAGAAGACGAATGTTGGTAAGATAATGGTTTGCATTTCAATACAATTTTAATTTGTGTAGAAGTAGATTTTAAAAACTCACTTTTGTTTCAGATTGTTATACCGTCACTTGTATTTTTATATGCATAAAAGAAATGTCCAAACAAGGATCAATTACTGCCATTTGACAAACAAATTATATAAATCTTAAATGGTCTATAAATTGACATTACAATCTCCTTCTCTTTTTTAATCCTTAGCCACCGCCTGTCAAAGCAGTCTGTGCCCCAGCTCTGGTTCATTCTTTGCATCTCGGCCTCCACATGTCCCCGCCAAGTTATTTTTGGTCGGTCTCTATTTCGCTTTCCTTCTGGGGTCCATTGCACAGCTGTTCTTGTGATGGCATCATGGTCTCTTTTGAGGACGTGGCCAATCCAGCACTAGCTTCTGCCAGCTATGATGGTGTGCATGTCCTCTTGGTTGCTCCGAGTAAGCAGTTCTTGGTTGGTGATGGTATTCGGCCAAAAGATTCAGAGAGTTTTACTTAGGCAGATCTTGTTGAAGGAGGACAGTTTCGACATTTCCTTATCTGTTACTCTCCAGCATTCCGCACCATAGAGAAGCACAGAAAGTACACAGCTCTCATATAATCTTAATTTGGTGTTTGTGCTGAACTGGGAGTACTTCCAGATGTTGTTTGGACTAGCAAAGGCTTTTCTCACTTTATTCATTCTGTTGTTTATGTCTTTGCTTGTTCTGCCGTCAAGTGTTTACAATAGACATTACAATAGACAGCAAAAATTACTGAGCGCTATGAACTCATTTGATCTCTCCAGGGGCTGTAATGTTAATGCGATGTAGCACTCTGTGCTTCCAAATAGCAGTTAATTTGTCGTTATTTTGACGTTTCTTTCACGTATATTAGTTAGATACGAGTGAAGATTTAACAATTGAAAAATTAAAAAATTGAAAGTGACTTCTCAGTCACATGTAGAAGCTGAAAAAGATGAGACTTGCAACATAATTTTAATTTATGAAGAAGCTGATGAAAACTTGACTTATTTTATGAATAGTAAGAGATATTACGTGTTTAGCATTATTGGGATTACCTTCTTTCTTTATCTCTCTTGTCTGGAGCATTTAATGTCTTGTAGCAATTGGTAGCTCCTGCCCCTCACGACAAAGTTACCAAGTTTAAAACTGTGTAGCTTTATACTCCTGTGTACCCGACTGTAAATGGGTACGTGACTCTATTCTTGAGTTACGGAAGACAAACGCGGTAAGCAAGGGAAGTGGTAATCCTGCCTCATAATGGTGTAGATAGTATAGTAAAATCTCTAACACGTCATTCCTCTGCGGCACCATCTGCTATGAAACTACCTTTACCTTGGAAATGAAGTGTTAGAGATTTCACCATGTTAGATCCAATTGTTTATGAGGTGAGGTGACCAGTTCTCTTCCTTGCTGACTCAAGCGAAGAGTCAGGTACCCATTTACAGCTGGGTAGACTGGAACGTGACCTTACCTGGTTAGGATCCAGGAACCCGGTAATTTGGCAGCGAGAGCCAAGCGCTATAATCGCTTAGCCAATCGGACACTCACCTTTACCTTTGGTTTGGTTTGGTTTGGTTTTAAAGACTATCTTCAATGCACACGGACAACTCCATCATTGCTCGATCACACCAGGAGGATCTCAGCACAGTGCACGAACTCCGTAGCAGCTGCGAGAATCCCAGTGCGTGACTATAGGAATCACACATTCTTTAAATATTTGTTGTGGTTAGGTTTCTAATTTTTAGAATTTTGCCAGGACAGCGGCCCGATAGGCCTACTCTTCACGATTTCCAACTGGGATTTTTAACGTGCGCAACTTGCACACGGGACCTCCTATTTTTTCGCCCTTATCCGAGAAGGCTAGGCATCCGATCTGACTACCCAGGAGACCACAAGGGAGTATGACATCATTAGGACCACTAGTTCTGAAAATTTTTTCCATAAATTATATTCCCTCAACTGGGAATCGAACCCGGCACGTCTAGAACTCGAGGCGGATGCCATACCTCTTAGCCACTCCGACCCCATACCATGACCTTTAACAAGCAATAATAAGTTTACTGACAAACTTATCAGTCTCTTCTTTGTCGTCCTCATTTTCCTTTGCGCTTCCTACACAGCATGGGACTAACACTGTAGCTGTTTCCCTTCCAGGACGCCTTCACCTAGCATTCACATGCTGTTGCAGCTGTGGTTTTAGTGGCTATTAGCTTTACATGATGAAGTGGCCAGCCCCATAGTCCTTTCACTAACAATATCATCATCCTCATCAGGTGCCGTCTTAACATTGACAATCGGCTGCGGTGGATCTACAACGTCCTCTGTCTCTTGTCTTGATGGTACACTCTGTCCTGTCCATCTCTTGATGTTATCTTCCCACATAAAGCGCTGTCTTCCTCTTGCACGTTTGTCTTCAATTCTGCCTTCTATTATGGTCTTCAGTAAGGTATTACGTCTTTTTACATGGCCAAAACATTTTAGCTTTTACTATACTGTCTACTGCAAACTGTAGGGTTCATCGCAAGAATAAGTAAGCATAAAAAAAAGTAAAAAATTACGGAGATTTACATTTTTAGTTTTCGTTCATTAATTATCTAACATCTCCACAAGAAGCATAGCTTTCAAACTGAAGCCTAACCCTCATGCCGCCTCTGCTATCAGATCATCTTTCAACCTGAAGCCTAACCCTCATGTCGTCTGCTATCAGATCATCTTTCAACCTGAAGCCTAACCCTCATGTCGTCTGCTATCAGATCATCTTTCAACCTGAAGCCTAACTCTCATGTCGTCTGCTATCAGATCATCTTTCAACCTGAAGCCTAACCCTCATGTCGTCTGCTATCAGATCATCTTTCAACCTGAAGCCTAACCCTCATGTCGTCTGCTATCAGATCATCTTTCAACCTGAAGCCTAACCCTCATGTCGTCTGCTATCAGATCATCTTTCAACCTGAAGCCTAACCCTCACGTCGTCTGCTATCAGATCATCTTTCAACCTGAAGCCTAACCCTCATGTCGTCTGCTATCAGATCATCTTTCAACCTGAAGCCTAACCCTCATGTCGTCTGCTATCAGATCATCTTTCAACCTGAAGCCTAACCCTCATGTCGTCTGCTATCAGATCATCTTTCAACCTGAAGCCTAACCCTCATGTCGTCTGCTATCAGATCATCTTTCAACCTGAAGCCTAACCCTCATGTCGTCTGCTATCAGATCATCTTTCAACCTGAAGCCTAACCCTCATGTCGTCTGCTATCAGATCATCTTTCAACCTGAAGCCTAACCCTCATGTCGTCTGCTATCAGATCATCTTTCAACCTGAAGCCTAACCCTCATGTCGTCTGCTATCAGATCATCTTTCAACCTGAAGCCTAACCCTCACGTCGTCTGCTATCAGATCATCTTTCAACCTGAAGCCTAACCCTCATGTCGTCTGCTATCAGATCATCTTTCAACCTGAAGCCTAACCCTCATGTCGTCTGCTATCAGATCATCTTTCAACCTGAAGCCTAACCCTCATGCCGCCTCTGCTATCAGATCATCTTTCAACCTGAAGCCTAACCCTCATGTCGTCTGCTATCAGATCATCTTTCAACCTGAAGCCTAACCCTCATGTCGTCTGCTATCAGATCATCTTTCAACCTGAAGCCTAACCCTCATGTCGTCTGCTATCAGATCATCTTTCAACCTGAAGCCTAACCCTCATGCCGCCTCTGCTATCAGATCATCTTTCAACCTGAAGCCTAACCCTCATGTCGTCTGCTATCAGATCATCTTTCAACCTGAAGCCTAACCCTCATGTCGTCTGCTATCAGATCATCTTTCAACCTGAAGCCTAACCCTCATGCCGCCTCTGCTATCAGATCATCTTTCAACCTGAAGCCTAACCCTCATGTCGTCTGCTATCAGATCATCTTTCAACCTGAAGCCTAACCCTCATGTCGTCTGCTATCAGATCATCTTTCAACCTGAAGCCTAACCCTCATGTCGTCTGCTATCAGATCATCGTATCTTTCCATGTCTTACACGTCATTTTCCTTTCTGTCTTCAGTTCTCTTTTCACAATATAACCAACAAGATTAAACGGACGTGCCTCGTCAAAACGAGGCAAAATTTTATTTAAAAAAAAAATTCTCCAAGTGTTTTTGTTCTGCCTCTACATTGGTCCACTTTTCCAACCCTGGCGGGTTCCAGAGCAAGGACCGCCGTAATGCTTACTTACTTAGTCGTTCCTCTTCTACCTTGAGGTGTAGAGGTTTGGAAGAGAAAGCGCCAGACTATCCTATCGGCTGTCTTCCTTCTGGCCTGGTTTCATTCTAGTCCTCGGTCCTTCAAAGATTGTCTAATGTTGTCCTCCCAGCGGACTCTGGGTCGTCCTGGGGGTCTGGATCCCTGGCTCTTTATTTCCCATGCTTGTCGTGGTAGCCGATCTTCTCCCATTCTGCAGACATGGCCAAACCATCTTAGTTGGGACTGTTCTCTTAATGCTACCAACATGTTTCCTCAGTTTGATATGGCTTATCCATTACCAATGTCTTCTTGTTACGTACATTTATTACCTAAGGGGGTAGTCTTCGGTCCTGCCAAATGTACGCACCAGTTTTATGTAGTTATATTATTTGTCCGGTCGAATGATTCGCGCACTGACGTGCACAAAGCAGTGAGTGTTGCTTTGGACGCACGTGTAACCTAGTTGAGTAGTTTGTGACGTCATGTTTTGAAGTGGAAACATGGAACTGGCTTGTGTCCATGATAGTAATTTTATATTTCGTATTCAATGGCATTTTTAAGGAAGCCATTTATTCTAGTGATCTGTATTGGTCTTCAGGTCGAAACCAATATCAGGAATGTCACGTGAGTTATCGTCCCACTTCTTATTTTAATGCTGTATGAAAAAAAGGCCGCTCTAATACTAGTCTAGCGGGAATTAAGATGTTCCTAGAATGGATCTACAGAGTCGCTTGCCTTTAAGATTTGAATCGTAGACGGAGAATTCCTACGAGTAGAAGAAGTTATATTGTTTATCTTACGCACATGTTTTATATGCCGTACATGCTTCAATGCCAAAGTCGTGGCTTGGATGTAAAGAGAGGTTAGCCAACTGAAAGCCTTTACTGTTAGGATTATCGTATATGACTTTGTGTGAAAATTATATGATGTACAACGCTATGTATGAAGAACGTCTGGGAATTTTAACAAATGTAATATGGAAGATTTCACCCCAGAGTATGTATACGTTACCATGATAGACGTCCTTGAAAGAAGGTCAACGGTCGTGACTGAGAAGGATATTATACGGTAACAGTTTTGTAATCCTTAGTCTATGGACAGAGGTCTTTACTAGAAGAGAATCTTCAGGAACTTTAGCAGTAATAATCAATATGTTGTCGTGTGATCTTTGCGCCTGTGACGATGTCCGTCTTGTCCACTTCGTGTCCTGGTGAATAAAATCTATGTAAAGTTACCAACGACTCGTGTGCTGCCAATACTTGACCAGTTCACACAATTCAAGATACATTGTTGGTTTTTCGTTTGAAAGACATTGTTGACATTTATTCCATTGTAACCATTCGCGTTTCAATTCATCACTATGAAAACGACACCAACACTTCTATTTATCTCTTTTTCCGCTGACACCTGTCTGGTTCTTCTCATCAGTTCCACATTGGTGATCTTGTCATCAGTTCCACATTAGTGATCTTGTCATCAGTTCCACATGAGTGATCCTTGTCATCAGTTCCACATTAGTGACCTTGTCATCACTTCCACATTAGTGATATTGTCATCACTTCCAAATTAGTGATATTGTCATCAGTTCCACATTAGTGATCTTGTCATCAGTTTCACGTTAGTGATCTTCTTGTCACCAGTTCCACATTAGTGATCTTGTCATCAGTTCCACGTTAGTGATCTTGTCATCAGTCCACGTTAGGGATCTTGTCATTAGTTCCACGTTAGTGATCTTGTCATCAGTTCCACATTAGTGATCTTGTCATCAGTTCCCCGTTAGTGATCTTGTCATCAGTTCCACGTTAGTGATCTTGTCATCAGTTCCACATTAGTGACCTTGTTATCACTTCTAAATTAGTGATATTGTCATTACTTCCAAATTAGTGATATTGTCATCAGTTCCACATTAGTGATCTTGTCATCAGTTCCACGTTAGTGATCTTCTTGTCCCCAGTTCCACATTAGTGATCTTGTCATCAGTTCCACGTTAGTGATCTTGTCCTCAGTTCCACATTAGTGACCTTGTCATCACTTACAAATTAGTGATATTGTCATCACTTCCAAATTAGTGATATTGTCATCAGCTCTACATTAGTGATCTTGTCACCAGTTCCGCTTTAGTGATTTTGTTTTCAGTTACACATTAGTGATCTTGTCTTCAGTTCCACTTTAATGACCTTGTCATCATCATCATCATCATGGTTATCATCATTATCATCATTGTAGTCTTCATCATCATCATAGTCATCATCATCATCAACATGGTTATCATCATTATCATCATCACTGTAGTCATCATCATCATCATTGTAGTCATCATCATCATAGTCATCATCATCATCATTGTAGTCATCATCATCATAGTCATCATCATCATCATTATCACGGTTATCATCATTATCATCATATCATCTTTGTAGTCATTGTCATCATAGTCATCATCATCATGGTTATCATGATTATCAGCATCATCATCATTATTTTCCTTTTCACCAATGATGGAGCAAGGAGCCACGACTGCAGCCTGTCCTCTTGCAGGAAGCCTGGACATGCTCTCCCAGAAGCGGTTTCTCTAAAAATATGTTTTACACGATAAAGTTTGCTAGTCTCATACACAACTACATATTTGTCGCCTGATAACGCAGTAATTCTATTCATTTTTTTACCTCATTACTGAAATCAAATACAAAACCAAGCGAGAATACTGGATGAGAGATCACAACAGTTGCGTCAGAAAATTCACAACGAAAAAAGACGAGAACTCTGTGAGTAAATTCTGGATATGATTACCATATTACACTGGAGGAAATAGCCTTATACGATGTTGGTGTAAGGTAAAGGATCCCGTTACACGCCTATTGAGGCATATTGGGAATATGGTGTTAGGCCCATATTTTCTTGACTATCGGCACACTAGGGGTGATGTGGTCAGCATCAAGCCGGTCACCTTAACCTTCCCAGAGTTGCTCTGATACCCAGTTCAAGACGCTGCATACAAGATGTTGATTCATACATACATCGTCGCAGAGAACATAGGTAGAGATAAAGCTGCGGAGAGTGGTATCATAATGAAAAAAACAAAAAAAAAAACAAACCGACGGCAAGAAGAAGCCAAGCTGCTTTCATACAGTTTTGTTATTGTTGTATGATTAACCTAAAGAAATATCGTACGTCCCTGATCAAGACCACACCTCGTACAAGAACAGAAAGTGATTCTCCTCAAGTCGGTTAACGGCACACGTGCATAGCAAAATGAAATCGTGTTAAAGCTGATGCAATTGCAGACAATAACATCTACTGCCAGAACATCGGCTACTTTATCTTCCACCAACGAAAAACAGATTAGTCTAATACTGTTATGTTCTTATGCTTCTTTTTTTTTCCACACAATTGTTCCTTATCTTCGCATGTAATATTTCATGATTGATAATTTTTAACGGATCTCCGCCATTTTAGGATGACTCACGACACAATTCCAAACGTTATTTACTTTCGTTAATTCACTTCAGTTTTAAGTAGAGTTCATAGCTCAAATCGGTACTTCTTGACACACTTTCCTCGTGTTTCTCTTGATGTTGTTGCTGTCGCTTCAAATTGAAAATCTTTATTCCTTTACGACATTGCTTTGAGAGGAAACATATAACGCAAACACAGAGTAGAAATAAACAGAGGTGGTTTAATTAATGTCTAACTTTAGCGACGATGGCAAGGTTTGAGTTGTGTTGACAAAGTGAAAGACGGTCACCTCCCCCGACCCCATGTAGCGATTGGAATATGGTTTCTGAGATTCATATTCAGGGTGGTTTTTTTTTTTTTACCGCTGTACCAGACCACAAACCTTTTTTTATTTTATATACCTGGGCATGCGCTATACTATAACCGAGAGACATTGTGCTAAGTTGGACGGGTTGCGCCTTGCCATTCTTTCACGCAATTCATTCATTATTTCATTCATTACCTTTTAGTTCCCTAAGAAGCATAGGCCTGCAACAAAAATCTGGCCAAGATAGAGGTCTTTTCTTGAACTTTCCGTCCATAGTTCCTTTCTTCAAGTGTTTTTTGTTCGGTCCCCCTCTACCTCTCCTGCCCTAGGAATCCCAGAATAATGACTGTATGGTAATGCTGTCAACAGGTTTCCTCAATTTTTGTTCTATCCATCGCCAGCGCCTTCTTCTCAACTTTTGTTCCACTGGCACTTGTCTGGTGTTTTGTCTGTGGCCAAAACGAGGCGAAATTCCTATTACACGACAACAAAAAAGTCTGAATGATTCTCCATATTGACATGACGCAAAGAGGAAAGGACTGAATCGAGCGCAAATGAAGCAGAACAAAATAGAAAATGAATTTTTTTTTTTTAGGTGTTTACTACTTTTCTTTGTAGCACGCCTCTTTTAACCATCTACTATTTACACGGAGCTGTTGGTTATATCAGGTCGCGTTTAATTTATTGCAATATTTTCTTGTCATACTGTTATATTTTTCACAAAAATTATAATGACTATACTGGTATGTATTTAAGGTTGATTGGATGTTTATTTATAGCTGTCGTAGATTTTTGATAGGGGAATTAAGACTTGGGTTGGTCCCTTCTGAATAGATTAGAATGAGTGATAGCCACAGTGAGAGATGATAGTAGAAATAGATTTCCACGAGTGAGATGGTAGAAATCAATAGAGGCTGTCTCTGAAATCGAGAATCTTTTCTCTCTTTTAGCCTATCTTCTACAACAGATCTAGAGGAGTCAGACAGTCTATTGACTACATATATTAATATATATATTACCACTCACGTGCACACACACAATTGACGACAAGTAGACGCACAAACTTGGGAAAACTATAACGATGATTATATAGATATTTTGGAACGAGCTGACCCGACACACTGATTAAGTTCAAGGGAATTTTTAATTATCAGAAAATTCCATCACAACACACAAAATTACATCAAAGCATATACAAATAGTCATAAAGTCAACAAAACTGCTACAAGAATGATAGACCCACAGTATGATCCTTTCCCTCGATGTTTAGCCCACAGTCCTGTTAGAAGAAAAGTGATAGCCCCAAAAAAGTCACGGATACATATGATTTAGTCTAAGTCTTCCCTTTAAAGGTATGAACAGACTTGGATACTCTGCTCTATCCTAAGGAAAAATATTTGTTAGCAACAAAACTTGCATAAAGAAATTTAAGACAGCAAGAAAAATTGGGTGCAAAAATACCACAATAAAGGAATCGCTCAGTCCTGCATTCACTTGATTCAGTCATCAGGGATCCCTGTCATACATTCTTACCTACAATCGTGCTGTTGTTCGCCGTCTGGCGCAAACTTTAGGACACTTCTCTACAGTGAATCTGTATTCTTTGGATAAAGAGAATTCTAGCTCTGCAGATACAGGTTTCTTCCACTGCTCCGGGGAGCATTCACTTCACCAGTTTATTTTAAGATTACTGTTAAGGTCACTTGAATCAGTTTGGGTAAGACAGTTTAACACGGGCTCACAGTGTCAGAATCTCGAGGTTTCCACTACTTAGGAAAATGGCAGGTTTGTAACTTCGATCAAAGGTAAAATTCTGGGTCACACAACAAGGTTTCAAAATCGTCGGAATGTTAGTTTCTTGTAATATGTTACTCGCCCAAGGGCTGACATGTACTAGATTTTTATCAGGAAGAAATTAATCTGGCTCGGTAGGCGCAGTTATTTCATTAAAATCTTAAAGTTCCTGTAAAGGTTAACACCAAGTCTTTAAGGAAAATGTTTTAGTTCTTCACAGATATTTATCGTGTACTCAACGCTGGCAAAGTTGGGTCACCCCCAGTTTTCACTGTATAAAGAAAAACAACATATCAAATACTATACATACTATGTACTCCGGTTATAATTTACATTATAAACTGCAAGCGGAGAGCTTGACTTATCGTTTAAAACTTCCCGTGAAATAAGTTATATTCATAAAATCAATCATCATGAATTAGAAATACATACGTATTTCGTCAATACTCAATGATGAATCGGGCATTTATAATTTAGTTGAAATATTCACGACGGGTTATTAGCAGTTAAATTAAATTTATTTATAGCTGCATGAGTTTTAAGCTAGAAATTATAATTTATTCTGCTTTCCACTGAAACACGTCAGCTAGAGAATATAACAGACTTATAAATCAAACCTACTGCACAAAAGAAACTAATGAAATAAATCGGCGATTAACCCTTAATCACTCACAAATAATACTAGATATCTAATATTTACCTCCACACAGAACTACAGATTAAATACCACGAAACTAGAATCCTTCAATATAATGGTAGTCTAGAACTCGGCAAAATGTTGCCAAGAAACTCAGAACTTTTTCAATATACAAGATATTTCCTAGCCCGGGTGATCTGTCTACTGCGAATCTTGAGTATGAATGACCATTCTGTTGTTGTTTTCGTCTACTAGATTGCTGTAATACCCTGTTCAACCAAAACCCATTGAAGGGTTACAAACGGTTATATTGGGGTATATAGTGTGTTGGTATCTTCGCTGGTATCACTTTCCTAGTCCTGAAAAGGACTGGTCCTAAAAAGGACCGCTAGCTGGCTGTCTGGTTATCTCTTCGTTGCTTGTTTGTCGTGGCGTGCTCATGGTGTTCATTTCCTGCCTTCCTATCTGTCTTGTGTCGTTTTGTTAGTTTTTGCTTTCCTAGTTTCTGTTTCTCTTGTCTTCCTGCTTTCCTGCATCTGTAGTAGTGCTTTTTCTATTATTGCTGGTAGAAGTTTTTCAAGTGTTTCTTCGATGACTTCTTCGTCTGATTGTTCGTTTGTTTTGGTCGCTATTGTGTTTGATGTCATTTCCTCAATGGCTCTTCGCTCTGTTTCGATTCTCTTGAGGATTTTTGAGTTTTCTTCCGTCAGTTCTGTCAGCCTCTTTACATCTGCTTCTATTTGCTGCTTAATGCTTTTCATGTCTTTCATCATTTCTCTGATGTTTTGTATTTCTATTATGTCTTCACCGCTGTCCTTTTCGTCTTCGGGAGCCTGCTTGCTTCTGTTTTCGACCTGGAGTTTAATTTTCAATTGTTTGACTTCAGCAGTCAGCTGGTATAACTGTCGTCTGTCAATCGTGCGTTGTTTTTCTGCAACATCCGCAGCCACTCTGTGTTTTGCCTCCTTGAAGGGGATGTTTTTGGAGACCGCTTCCTTCAGGATGCTCTTTGTTTCCTGGAACATCGGGCAGCCTCGGTATCTAGCCCCGTGGTTTCCGAGGCAGTTTGCACAGGTGCGGTTTGAGTTTATTGCTTTGTAGTTGGGTCCTCCTTCGCCTTTGGGCAGTCGCGATATAGGTGGCCACTCGCACAATATCGGCAGACTGCGTCCCTCCTGCATGTTTTCTTGGTGTGTGAAAACTGCTGGCAGTTAGATCACTGCATCACCGGAGGGATATATGCTTCTGTCTTTTTTGTTGTTGCTTGGAGCGTCAGTCTCTCAGGTCTTGTTGATCCTTCTACCGTAACTATCATCAGATTGGTATCTTTCTTTGCCCAGGTTTTTAGCCTTTATGTGACCATTCTAAAACTCTCTCGGGTAGATATATCTTAAACAGACAAAGGATGCACGCTATTTCGCAAACCCGAAATAGCACCGTTATCTCCCCCCTCTCCTAACACTTCACTTTAGCTCAGACCCTGCCATAACCTGCCAAAACACGTCTTAACGCCTCACACGACATGTGGCCGTTCTGAGCGATGCATGTCTGGCGCTTTCCACACCTCAGGCCAAGCGACTGGCCGAAGAAGCGTGGTGTCAGGTGAAAATGTAGACGATATGTTTCATTTTAGAACGCTGCGTGAGTGTCATATCACACTTATCGCCGAGCGACTAGCCTGAAAAATCGCCCGTGTCAGATGAAAATGTAGACAATTGTCTACATCTATGTCTGGCGAAACGAATTATCACACATTCCGTCTACCTGCCGCTACTGACATCTGATGTAATACAATGCGAACTCAGTAAGAGAAAAGAAACAGGTAAACGTCAGAATGGGAAAGTAAATTTAGTCGCAAACGAACGAATGCGAAAAAAACCCCAGGAAAAGGATAAGAGGGCGATAATAAGGTAGAGGATACGGGTAGAAAAAGAAAGAATATAGAAAATTTATTGATCATAATCTCTATGCGACAATAGCCAATCCGTAATTATCTGGTGAGGGCGTGGGAATCTACCACTGTAGACTACTGGCTAGCATCCAAATTTTTTTAAAAATAAGTTAGCTTTTGGTTTTGTAATATAGTGTTTTATTAACTTGTTTATTTCTGGTGGGGTCTTAATGCCTATAAGATTTTCTACACTCATTTTTACCTTGCGGTTATTACAGTACGTCTTAATGTTTTGCCTCTGCTGGTCATATATTTTGCCGTCCACAAGGAAGTGTCTAATTGTGTTTGCTTCTTGACACTCTTCACATATGGGTTCCTCTATCATGAAATATCAAGTTCCAAGCCTTAACATTTTTTTTACTAATTGGTATTTTTAGTTCATCTTGTAATTGATATTTTTGCTTGTTTTTTTTTCTTCAGAACTTTACACGAGTGTCTTCCTTTTTTGCGTTGATTCCATGCTATTATCCATTCTTTGGTTATTGCGTGTGCAATTAAGCTCTTAATTTTCAATTTCCCTAGGCCTACTTAAATTTTAACAAATAAATTTAATAAAAGGAAAGAAGAATGGTAAAGAACAGTGCTGTCACAATGACTGTACTCGAAATCCCCCTTGTTTTCTACTTCGTCGGCAAATTGTAACGCTTTCACGTTGATAGTAAAAGCCTACTGTGTCGCTGCACGCTTTCTTCAATGAAACGTGTACTGTATTTCTTGGAAAAACCTTGAGATACGCAAGCTGATCAATGACCTAAATTTAATATTTCATTCATTCCATTTTATACACGGTGTAACTAAAAGACAGATGGACTAAAGGATAGAGAGAAGGGAGAGGCAGAAAGCAGGGACACCTGCAACACTAAACACGCGTCGCGCGATACACAATTGCTGCCATCACGCGTGTAAGGCCACATGCACTAACTTTATTTCAAATCGACAGTGATAAAATTCACTACCCATACCAGAGTTAGGTTTTAAAATCCTGAAAAACGCTTATTGGGAATTATGACATTATACCGGTTTACGTTTGAAAACATGACAGTACCCAGACACCACATGGGGATTGAAGTGAACAGGAGGTGGTAGAAAATGCACATTTTGAACGCAGCCACCTAGCTCCCTTAAATTCGTATATTTGGGTTCCTTAGGGTTTGCTGACAAAGAATATGTAAAACGTTACGCAAATAGTCTAGGAATTACCAAGTTATGGCCAAAATAAAATAGTGGGGGTGCCTGACAGCATGAAATCATTTCTGCTCATAAAATTTTTTTTATAACGTGTTTGAAAAAACATTACGTTACGGAAATAGCCTACCATGTTAACTCCTATTTGATTGGAGCGCAACAAATGAAAGACTAAACACGATTGGTCGGACTATAAATACTATCTTGTGTTGTCAGGGGAAACGTGAGAAAGGGGTACTTTTTTGAAAAAATGTGTAGACATGGTTTGATTGGGTAGAGCTACGAATATACTCAATTCAGAGCGTCTGTTCATTGCCACATCTTGTAATAAACCTACTAAGAAACAGTACGTTGAGCACCAGTGTATATTTTTTATAAAATAAAGCCTGGGACATCGGCAGATCGGAGTTGTGCTATATTCATTGCCAGTCAACGAAACTGTTTATTATTATTTCCATGAATTGTGGTAAGCTTGAAATATTCAATATCTTTTAATGAAAATTGAATGTAAATTGATAATTTATGTCTGTATATATGTGTGGTTCAGTAGCGAACATGATGTAAAGCCTATAGTGCTCCAGCCTGAACAGAAGGTGTCGGAGGAAAGTAAAACTGCATGGAATGGCCAAACAGTACACTGACACCTAGATTATTAACTAGAAAGAAATAATGCTGGAATTGCAGAGGCGTAGTAACCATTAGGGAGGGAAATACTGGTATAAAGTATTTCAGATGAAGCTGACAGTTGGCCTAACGCTCTGAACTCAATGTTTGTGATGTATTGTGCTCAGTGTAGAAATGGAGTATAAATTAGTTCTGACGTAGAAGGTACAACCTTCTTGTTTCAGGGACCGTGGTCTTAAAGTTATTGAGCAGCACCTGGTCAGAGCTTTGCTGAAGCCAGAGGTGGACAGCATACTCCTTGGTCCATATAGCAACCAGTGGGGTGGCTCCAGAACTCATTAAAGTAATCAAGCAGAGGAGTCTTTTACTGCAGTCATCACGCAAGATAAGAGAGTGTGGCCATGGAGCTCAACATTATGTACCCCCATCTTAAAATGACATTATAAACTAAATTAAGAGGGGAATTTAATTGTTTTAATACCAGGAACTGAGAACATCTCCAATACTAGTTCCAATAGAAACAAACTATTGAAGTCATGATGACAAATACCAACAGAGCTTGAACAAAACAAAACCAGTATTACCTCATATTACCACCCTAGACATATAACGTAGCCATCACACTATTCCAGAATAATTCTGACTGAGGTATACATATGTGGCAGTAAGTAAGGTTATCTATAATACACTACTCTTATTAGATATAGATACCTTCACAGCTGATCTCAGTCAGTACACTAAGTCCCCTATAAATATTTATAACATCCCACTTTACCACAGCCTCTTTGTCCGCACGCTTATTTCCTGCTATCCAAACATGCGCTGGTATCCATGTTAGTAAGACATTACATCCTGCGATGTGTAGAAATGTATTAACCTGTAGTATTCCTCTATAATATCTGGCCTGATATATTCATTTCTGTCTCTGATTGCTATTATTGATGAAAGAGAACCAGTAAAAGTGGTTACTTTATTTGGAGTATTTTCTGCAACTATTTCTAAAGCTTTTAAAACTGCCACTAATTATGTTGTAAAGATGGACGTATTAACTGTTATTTTATATCTTTTGTAAATTTTCAATTTTGACATTGCTATTCCTGCTCCTAATTGTCCATCTTCATCTTTTGACCCATCTTTGTATACAGTTAAGCTATTATGTATATACTGTACTGTTCTATGTACTCTATTGCTTTGCTTTTTGTTGAGATTATGTCTTTAGATTTGCTTACAACCTTTGTTAAGTGGGAGTCAGTTTCTGGCACTTTTAGTTCCTATGGTGGGATCTTTGCTTTATACTTGTCGCGAGGTGTTTTTTTGAGGAGATAGGACAGCTTGAATGGAATGGAAGAATACAGATACTAATGTCTTATTGATAGCTTCCGAGTTTGAAGAAACTGCCTCTCCTCGGGAAATAGTATACTAGAAATTTACTTAAAAGAGAATTCTGGTACCTAAACAGGATATTTTCTGGACGATAAATTCTTCCTCAGGAATCCTACAAAAAGGACTGTGTAAAGCACATAAGGTTGAGAAAGAGATTTGGTGTCCAGCCACATTTAAAATATCCCGACCCAATAGAAGTTAATTGAATTATGGCTGAGCCCCCAGGGTGTAGATTTATATTTAAAACCAAATACAACCCAAATAAAGTTAACAAAAGAAAATAACAACAGACTCTGTTATGTAAAGTTGGATAAAAGAGTATGGAATCTTACATTTGTTATTATACATATAAATATGAAAAATAGTTTAGCTCTACTGTTTATTAAAAAAAATCAACTAGTGTGGTCATCACTTGGACCAGAGATCTTTTCTATGGTAGTGTTGCTGGTAGGTATTATACTCAACTCTCCGAAGGCCTGTAGTAGCTGCGGAGATGATTTTGGTTCGGACTCTCTTGGTTTGGTCTGCCCCAGCAGGTTGGTCTCATAACAGTTAATGGGTTCAGAGGGTGTCAGAGTTTGCCTCCCTGGACTCAGTGCACATCACAGATAAGGATGGGGTAAGTCACCTCTGCTGAATACCTCTTCTGCTTATGGGATGTGTGGTATGGTTACTGGGTGCAGGATGTGGTTTGGTATGGTAACCTATTTGATAGGGTATGGTGGGTAAGGGTAATCTTTGGTACCATGGACTTGTACCCTGGTTTGTACCCTGGACCTGTTTTAGGTATCTGGTAACCACAACCTGGTTTAGTACTGGGTAACCGCAACCTGAGTTTTTTTCTTTGTAACCGCAACCTGGGTTAGTACCTCGTAACCGCAACCTGGGTGGACTGGAAACAATTGAAATCCCATTAGTGGTTTCAAGAGCAGTCATCTCCTAAGTCTGATGGCCGGTAAGCGTCCATCAGAAATTAAATTAACACAAGGTTAACTATCATTCTGTAACAATGTGTATTCTATTATTTATGAACTACCACTTCTTAACTGACATTATAGCGTATCTTGAGTTCTCAGTCTCTATCTGGCTGTCTGCTTATTTACAGCAGTGGTTTTCCCCATGTGGGCAATGAGTTTCACAAACTGTAAGGTAGGGGCTGGGGTCATCAAATGGTTGAGAACCACTGGTTCACCTAGTGCCCATAGAGCAGTGTCTTAATTTTGGGGTCTCTGTCAACAATGGTTTGAGAACCACCGGGTAATAGTTTCCTATGCTGCTTTAACTTGGTGGGGTGTCATTCCTGCCAAGGTCTGAGAACTGCTGACTTACATTTTGTCAGTCAAGTGGTAGATTCATTAAATAGCTAAATAATTGCAAGCATTCTTAAAGTCCTGGTCCCTGTTGAAAATGACAATCATATAACTGATAATAAAATAGTTCTTCAATCATACATAAAATAGTTCTTCAATCATACAACATGGTATATGCATAGGATTGCATTAAATACATGTAAAGAACCTTCCATAATGAAAAACACATTAATGTCCCTTATGTGACAAAGTGAGAAGAAGTGATTGAGAACACTGTTATCAAGTTTGTAGTCTTGACAGAGAACACAGAAGCCTTATAAGAAATAGAAAATAGAAGAACCACTAATACACTTCTGTTTTGCTTGGATCAATATGCAAATCTCAAAGTAACAACACTAATATAACATCATATTATTTAACACTGTCTTATTTCTGCCAGGCTGTGAAATAAAGATCAGTGATTAATTAGGTCTAGGACCTCAGCAAACTCATACATTAGTTTGAGGGATCTGTAAAGATGCAAATAACAATTATTGACACTTAAACTGGAAATGCATTTCAAACTTTAACAAAAAGTTACTGCAATGCAAGCTGTTGATAAACATATGATTATTCATGTTATAAAATCAGCATTATTAGTTAGATCTACTTACTTCGCTCAACGAATTCACTACAACTATTTCGCAACATGAAATGCCCACTTGGGCCCAGAGTCTGTCTGCTCCGAATGATGGTTACAAGAAGAATGCAGAAAATTCCCTCCAAGAGAGAGAGAGAGAGAGAGAGAGAGAGAGAGAGAGAGAGACTTTTTCATTATAAGAATGAAAAAGTCAACTGAAGGGAATTATTTTAAAATCTGCGAGAGATATTTAAGAAGAAAAAATACAAAGAAGAGAACGTCGGTGAGAAGTCGTCCCACGACATAAGCCCCCTTTTGAAAGTTCGGCCAACGGCCAACTAAGTTCGAGCCGACTCTTCTCTTATGTCAGACACTACATTCATGTATCGTGTCCTCCATTCCTTCAATCCAAATATTTCCTATTTTTCCTCTGTCAAATGGTATGCCTGTAGTCCACACATGGCTATCCGTTTCCTCTTCAATAAGTAGTTGAGGTGGGTTGAGCAAGCCTGCTCGCAAAAATATACCTCTCTTCTTTTCCTCCTTCTGGATCCTCCATTGAAGCTTGCCTCCTGGCAAAGAGCTTGCCCTAAAGCCTACACTCTGCTTACAATTGGATCTATAGCAAATAGTTTTGCGTGATGAGGTTGCCAGCCTCATACACAACCTTATTTTAGTCATATTGCTTGACCTGTCTAAGGACACATACCTATCTACCCAGGTATGAGAGCGTGTATGATCTTCTATCCCTGTTTCTCCAGTGACAGAGAAAGATAAGTCTACCAGTTGTTCCTGCCCACCAGGTACCAAGGAAATTTGGACCTTCTTCACTTTCTGATCCCAGAGAGTGGGTGAGGTTATCGGAATTGACTGAAGACTAAGTGCTTGAGGCTCATGTTCCTCTTTAGCCATTTCTCCCGTATTAAAGGAAGATATTCCTGAAACATATTTCCTCCCACCAGGTACCAAGGAAATTTGGACCCGCTTCACTTTTTGATCCCAGAGAGTGGGTGAGGTTATCGGAACTGAGTGAAGTCTTAGTGCTTGAGGGTCCTGTTCCTCTACAGCTGCTTCTCCCATGTTAAAGGAAGATATTTCTGAAACATGTTTCATCTCACCAGGTACCAAGAAATTCTGGCCCGGCTTCACTTTCTGCATGCAGATAGTGGGTGAGACTATCAAAACTTGTTCAGAATTAAGTGCACTGGGGTGGTCAATCCCTTTGCACTCTTCCAACTTTTCAGTGAAAATGTTGGAAGATGAGTTAGGCATTGGAGTCTCCATAGCCTGTTCAGTCACGCCATCTCTGGATCGTGCTGAGTCTCCTAAGATGATATATTTCCCTCCTTGAGGTATCGGGTAAATTCGTTCATCTAATATTGCGGCCTTTACTTTGCCGTTTACAAAGTTCGACCTAACTTCTACATAAGCTAAAGGCAAAATCATCCTTCTGTTGATTATCATGGGTGCTGTTACCTCAACATCCTCTTCGGTGACTTGATCAAGGTCGATAACAGAGGCTGAGACAAGGGCATCACACCCAAGACCTTGATAATACAAACAGGTGATTTCTTCTCCATTTACTGTGGCAGTCTCCACATTTTGAGAATTCCTGTATCCAATCCGGGCCTTCGTCAAGTTCCCATCCATGGCAGGGACCTTAGCTTTGTATGAAGTCTGTGGGATTGGGTCTCGGCGCATACAGTCTAACTGATGTAAGTTGGCCGACAGGTGATGTTCAAGAACATCCCTTCCCTTCCCATAGGGTTGCGTAATCCTTTTCCGTTGAGTGATCCTATTTGGTTGAGCGATCCTATTTACCAGGTTGTTGGTGCGGTTGTTGTTGGTATGCCTGTTGTGAGTTTTTGCTGAGGATGAGGAAGGTCTCTTCAGATTATCAGCACTCTTGTGCTTAATCTTGTTTTCAGGATGGTCTAGATGTCTCCGTTTAGATATCCGTACCTCTGCTCTGTCTGAGCCTGAATCCTGAGACATAGACTTGGCTTCATGTGGTGCAGTTATATTTACCACTGAAGATGGTGATGTAACTGGCAAAGGAGTGGCATGATGAGTATTCCTAGATTCAAGTTTATACCTGGATTCCATATTTGTAGGTTGAAACTGAGTTTCCAGTTCTTCCTTACACTGGAGGGATTTTTCTTGTCTTTGTCTCTCATGTTCCACATTCTCTTCCGTGTATTTTGCTCTCCATTTCTTCCTTTCCGCTTCTCTCATCCTGCATTTTTCCATCTTTTGTGAAACAAAAGTATCCAGTTCTTCTCCGGAGAGTTCACACTCAATGGCTAACTCTGTCCAGAATGTTCTCCACTCATTCAACTCTACAGATTCTTCCATTATACCCATAGTGGTTCGTTGAGCGAGTATGAGATCTCTAACTCACAAACAATAATTAAGGCAAAAATACTTTCTATAGTCTTAACTATACTAAAGTATTACAAAACCATATATTAAATCAAACCAGCATTTATAACCATCAAATTAAAAATTAGTTAACAATAGGTAACCAATTTCCAGCAGTACCACCAAGAAGAGTTCTCATAACACAACTTAAAATCTGTGTTTCATATGTATTTTAGTCTAGGGTAATTTATATGTCCCCTCTTTAATCTAATCCCAGACCTGGACACCAATAAGTGACAAGTACCTACAGCAGTAGTGATCTAGGAAAGATAAAGAGTTTTCATATCTCAGACAAGTGTCTAAATATGAAATAAGAGTTAATCCCTGACGAGCCCCCACTTGTCGCGAGGTGTTTTTTTGAGGAGATAGGACAGCTTGAATGGAATGGAAGAATACAGATACTAATGTCTTATTGATAGCTTCCGAGTTTGAAGAAACTGCCTCTCCTCGGGAAATAGTATACTAGAAATTTACTTAAAAGAGAATTCTGGTACCTATACAGGATATTTTCTGGACGATAAATTCTTCCTCAGGAATCCTACAAAAAGGACTGTGTAAAGCACATAAGGTTGAGAAAGAGATTTGGTGTCCAGTCACATTTAAAATATCCCGACCCAATAGAAGTTAATTGAATTATGGCTGAGCCCCCAGGGTGTAGATTTATATTTAAAACCAAATACAACCCAAATAAAGTTAACAAAAGAAAATAACAACAGACTCTGTTATGTAAAGTTGGATAAAAGAGTATGGAATCTTACATTTGTTATTATACATATAAATATGAAAAATAGTTTAGCTCTACTGTTTATTAAAAAAAAATCAACTAGTGTGGTCATCACTTGGACCAGAGATCTTTTCTATGGTAGTGTTGCTGGTAGGTATTATACTCAACTCTCCGAAGGCCTGTAGTAGCTGCGGAGATGATTTTGGTTCGGACTCTCTTGGTTTGGTCTGCCCCAGCAGGTTGGTCTCATAACAGTTAATGGGTTCAGAGGGTGTCAGAGTTTGCCTCCCTGGACTCAGTGCACATCACAGATAAGGATGGGGTAAGTCACCTCTGCTGAATACCTCTTCTGCTTATGGGATGTGTGGTATGGTTACTGGGTGCAGGATGTGGTTTGGTATGGTAACCTATTTGATAGGGTATGGTGGGTAAGGGTAATCTTTGGTACCATGGACTTGTACCCTGGTTTGTACCCTGGACCTGTTTTAGGTATCTGGTAACCACAACCTGGTTTAGTACTGGGTAACCGCAACCTGAGTTTTTTTCTTTGTAACCGCAACCTGGGTTAGTACCTCGTAACCGCAACCTGGGTGGACTGGAAACAATTGAAATCCCATTAGTGGTTTCAAGAGCAGTCATCTCCTAAGTCTGATGGCCGGTAAACGTCCATCAGAAATTAAATTAACACAAGGTTAACTATCATTATATAACATTTAGACTTAGCGCCGTTATCAGCGGTGGTTTCAAAGACATAACAACATTAACGTTTAATTACATTCAGTGAGAAACCAGCAAATCTAGTCGGTATCAGCCTTTGATAGTCTACACCGCCCATCATTGTGGAAGATACTTACAATCTATGGTTTTCCAACAAAATATGTGAATATAATCAAAGCGCTATATGACAATGCAAGATGTTGTGTTAGAACAAATAAAGGGAATACAGAATGGTGTACAGTAGAAACAGGGGTGAAACAAGGCTGTATTATGTCACCACTACTTTTTGGAATAGCTATTGATTGGGTTATGAGAAACGATACCCACAATGAACAATTGGGTATAAAATGGACAAATGGAAAATTCCTGGGGGACCTGGATTTCGCAGATGATGTAGCATTCTTAAGTTCAACACCAAGACAATCCCAAGAAGCCATAAATAACTTGTGTCATCTCTCGGTTAAATAGGTCTCCAAATAAATGCCTCTAAAACTAAAGCTATGAACTTTTCTAACGAGACCTTTGATATCATCTTGAACGGGGAAAAACTACAGAAAGTGAAAGTTTCAATTATTTAGGCAGTAAAATGACTCAGGATGGTGACACAACAAGAGAAATCCATACTAGAATTGCTTTGGCAGCTAGCGCCTTCAAATGGTTTGAGAACCACCGGGTAATAGTTTCCTATGCTGCTTTAACTTGGTGGGGTGTCATTCCTGCCAAGGTCTGAGAACTGCTGACTTACATTTTGTCAGTCAAGTGGTAGATTCATTAAATAGCTAAATAATTGCAAGCATTCTTAAAGTCCTGGTCCCTGTTGAAAATGACAATCATATAACTGATAATAAAATAGTTCTTCAATCATACATAAAATAGTTCTTCAATCATACAACATGGTATATGCATAGGATTGCATTAAATACATGTAAAGAACCTTCCATAATGAAAAACACATTAATGTCCCTTATGTGACAAAGTGAGAAGAAGTGATTGAGAACACTGTTATCAAGTTTGTAGTCTTGACAGAGAACACAGAAGCCTTATAAGAAATAGAAAATAGAAGGACCACTAATACACTTCTGTTTTGCTTGGATCAATATGCAAATCTCAAAGTAACAACACTAATATAACATCATATTATTTAACACTGTCTTATTTCTGCCAGGCTGTGAAATAAAGATCAGTGATTAATTAGGTCTAGGACCTCAGCAAACTCATACATTAGTTTGAGGGATCTGTAAAGATGCAAATAACAATTATTGACACTTAAACTGGAAATGCATTTCAAACTTTAACAAAAAGTTACTGCAATGCAAGCTGTTGATAAACATATGATTATTCATGTTATAAAATCAGCATTATTAGTTAGATCTACTTACTTCGCTCAACGAATTCACTACAACTATTTCGCAACATGAAATGCCCACTTGGGCCCAGAGTCTGTCTGCTCCGAATGATGGTTACAAGAAGAATGCAGAAAATTCCCTCCAATATTCCAGGATCTGTTCCGGGCAGGGGTGGGTTGTGTGCAAATTCTGTTCTGGTCCCAGGGGTATAAAGTTACCTTCATTTCAACTCGCACTAGCGTCCATCGTTTCCGGCTGTTTTACATGCGTCCAGTTCGTGAACAACAAAGACGGTCGACTTCCTGTTCGAATCGTTGTACCGTGTTCCACCTTCGACTTTCGCTGGTGGGGGAATAATTTATTACTTTGGACCGAGAATCCTGAGCTAGTAAAATACTGTTAAATCTAAGACTAGCGAGAGAGAGAGAGAGAGAGACTTTTTCATTATAAGAATGAAAAAGTCAACTGAAGGGAATTATTTTAAAATCTGCGAGAGATATTTAAGAAGAAAAAATACAAAGAAGAGAACGTCGGTGAGAAGTCGTCCCACGACAATACTGAGTACTACTGTTTATTATGTTAAAGCGGTTTGGATGATTATCTATTTCTTCCATTGTTTTCCACCCATAAAATAAAGCTTTGGTTCGCATGAAAAGATGATTAGTATAACAAGGCGTTTCCGAAATACGTGAATGTTCTGAAGACATTCTCGGAAAAAAAAACTCTCTGCAGGCGCCATCAGTTATAACACATGACGCTGATCAGATAAGGACGAAAGAGTATATTTTACAAATAAAATTGATTGGGCGTGTAATAAAACTAAATACTGACTGGTTTTTAAACATAACTGATTTTATCGTAAAATCCACAATATCTTTATCATTATCGCGATTTCACTTTTTCCAGACCTCAAGATCTGTTACACCTGGACCTGCGCCTTACTATAACCGATAGACCGTGTGTTTATGCTAAATGAGGCGTGCCTTGCCAAAATGAGTATACTAAAAATACACCATCTTTCGTTTTCAACGGAGCAGTGTTTTCCTCTAATTTGGTTCACGTACTCTTGAGAGTACGAGAAAAGGATTCCATGGATACTTACTTACTTACTTAGTCGTTCCCCTTCTACCGTGAGGTGTAGAGGCTTGGAAGAGAGAGCGCCAAACTATCCTCAAGGGATACACGGCAGAATTTTTAAATTTTACTCTCATCATCATCATGTTCCTGTTCGCTCCTGATAGAGCATAGTGCACAGTGTCACCACTGCTGCTGGTCTCCTTGCACGAAGTTCAGCACAACCTCATATTTGTCGCCCAGTACGACATGTTTCATCTACTACTTCTTTGTCGTTCGCTCTCAAACAACCACATCTATCTCTTTTATAAAGCTGGCAGTCCGTCTCAGGCTTCTCTTGACACCATACAGTTTCTCCCCCTCAACTGGATTGGAGATGGCCACGCTGCTACCCAGCTCGTCTCATGGAGTCGACAGTTTTGGAGTACATGTCTGTTTGTCCTCCCCACATGAACATCGTCTAACCGGTGGAAGCATTAGGCCTGTTCTGTCATTGTTTTATCAGAGACCCGCGGCAACAACACAGGGCAATATCATCATCATAACCCTCCACTCCCAAAGGAGCATAGGCCTTCAACAAACACATGCCAAGTCCTCCTGTCACGTGCCATCATCTCAAGTTCTTTCCACGTTCTCCTCATCATTTTCATCTCTGTTTCCACCTCTCTTCTCCATGTGCTTCTTGGTCTACCTACCTTATTTATTCAGTCATTTCAGTATAATCATATCTGTTTGTGGGCTCTATTGGTCCGCTTTCTTTATTCAGTCGTTTTCAGTCATTTCAGTATAATCATACCTGATTAAGGGCTCTATTAAGTCCGTTTTCTTTAATCAGTCATTTCAGAATAATCATACCTGATTAAGAGTTCTATTAGGTACGTTTTCTTTAAACAGTCGTTTCAGCATATTCATACATGATTAAGGGCTCTATTAGGTCTGCTTTCTTTATTCAGGCATTGCATTATAATCATACCTGATTGTAAGCTCTATTAGGTCCGCTTTCTTTATTCACTTATTGTAGTAAAGTCATACCTGATTGTGGGCTCTATTAGGTCCACTTTCTTTATTCACTTATTGCAGTAAAGTCATACCTGATTGTGGGCTCTGTTAGGTCCACTTTCTTTATTCAGTCATTTCAGTATAATCGTACCTGATTGTGGGCTCTATTACGTCCGCTTTGTTAAATCAGTCATTTCAGTATAATCATACCTGATTAAGGGTTCTGTTAGGTCCGCTTTCTTTATTCAGCCATTTCAGTATAATCATACCTGACTGTGGGCTCTATTAGATCCGTTTTGTTTAATCAGTAATTTCAGTATAATCATACCTGATTAAGGGCTCTATTAAGACCGTTTTCTTTAATCAGTCATTTCAGAATAATCATACATGATTAAGAGTTCTATTAGGTACTGCTTTCTTTATTTTGCATTATAAAACCATTGTGGGTCTATTAGGTTCCAGATTTCATATTCACTTATTGCAGTAATGATTAAGGGCTCTATTAGGTCCACTTTCTTTATTCAGCTTTCTTTAATTCATTGTGGGCTATTTGCTTTCTTAAATCAGTCATTTCAGTATAATCATACCTGATTAAGGGCTCTATTAGGTCCGCTTTCTTTATTCAGTCATTGTAGTATAATCATACCTGATTGTGGGCTCTATTACTTCCACTTTCCTTTATTATGTTACTTCATTACTTTGATTCACGACAAATTAATGAATCAGATCAAAAGGACATGCGCACCAACATAACTGACGAACCCTGTGTCTAGGTTGAACGAGACGGGCCTCACCAAAACGAGGCAACATTTTATTATTTAAAAAAAATTGATTTATAAGGGTGGACTCTAGTTTTTCCAATTTTTTTCTGTTGTCTCCCAATGTTCTGGCTCTTGTCTCCCAATGTTCTGGCTGTTGTCTCCCAATGTTCTGGCTGTTGTCTCCCAACGTTCTGGCTTTGTCTCCCAATGTTCTGGCTGTTATCTCCCAACGTTCTGGCGGTTGTCTCCAAATGTTCTGGCTGTTGTCTCCCAATGCTATGTCTGTTGTCTCCCAATGTTCTGGCTGTTGTCTCCCAATATTCTGTCTGTTGTCTCCCAATGTCCTGGCTGTTGTCTCCCAATGTTCTGGCTGTTGTCTCCCAATGTTCTGGCTGTTGTCTCCCAATGTTCTGTCTGTTGTCTCCCAATGTTCTGTCTGTTTTCTCCCAATGTTCTGTCTGTTGTCTCTCAATATTCTGGCTGTTGTCTCCCAATGTTCTGGCTGTTGTCTCTAAATGTTCTGTCTGTTGTCTCCCAATGTTCTGTCTGTTGTCTCCCAACCGTCTGACTGTTGTCTCCCAACGTTCTGGCTGATGTCTCCCAATGTTCTGCCTGTTGTCTCCCAATGTTCTGGCTGTTGTCTCCCAACGTTCTGGCTGTTGTCTCCCAACGTTCTGGCTGTTGTCTCCTAACGTCCTGGCTGTTGTCTAACAATGTTCTGGATGTTGTCTCCCAATGTTCTGGCTGTTGTCTCCCAATGTTCTGGCTGTTGTCTCCCAATGTTCTGTCTGTTGCCTCCAATGTTCTGTCTGTTTTCTCCCAATGTTCTGTCTGTTGTGTCCCAATATTCTGGCTGTTGTCTCCCAATGTTCTGGCTGTTGTCTCCCAATGTTCTGTCTGTTGTCTCCCAACTGTCTGGCTGTTGTCTCCCAACGTTCTGGCTGATGTCTCCCAATGTTCTGGCTGTTGTCTCCCAATGTTCTGGCTGTTGTCTCCCAACGTTCTGGCTGTTGTCTCCCAACGTTCTGGCTGTTGTCTCTCAACGTTCTGGCTGTTGTCTCCCAATGTTCTGGCTGTTGTCTCCCAGTGTTCTGGCCGTTGTCTCCCAATGCTCTGGCTCTTGTCTCCCAATGTTCTGTCTGTTGTCTCCCAATGTTCTGGCTGTTTTCTCCCAATGTTCTGTCTGTTGTCTCCCAATATTCTGGCAGTTGTCTCCCAATGTTCTGGCTGTTGTCTCCAAATGTTCTGTCTGTTGTCTCCCAATGTTCTGTCTGTTGTCTCCCAACCGTCTGACTGTTGTCTCCCAACGTTCTGGTTGATATCTCCCAATGTTCTGCCTGTTGTCTCCCAATGTTCTGGCTGTTGTCTCCCAATGTTCTTGCTGTTGTCTCCCAACGTTTTGGCTGTTGTCTCCTAACGTCCTGGCTGTTGTCTCCCAATGTTCTGGCTGTTGTCTCCTAATGTTCTGGCAGTTGTCTCCCAATGTTCTGGCTGTTGTTTCCCAATGTTCTGTCTGTTGTGTCCCAATATTCTGGCTGTTGTCTCTTAATGTTCTGGCTGTTGTCTCCCAATGTTCTGTCTGTTGTCTCCCAATGTTCTGTCTGTTGTGTCCCAATGTTCTGGCTGTTGTCTCCCAACGTTCTGGCTGGTGTCTTCCAATGTTCTGCCTGTTGTCTCCCAACGTTCTGGCTGTTGACTCCCAACGTTCTGGCTGTTGTCTCCCAACGTTCTGGCTGTTGTCTCCCAACGTTCTGGCTGTTGTCTCCCAATGTTCTGGTTGTTGTCTCCCAGTGTTCTGGCTGTTGTCTCCAAATGCTCTGGCTCTTGTCTCCCAATGTTCTGGCTGTTGTCTCCCAATGTTCTGGCTGTTGTCTCCCAATGTTCTGTCTGTTGCCTCCAATGTTCTGTCTGTTTTCTCCCAATGTTCTGTCTGTTGTGTCCCAATATTCTGGCTGTTGTCTCCCAATGTTCTGGCTGTTGTCTCCCAATGTTCTGTCTGTTGTCTCCCAATGTTCTGTCTGTTGTCTCCCAACCGTCTGGCTGTTGTCTCCCAACGTTCTGGCTGTTGTCTCCCAATGTTCTGGCTGTTGTCTCCCAATGTTCTGGCTGTTGTCTCCCAACGTTCTGGCTGTTGTCTCCCAACGTTCTGGCTGTTGTCTCCCAACGTTCTGGCTGTTGTCTCCCAATGTTCTGGCTGTTGTCTCCCAGTGTTCTGGCCGTTGTCTCCCAATGCTCTGGCTCTTGTCTCCCAATGTTCTGTCTGTTGTCTCCCAATGTTCTGGCTGTTTTCTCCCAATTTTCTGTCTGTTGTCTCCCAATATTCTGGCAGTTGTCTCCCAATGTTCTGGCTGTTGTCTCCAAATGTTCTGTCTGTTGTCTCCCAATGTTCTGTCTGTTGTCTCCCAACCGTCTGACTGTTGTCTCCCAACGTTCTGGTTGATATCTCCCAATGTTCTGCCTGTTGTCTCCCAATGTTCTGGCTGTTGTCTCCCAATGTTCTTGCTGTTGTCTCCCAACGTTCTGCCTGTTGTCTCCTAACGTCCTGGCTGTTGTCTCCCAATGTTCTGGCTGTTGTCTCCTAATGTTCTGGCAGTTGTCTCCCAATGTTCTGGCTGTTGTCTCCCAATGTTATGTCTGTTGTGTCCCAATATTCTGGCTGTTGTCTCTTAATGTTCTGGCTGTTGTCTCCCAATGTTCTGTCTGTTGTCTCCCAATGTTCTGTCTGTTGTGTCCCAATGTTCTGGCTGTTGTCTCCCAACGTTCTGGCTGGTGTCTTCCAATGTTCTGCCTGTTGTCTCCCAACGTTCTGGCTGTTGACTCCCAACGTTCTGGCTGTTGTCTCCCAACGTTCTGGCTGTTGTCTCCCAACGTTCTGGCTGTTGTCTCCCAATGTTCTGGCTGTTGTCTCCCAGTGTTCTGGCTGTTGTCTCCAAATGCTCTGGCTCTTGTCTCCCAATGTTCTGGCTGTTGTCTCCCAATGTTCTGGCTGTTTTATCCCAATGTTCTGGCTGTTTTATCTTATCGTTCTGGCTGTTGTCGCCCAATGTTATGGCTGTTGTCTCCCAATAATCTGTCTGTTGTCTCCCAATGTTCTGGCTGTTGTCTCTAAATTTTCTGGCTGTTGTCTCCCAACGTTCTGGCTGTTGTCTCCAAATTTTCTGGCTGTTGTCTCCCAATGTTCTGGCTGTTGTCTCCCAATGTTCTGTCTGTTGTGTCCCAATATTCTGGCTGTTGTCTCTTAATGTTCTGACTGTTGTCTCCCAATGTTCTATCTGTTGTCTCCCAATGTTCTGTCAGTTGTCTCCCAACCGTCTGGCTGTTGTCTCCCAACGTTCTGGCTGTTGTCTCCCAATGTTCTGCCTGTTGTCTCCCAACGTTCTGGCTGTTGTCTCCCAACGTTCTGGCTGTTGTCTCCCAACGTTCTGGCTGTTGTCTCCCAACGTTCTGGCTGTTGTCTCCCAATGTTCTGGCTGTTGTCTCCCAGTGTTCTGGCTGTTGTCTCCCAATGCTCTGGCTCTTGTCTCCTAATGTTCTGGCTGTTGTCTCCCAATGTTCTGGCTGTTTTATCCCAATGTTCTGGCTGTTGTCTCCCAACGTTCTGGCTGTTGTCGCCCAACGTTCTGGCTGTTGTCTCCCAACGTTCTGGCTGTTGTCTCCCAACGTTCTGCCTGTTGTCTCCCAATGTTCTGGCTGTTGTCTCCCAGTGTTCTGGCTGTTGTCTCCCAATGCTCTGGCTCTTGTCTCCAATGTTCTGGCTGTTGTCTCCCAATGTTCTGGCTGTTTTATCCCAATGTTCTGGCTGTTTTATCTTAATGTTCTGGCTGTTGTCGCCCAATGTTCTGGCTGTTGTCTCCCAATGTTCTGTCTGTTGTCTCCCAATGTTCTCCTGTTGTCTCCAAATTTTCTGGCTGTTGTCTCCCAACGTTCTGGCTGTTGTCTCCCAACGTTCTGGCTGTTGTCTCCCAACGTTCTGGCTGTTGTCTCCCAATGTTATGGCTGTTGTCTCCCAGTGTTCTGGCTGTTGTCTCCCAATGCTCTGGCTCTTGTCTCCCAATGTTCTGGCTGTTGTCTCCCAATGTTCTGGCTGTTTTATCCCAATGTTCTGGCTGTTTTATCATAATGTTCTGGCTGTTGTCGCCCAATGTTCTGGCTGTTGTCTCCCAATGTTCTGTCTGTTGTCTCCCAGTGTTCTGGCTGTTGTCTCCCAATTTTCTGGCTGTTGTCTCCCAACGTTCTGACTGTTGTCTCCCAATGTTCTGGCTGTTGTCTCCCAACGTTCTGGCTGTTGTCTCCCAACGTTCTGGCTGTTGTCTCCCAACATTCTGGCTGTTGTCTACCACCGTCCTGGCAGTTGTCTCCCAACTTTCTGGCTGTTGTCTCCCAGTGTTCTGGCTGTTGTCTCCCAATGTTCTGGCTCTTGTCTTCCAATGTTCTGGCTCTTGTCTCCCAATATTCTGGCTGTTTTATTCCAATGTTCTGGCGGTTTTATCCACATGTTCTGGCTGTTGTCGCCCAATGTTCTGGCTGTTGTCTCCCAATGTTCTGTCTGTTGTCTCCCAATGTTCTGGCTGTTGTCTCCCAATTTTCTGGCTGTTGTCTCCCAACGTTCTGGCTGTTGTCTCCCAATGTTCTGGCTGTTGTCTCCCAACGTTCTGGCTGTTGTCTCCCAACGTTCTGGCTGTTGTCTCCCAACATTCTGGCTGTTGTCTACCACCGTCCTGGCAGTTGTCTCCCAACTTTCTGGCTGTTGTCTCCCAGTGTTCTGGCTGTTGTCTCCCAATGTTCTGGCTCTTGTCTTCCAATGTTCTGGCTCTTGTCTCCCAATATTCTGGCTGTTTTATTCCAATGTTCTGGCGGTTTTATCCACATGTTCTGGCTGTTGTCGCCCAATGTTCTGGCTTTTGTCTCCCAATGTTCTGGCTGTTGTCTCCCAATGTTATGGCTGTTGTCTCCCAATGTTCTGTCTGTTGTGTCCCAATGTTCTGGCTGTTGTCTCCCAAAGTTCTGGATGTTGTCTCCCAATGTTCGGGCTGTTGTCTCCCAATGTTCTGGCTGTTGTCTCCCAATGTTCTGGCTCTTATCTCCCAATGTTCTGGGAAGAGATTAAAAGGCAGTACCATAGCAGATGCTGCCATAGGGAAGTGAAGTGTTAGAGACTTCACCATACTAGATCCAACATGCACAGATGGGATGGTCGGTTCCCTTCCACGCTGCCTTTTCTTTCCCTAACTCAAAGAGCAGAGGGAGGTACCCATTTATAGCTGGGTATACGAAAATAGAACAAAAGGTTCAAATGCATATGTCATAGACAAACTAGGAATTAAAAGAGAATTAATGAGTGAGATCAAAGATCTGGATTTTATACATTCTTCTAACTTGAGGTGTTTGTAAAGGTAAAGATTTACTTTTCTAATTTTTGAGGCTTCCCGTGTTGATGCCGGAGATGTCTGAGGAAACACTTAAAGAAATAGTCTACTGCTCTTTTAGACATGTTGTAAAAAGCGACTAATATGAGGTTGTACTGGCAGCCTCATACTATAAAACAAATTGCTATACAAAACTCCGTTACAAGATGACATAAGTGCTTTAGTGCAGGATTCATACAAGGGTGGACGAGCTGTAATTGTGGTTTCGTGCTCCGTAGGGAACTAAAAGAATGGGGCGCGCTCATGGAAAGAGAAGAAAACAAATAAGGAGGTCCTGCAAAATCTATGCATGAAAAGAGAACTAATGAGGGTGATCAAAGTTCGGCAGCTAAAATACTTTGGCCACATAAAAAGGCATAACACCTTGCAGAAGACCATAATAGAAGGGAGAGTTGAAGGCAAACTTGCAAGGGGAAGACAGCGCTATAAGTGGGAAGATAACATCAAGAGATGGACAGGAAAGAGTCTATCAGAGTGCACCACCAAGACAAGAGACAGAAGACGTTGGAGATCCATTACAGCCAACCTTCGTTGTGGAGATGGCAGATGATGATGATGAGAGAACTAAAAGGAACGGGATGATAGAGATGATGAATTCTCTAAAGCACAATATTGAATAAATAGAACATTTCGTATTTAAAGTTGTGGAATGCCCAAGAGATAACAAGCGATGGAAGGCATTGATCGTTAACGCTGACAGACGTGTCCCATGAGGGTAATATTGTCAGAAGCCAAGATTGTAGAATTCATTAGTAACACAGTTAACGGAGCATTTTGAATAGCTCGACCGTGTATCATTGTGTTCGGGGTTTTTTTTTCTCTCCTTAATTGAGGAATGGGATCATGTGAGCTTGACGTCCCAGGAAATCTTTGAAGAGACAAAGAAAAAAATATAACTAATGCACGCTCTGGAATGTCGTACAAGGCGACTAATATGTTTTTTTTAAAATGGGAATGGCAATTTCATTATGTAATACAAAGTGCTACAGAAACCACAGCGACAAGTGCACATGAATGCTTTGGTTCAGGCTTTGAGAGGGGCCAACTCAGTCTTCTTGTAGGGAGCGAAAGGAAAATGACAGTGATCATGAGCTTCCTTCACCATCTCGACAGAGATGTCTACAACAGGGTTGTTCAACCTTTGTTCCACGAGAAGTCGTTAGGTGTTCCGTGACAATCGTGATTGAAAATAAAAAATAATAAACTCTTGCACACACCATATTTCATTAGCATCTTGTAGAGTAGAAATTTATTGCAAGACTTGTAGGCCTACTTGGATAAGGTTGAAAGAAAATAAAGTAGCAAATTTGAATAAAACTGAAGTTTCCTAAACCTACACTGTTGACTAGTATTAGGGTTGATATTGTGTTTTGGAGAGGGGGAATCACACAAAAAAGTAAGGACATAAGTTGGCCAAAATGAACAGATCTACAGAGAAAAGTCGTTCTTTACTCAAAAGAGCACTGACAATTTTTATTGGATTATTATACTTAAACTTGGTGATCACACTGGTACCTGGAGCTGTAGATATAATAATTTGTATGCAGGGGTTACCTGAGACCTGAATATTATGTCAAGGGTTCCACCAGGTTAAAACAGTTCAGAGTGGCTGGCCTACAATGTTCGAACTTAATGTGTGGCTATAATTAGAATATACAGTGTAACTTTATTTTCCACTGTCCGTTGAAAATGGAGTGACTAATGGTTATAATATTCATACATGATTCTAGACAATTTGTAAACTAGCTACACGTCCGGCACTGAGAGGAATAAACTGAGGACGTTATCTCGCAAATTTATCGTTTGTATCTGGACAATGCCACTGAAACCCGGTACGAGAAAATATTACTGACCACGTTCTGTGCATTAACTTCAACGGACGACACGTAAGTCATCATCATCATAATCATCATCGGCATCATCATGAGCACTATCATCATCATCGTTGTCGTCGTCATCATCATCATCATCATCATCATCATCATCATCATCATCATCATCATCATCATCATCATCATCATCATCATCATCATCATCATCATCATCATCATCATCATCATCACTTTCATCGTCGTCGTAACCGTCATCGTCATTATCATCATTATCATTACCTTTCACCTCCCCAAGCAACACAGATCTTCAACAAACTTATTCCCAGTCTTCTTGTCCTGTGCCATCAGCCTATGATCTCTTCAAGTCTTCCTCATCCTTGTTATCTCTATCTGCAGTTCTCTTCGCCAAGTGTACTTCAATCTTCACATACCTCTCTTCATCTACCTTTTCGAATACTTGATGAGTTCTGAGTACCTTCTCGTCCTCACTGTGATTATGTTTCCGAACAAATGATATAACATTGAATGTAATTTTAATGATGACGTTTGTACTTTTAAACATATTTTATTTCATGGTAATAATTAGTATGAACTTGTAACATATTTTATTTCATTATTATAATTATATACTGTGAATGTGAGCATGCTATTATTTTACCTTTACAACGTTAAATTCCTTTAAATTAATATGTAAAATGCATGTGGGAATATATGAATTCAGTATAAAAGACGAAAGAAAGGAAGGGCAGAAGGTCAGACAGGCCTGCGTGCCTAAGTCTCAACCCTTTGAAAGTAAAGATCGTTCCTTCGTTGGTTCGTTCTCTTATCATTTGGGATTTGAAAATAAAGGCTGCATTGTAATGCATCAACAGGTTTCCAAATTACCCTTACAATTAAATGTAATGTATCATCATCATCATCATCAGCTGCCATCTCCACAACGAAGGTTGGCAGTAATGGATCTCCAACGTCTTCTGTCTCTTGTCTTGATGGTGCACTCTGATAGACTCTTTCCTGTTCATCTCTTGATGTATACATGGCATGTAATGTATACATACTGACAAAGTTGGAATTGTTTGATGAAATTTTGGTTTTTTCTCGTGACACTGTTGTACAAGTGGCATTTACTCTATATTTGTTTGCCATTGTTCTTTTTGTTTTTGGCGGTTGAGGTTGTGGTTTTCACTGTCCTCATCCTTGTGATGTTTTCTGTTGTCACCGGAGGAGGACAGGCAGTGCTTCTTTTAATATTGCAGGTACATATTGTTTATTACTAGATAATCCCTGTTCTGAAATCCCCAGGGTAACAGTCATAGATTAAGACAAATATAACAAATGGAGAAGATAACTGGTGACATATATGTAAGGGATGATGAGGGCATGATAAGACCTTGAACTGATGGCACGGGATAGGAAGACTAGGCATATCATTGTTGAATGCCTGTGCTCCTTTGGGAGCTGTTGTTGTTGTTGTTGTTGTTATTGATCCAGCGGAACTTGTGCTCACGCCCTTCGGCCCAATGCCATGTCGTGAAATCTGCATGTTTTCGCAAGTGTTGTTTCTCCATACAAAGTGTTCCACTTATCTGACCTCGGAGAAAGGAGCATTTTCTTAACATTATCAAGTGCTGGGCACTCAAAGAGGTGGTGGTCAAGTTTCGTAAGGGTAGTTACATAGCCGGCGCTCTGCAGCGTGTTATGGTTAGATTCTGACCAAGTGATTGTTGAGTGGTATATGTTGTGATCTGAAAAATGGTGCTCTGACCCCTCCTTGTAAGACGGTCTTTTGTGAGCTAAAAGGTGAAATTAAAAGAAGAAAAACAAATTTAATATTTTTTTCTGAACCTGAGAAAAACAAATAAAGCCAAAAAAAATGTGTATATATATATTCGTCTTTTATATACGCTATATATACAAATATACGTCTTATGGATCCCCTTTTATTAGTACTATAAGCAGGGAAACCAAAAAAAAAAAATTATTAAACTTTCCTTACAATCTTTTTCAACGTATTAAAGTGGATGTTCAGTAATTCGTCATATTTTCAAAAATAAAATTATATATTTGTGAACGATATGAACAAAATAATGATTAATAGTTACTGCCATTAACGTTTATTTCATACACTAGCAATAACCCGTCAAACTTGATGGGTTTTTAATTATAGTGTGCTGTGTCCGTTCCCGGATGAGCAGATAGAAGTACCTTCTTAGAGTGTTTTTGGTTTCTTTCCATTATACAGTGTAATCAAACTGTTCATGAACACCGTCATTTCAACGCTTTTCTTTGTTGATTGTAACTATTTTCGGGAGAGTATATATAATGGAAACAATATAATTTTTCAACACGGTTTCATTCCTCAGCTGTGACCAATGTACACACGGCGAGAAGTATGTTATTTTAGATTCAATTTAAAAGTTCTTTGATGACACCATTTCGTGTGAAAGTGCGTTGATTGTTTTCAAAGAGTGTTGCCTGATAATAAGTGGTTTTAACAAAAACTTTCAAGATTTCATGATTTGTACATTGGCTGAGGGCTCATACACACCAATTGTTACGCACTTTTTCTTTGTCGAGCGCTACTAATTTCGTGAAAGAATAAAAAAATTAAACCCAATTTTGTTTTATATAACACCCGGGACCTAACACGCGTCAACAGTGAAGAATGCAGTTAGCTACCCATAGCTTGACTGCTTGCGTCAGGGTCAGCGAACCAGAGCTGACCAAGACCCTACTCTACCTCCAAGTGCTAGTCCTGGAAACAGGCTGTATCACTGCAGTCTGGCTGAGTGAGTAGGGATCAAAGAAGGAAGGCTAACACCGTCCCAAAAATGCTGTGCTGAAGTCGGATGTGTCGGCCGCAAAGCGCAAATATCGCAGCTTTGCTGTAAACGGACACAACGCAACCAACGTCCTTTTCAGGACGAACAAAGAAGAAGAAATATAACACCCACGCCGCGCAAGTTGCACACCGTGCGTTGCGCACTTTTTTTTTGGCGCGAGTTACTATTTTGAGTGAGACCGACCGACGTAACATACATCGGTAATTATGTTAGTTGGGATTAGAATGTTTAAAAAAATTCAATAGCTCCCTTCTTTTTTAGTGCATACGGTAACAACAATTAAATGTGCACTCATAACTTGTTTTTTGTTTTTAAACTTGTCTTATGATATTAAGTCCTAACTGAATATTAATTTTTCGGAACGTTGCCAGTTGCGTCAAGTTTAATTCATCTTTGATAAAAAAAATACGCAGCTAAATAAGAATCTAATGTAAAGCTTATGAGAAAGCTGGGATTTAAAAAAGCTTTGTTTAAAAGAAAGGACTCGCTAATTACTTGGTTTAAATAATTACATAGTTGTTTGAAGAAACACAATGATTAAATCAGTATATCACCGTTTTTACCGTCCGGGACGCGGCCCTTTCAAATACAAAACACAATCGTTATTCGCAGTTCATTATTTCTCTTACTTTAATTAAGTTATTATCATTTTATTTCACATTATTTATAGTAATTATATAAAATCGGCTAAGTCAAACCTTGGTAGATTAATCTATACCACGAAAGGAAGCTGCATGCACAGTTTTAGGTCTCTACAATTAGATAGATGAACACAGTGATTTTAAGCGTCAAAAAGTAGAAGGCGACAAATATATAAACCTCATGTAAAGTTAAAGAAAAGTGGTTATCAATTGTCAAAGACACAAAGAAAGAAAAAGAAAAGATAAAGAATATAGAAACGAAGAAGCGAAAAAGGAAAAACAAATTTGGAGGGAAGGAAGAGGGAGGGGGTATAGGATCCAGTTACACGCCTTTTGAGGGATATTGGGAATACGGTGTTAGGTCCATATTTTCTTGACCATCGGCACACTAGGTGTGATGTGGTCAGCATCACGCCGGCCGCCTTAACCTTCCCAGAGTTGTTCTGGTACCCAGTTCATGACGCTGGGTCGACTCCGGAGCCGTTTGCGGTATAAAAAATCCCCCCTCAACTGGGGATCGAACCATGGACCACCGAGCTAGAAAGCCAGTGCACTAACCACTGCGCTACCGCGGCTCCTAAGGAAGGAAGAAAGTAGATATAATCAAGCATTGTCTTTGATCCAACTTCACTAAGCGTTAGATGTTTGTGATTGTGATGAAACATTAAGAGCAACAGAAAACGTAATAAAAATACGGATATCTACAAAATAACCATCGAAAAAGTAAACGGTTTTCTTGAAGACAAGAAAAAATTTAATGCACGTCGAGGGTGGGCCAAGCGTTGCTGTGATGTTTACAGCGTCATGACATTGCCATGGTTCATGTCTTCTGCCTGGTGATTCGTCTCTCTATAACCCTGGCCCATGTTCTCTCATGGTTCGTATCTTCAGTTTTCTGGTCCGTGTCTCGAATCTGGCTTGTGTCAAGAGATATGTGTTGAATTTCATGAGTGCAGCAGATGAACCAAATATAAATTATACAAGAAACTCTCGAATTCTATCGGTTTTTTTCTTTGTGTACCACTGTCGTTTGAAAACATATTCTAGAGCATTCTTTAACAAAGTAAGCATTCTGTAGTCTTCAGCAAACATAAACAAGAACATTTTTTTAGAGATGAACATTCTTAGTGAAGTCGGCATTCTGCAGTCTTCTGCAAACATAGACAAAAACATTTTTAGGGAAGTCAACATTCTATAGTCTTTCTGCAAACATAGACAAGAATGTTTTTAAAGAAGTCAACATTCTATATTCTTTCTGCAAACATAGACAAACATATTTTTAAAGAAATCAAAATTCTATTCTTTTGCAAACATCGACAAGAACGTTCTTAGAGAAGTCGACATTCTATAGTCAATTGCATTATACACAGAGAAGAACATTTTTAGAGGTCAACATTCTACAGTCTTTTGCAAACATAGACAAGAAAATTCTTAAAATTTTTAACATTCTACAGTCTTTTGCAGACATAGACAAGACAGGTGTAGAGAAGCCAACACTCTACAAAGTCTTTAGCTAGCATAGAGAAGAAAATTCTTAGAGATGTCAACATTCTGTAGTCGTTAGCAAACATAGAGAAGAAATGTTTTAGAGATTTAACATTCTATAGCTTCAGCAAACATAAACAAGAGCATTCTTAGAGAAGTCGACATTTTCATGGTCTTTAGCAGACATAGACACGAAAATTCTTAGTGAAGTCAACATTGAACAATCTTTTGTAGACATATACAAAAACATTCTTAGAAATGTCAACATTCTTTTTTTTTTGTTTTTTTTTTTGCAAACATAGACAAAAACATTCTTAGAGAATTCAACATTGTACAGTAATTTGCAAACATAGACAAGAAAATTCTTAGAGATTTCAACATTCTACGCAGTCTTTTACAAACCTAGACAAGAAGATTCTTAGACAGGTCATCATTCCACTGTCTTTTGCAGAGATATAGAAGAAAATACTTAGAGAAATAAACATTCTACGTAATCTTTCGTAATCACTTACAGTGCAACTTTTTTTAAAGGAGTAAACGTTCAACAGTCTTTTGTAGACATGTACTAGAACATTGTTAGATAAGTCAACATTCTATACAATCTTTTGCAAACATATACAGGAACATTCTCAGAGAAGTCAGCATTCTACACAGTCTATTGCAACCATACGCAGCAACACTTTGTTTTAGAGTCGCCATTATTCTACGCAGCGTTTTGATAACAAAAACAAGAACATTCCCGGGATTGTTAACATTCTATAAGTGATTGTAGCAGCTTCAATCATTCATTTTTTTAAAATCTTCACGAACCAGACAGTCACTACTGCTATTAGTCCCTTTGCAGAGTAGCCTATACTAAAGTCAGTGGCGTACTAAGGGGGGGGGGGGGTGTGCGAGGGGGCGGTCCACCTTGGGCGACAGCCTGGAAGGGGGTGTCATCTGACACTATTATGATAGCACCTACTGTTAAAAATATACGTGCAGGTGTCATTCTATATGGGGCAGAGGGCCAAAGGTAGGATCCGCCCCGGGTGCCAAATACTTTAGGGCCGCCTCTGCCTAGAGTAATAATGTACTCTTGCAGAGGTTATTTCTGAAGCAATTTATTTACATGATTGTTGCGTGCATATTTTGACGCACATATTACAAAAATCGATATGGCTATTTAATATGGAAAAGATATAGACATTCATTCATTTGTGTATGAAAATGCTGTCTATAGTAAAGCTAGATAACTCATGATTGATTTACACTTTTGATCATAGGAGTAATCGTTCTTGATATTGATTCGGCGCATGGATATGACACCCATGTCCGTACTTATTTGTTAGGGCCAGAAAATATATTAATTTGCTTATTATGTTTATGGCCTGAATTCATATGTATTACATATTATTAGTACAAGTAGAATCAGTCCTATATTGTATATTTTTGATGGGTAGGCAGGACTATATTCTTGTTATGCCGCTCTAGCGGAAGTATGAGTTGTCTTGACAAGTCGTGATGAGTTCCGAAGTACCGTTTACAATGGCGGTTACGCATTTTCCAGGGCTGGTATATTCTTCAGTAAAAATGATTTATGAAGTGGTTTTTCTTCTGTAGGAGATTGTGTCTCTACTAGAGCTTGTGTTAGAGACTCTCCTAATGTACGGTACCATGTATGATTCGGACTCCAGGTCATTCCAGACCCTATTTTTGATGATCTCATGTCGGTTAGACCTAGCTGGAATATTATGCTTCGCAACGCTAGGGTCGTGTTTGTATCGACAAAGATGACGGGCTTCCATACAACAATTATGTCGACATGAAGTAACTGGATTACTGTAGAACTGTATGGAGAAACTTTAGGAAATCATTCATATGTATTTCGAATTAACTTTGGCTTATATATATATACCCTCCTGTGAGCGAGTGAGCGACAACTCAGGAAGGCGGCCATGTTACATTCCTGTCATCGTATTTTTGAATCACTGTCCAAAGAACGGGGCATGTATCTTACTATTCGGACAGTGGCAAGGAGATCTCAATTTTGATAGAAACCATTCCATGGTTTCATAATATGATATAAACTGTGAATATAAAGCAACTTTAGTTACTTACCGATCCGCCTTCACTGACGCGCTTAGTCAGATAGGGGATGCGGCCATTATGTATCATGACATTGGAAGCTATTGATGTACTACCCATTATTTATGAATGTGTCATGACTTGGGATCTACTATGTATGCCTGCAAATTGATGTGTCAACCTGTACCCATGATTTACTCGTTATGTCCCAGTGTGTGCGTCTAAATAAACTGTGTAAACAAAGATTCCAGCAGTCTGCATTGGTGCCTTGTAGACACAAGTGAATGAGTGTTTAGATTGGTCAGAACACGAACAGTAACACCATACACCACAATTTACACAGATGGTTTACAGAATGATTACTTTACACAGCACTTTACAGTGGTGAGCCAGATTCCTGGGTCCAGCCTACGCAGTTTTGTTGTGTTGAGAATCACATTTTACAGTTGCAAGAACATTTGTTTGACCACATCAACACCAGTAGGACAGCTATACAATCAATGTCAGCTTGACCTGTTCTGACAAGTGTAGCAATATCTGGGTCAGCACTTGTTGACATTTGGCACAGTACAGTCAGTGTTCTAAACTAGTGATTGTTTATCCTGCTGAAATAGAAGAGCAATGTGGAACATAAAGTGCAAATTTCATCGTTGGATCTTCTTATGTGCTCAAAAAAATTGAACAGTGTAATAGTTAGAAACCAAATCTATTACTCAATAAAGTGGTAGTCTAATTTGTTAAAACTGAGCATACAGTACAATACATTACAACTGCAACACATTTCAGTATATAATGTACACATTTATGATTTATATGTATTTATGTTTATATATTATTTGTTTATATGTGTGATTGTTATGTGTTTGCGGGCCTGGATGGGAGGTGACTAGAACAGGAAATATCAAGTGATATTGGTCTTGTTCTGGCGTTCTATAGGGAGCAATTTCTTAATTGAAATTTGCATGCAACATAGTTTGCAAATATTTGGTTAGTTGTGACGACCGTGTTCATATTTGTATTTGTAACATTCTTCTGTTCTTTATTTTTGTTTGATTTGTTTGTATAATTGTAGGTCTCATCTTTCCTTTCATTTCAGTTCTTTACACCCTTATGTTTATACACTGTGGCGTTATTTGTCTTGTTATCTTATTGCAGTTATCATCACGGTTTCTGTGATCATTTTTTTCATTTCTCCTATTTAATTTAATTTGATCTCTGCAAATGTTTTCAGATTGTCTTTTCTTGTTTGTCCTTTGTAATGTCTTTAGTTGACATATGACATAGGAGGTATAGTTGAATACACTTATATTATAGTACAGATCAGTACTTTATGATTATTATTGTTATAAAACAAAGTGTACAAGACCTGTGTAAGGCTTGTCTCCCAAAGTGATTGGTATAGGAAATATTATTTTCCACAGGTACTCAAGTGATCATTGATTACATTAAGGTATACAAGACCTTTGTAAGGCTTGTCTCCCACAGTATTTGAGATATACAGTTATTGTTTTCCACAGGTACTCAAGTTATCATTGGTTATATGATAAACAAAATAACCATACAGGTTTTTTCACTAAGACTAAGTCTAGGGTATAGACTTGTCTCCCATTAAAGTGAAATAGGGTAATTTATTTACTTTTTCAGGTTTCTGATTTAAGAAGACAAGATGTCTACATTAGATTACTTTATTGCACAAGGAAAATCTCTTGATAAGACTGGGAAAGACTTAGAACAATGAGCTGTTGCTCAATATGACAAAGCATTAGCTGCAGAAGAGAAAAAAGCTGCTGCTGCTGCTGAAGAGAGGAAAGCTGCTGCTGAAGAGAAAAAAGCTGCTGCAGAAGAGAGAAAAACTCTGGCTGAAGAGAAAAGATTAGAAAGAGAAGCTGCTGCTGAAGAGAGAAAAGCTCTGGCTGAAGAAAAAAGATTAGAAAAAGAAGCTGATACTGCTGCTGAACTAAAGAAATTGCAGATGCAAGTGGAGGAAAGGAGATTTGATGCAGAACAGAAAAAATTAGAAGTTGCAGCAGAACAGAAAAAATTAGAAGTTGCAGCAGAACAGAAAAAATTAGAAGTTGCAGCTGAACAGAAAAAATTAGAAGTTGCAGCTGAACAGAAAAAATTAGAAGCTGCTTCTGCAGCTGAACAGAAAAGATTAGATAGAGAAGCTGAAGAGAGAAAAGCAATAAGAGAACATGAGTTTGAATTAGAGAAATTGAAATTGACAAGTATGAGTAATATTAATCAGGCATCTGGTGGTAATGGTAAACCTTTTAATTATAAGGTCAAGGTGCCAGCGTTCAACTCTGCCAGTGATGATATAACATTCTGGCTTGATAGATTTGAACGTGCTTGTCGAGCTCATAATGTTGACAAATCACAGTATGTGCATCAGTTGTCTGAAAATTTAAAAGGGGATTCTCTGACTAAGTTATCTTTGGTTGAAGAGGCCGACAAGGATAATTACGATGCTATTAGGGCAGCTTTGATAAAGAGATATCAGCTGTCAGAAGAAGGTTATCGTCTTTTGTTTAAAACAATGAGACCTGAGGTAGGTTTATAATTCTCAGATTTCATTTCAAAAGCACGACTTACACTCTTACGATGGATTGAATTATCCAAAATAGAGAAAACATTTGATGGTCTTACGGATTTATTGCTAAGAGACAAGGTCATGTCTTCGGTAAATAAACCATTCCTAGAGTTCTTACATGAGCGTAAACCTAGTACATCAAAGCAAATGGAAGAATATTGTGACCAGTATGCCACGGCACACCCTGACATGATTCTTAGTAACTCGAACATCAAAGAGAGTATGCCAGTTGCGTCGGCAACAGAATATAATCAGAATTACTCACACAAATTCCAAGGAGCTAAAAATAAATTTGATAAAAAGGTTAATTGGAATAAGTATCAAAACTAAGATAACCACTCAAATCAGGGTTCTTCTTCGAAGAACTGGAATCGGGCTGATAGTCCTCGACACGCGAGGGGTACCCATAATTTTAGAAATTCTCGAAAAGGGAGTATGTTACGTGCAGTCTTTGATATCTTACAATATTATACATAGGTAATTTTTTAGTGCTTAAGGGAAAGTCATTATTGAGTTACTTCCCTTGAAAGTTGTGTCGGCTCTTTCGATCAAACTCCGCGGATAAATCCATTTTTACTGCGATTTATTCGTTGTTTGGGTAATAATAGATTGTTCTTGCTTCAGAATATCTATGGCCTGAATTTATGTGTATTGTTTGTCTGAGTAGGACGAGTCTGTCTTATATCTGTATATCTTAACATATCTAAGTCGAACTATATGTTCTGTTGTCTCTAGAGAGGTCGAAGGCTATTCGGCGGATGTGTCGCTAGAGTGTGGTGTGATTTGGCTTCGTCCTGATAGGGACTGTGTGTTTTCCATGTCGGCCTGTCGCCGGGGAAAAAGTGATCTCAGTATTTGTGGGGAAGGTGATAGTCGTCTAAACCTATCGTGTATGCTTTACCCCAGTGTTTAGTCGTATTGCCAAGGAATGGCAGTTTCATATTTCCTCTACCAAGGTAATCAAAGATACTCTTATGAACTCTCGATCGAAGCCACCATTTTCGATAGTTACGATTTGAATGTCTAAGAGAATATATTTGACTCGATGAAAACGACTTCGATTCCTAGCAGCACTATATCCTGTAGATTGCAGTCAATTGTTCATGATCAAATCTACAGAGCAATGAAATGTTTTATGAATGACTAACTTTAGGACAGATTCATTATCTGTATCCAAACGTGAGTGACAGCTCACGAGTGAAGCCATCTTGGAACCAAAACATGTAGTGACTTTCAAGAAGAGAAAAGGGATGCCCGTATTATCGCTTGTTTAGTCCAGAGATCACTGCTACACATGAGAACCCGTTATTAGCGGTTCAATATTATTATATGGAAAAATATGTGCTGAACATTATGTTGAAGAAATCGTCGCTAGACGAGATTAGGTTTAGAAGCCATCTGAAATATTGTTTATAAGCTGACGTGCCCAGTCAGTGAAGTCAGATGATATATGTATGGGCGATACTGAGTGCTTGGCTACTGACAGTCCATTATACACTTATTCTACATGAGTGCCCATGTAACATTGCAAGACCATTTATCCACTGTACTATGATGTATTATGGCAACCTGTGATTTGTCACTATCTGTGCTGTCGAGTGTGTACGTCCAATTAAACTTTAGAAAAGGTACACAGTCGTTGGTGTCGATGACTTCCAGCCATACATGAGTGTGAGAAAAGAACATTTTTTGTCAACACCACGAACCTTTATCATCATTCGCACATTATACACTCAATCCATGTCTACACACCACTGCGTAGGTCAAGTTGACATTCCATACACTACAGTGGAGCAAACAACACCATAGAGATCTTATCAACTGATGATGATGATGATGTCTGCTTCCATCCACTTATATCTATCTTTTGGTGGATATCATTAACGGGAATAAAAATCCAACGTTATCAACCTTATCAACTGGTGGACCAGCTTTCTGGGTTTGACCTCGCAGAAGTTCAGAAGTCAACAGATTACCGATACCAGACCGTTTCCTGTGGCTGATACGACACACTTGCAGTATTGGTTTGCTTTTTGTCAACACTTCGTCACGTGACCTGTCAGGTGAATGCAGTATGTAGGTCAGCGTTGTTGACATTTTTTTACATTAGACATTATAGAGTTTCACAGAACAGTTGGATCAATTCTTGTCAATGTTAACAGGAAGACAGTATGAGTGAACTAAGAAGTCCTATTTTCATCGATGGATCTTCTTGTTTTCCATATATGAACTTTAATATTTAAGGCCAGAATGTTTAATTGAATAAAGTGGCAGTTTGTTTGTTTTCATAAAAATAACTTTGCCATTACTGTAAAACTGAGCCTATTTTGCAACACATACTATCATACACATAATTTATATATATTTATGTTTACATGTTATTTGTTTGTATAGTATGTTAGTTTCTATGTCAGCGGGTTGTGTTTAAGGTTGGGCGGCGTCCTCACAACAGAATATCCCACGTCATAGAGGGTCCGTTGTGGGCGTTTTCTATAGGTGCAATTTTCTTGATTGAAAATTTGCTGCGACAACTGTTGCTTTTGTGTTAGCTGTGAAGTCTGTAATTATTGTTATTTTTGTAATATTTCTTTGTTCTTTAGTTTTGCTTTGATTTGTTTGTAATTTGTTGGTCTAACCTTTTCTATCTTTCAGTTCTATTCTCAATTTATATTCATATATTGTGACGTCATTTGTGTTGTTATTCTTTGCAGATTCAGTGATTATTTTCATTGATTTCCCTATTTGATTTATTTTGATTTCTGCAAACGTTCTTGTATTGTCAGTCCTATTTGTACTTTATGTATTCTGTTGGTTGACATATGTTTTATATAGGTATATTTCATAAGACACAATTGCCTGTGCACTGCACTTGGATTATGGTATAAACCAGTACCTGATTATTATTACTATTATACAAGACCTTATTAAAGGCTTGTGACCCACAGATATTGGGATAGTATACTGATTAATCAAGTCATTGAGAACTTGTGGTATTATTATTGATTCAGGTGATTAGTATTATTGTTAGACATCATGGCTACATTAGAATACTTCATTACACAAGGGAAAGCCCTTGATAAGACTGGTCAACAATTAGAACAATGGGCAGTTGCTCAATATGACAAAGCATTAGCTGCAGAAGAGAAAAGATTAGCTGCAGAAGAAAGAAAAGCTATGGCGGAAGAGAAAAGATTAGAAAGAGAAGCTGAGGCTGCTGCTGAACAAAAGAAATTGCAGATGCAGGTGGAGGAAAGGAGATTTGAAGCTGAACAAAAAAAAATTAGAAAGAGAAGCTGCAGCTGAACAAAAAAAATTAGAAAGAGAAGCTGCTGCGGAACAAAAAAGATTAGACAGTGAAGCTGAACAAAAAAAATTAGAAAGAGAAGCTGCTGCGGAACAAAAAAGATTAGACAGTGAAGCTGAACAAAAAAGATTAGACAGGGAAGCTGAACAAAAAAGATTAGACAGGGAGGCTGAACAAAAAAGATTAGATGCTGAAGAGAAAAAAGCAATAAGAGAACATGAATTTGAGTTAGAGAAATTGAGATTGACAAGTATGAGTAATGTTAATCAGGCATCTAGTGGTAATGGTAAACCTTCTACTTACAAGGTTAAGGTTCCACCGTTCAATCAGTCCAGTGACGATATTACATTCTGGCTGGATAGATTTGAACGTTCTTGTCGTACACATAATGTGGATAAATCACAATACGCTAATCAATTACACTGACTAACAAAAAAAAACTTTTTTTTTCTTTCTCTAACATTTCTATGTTTTTCTGGTCAATTTTAATGCGCTGTTTTTAAATCTGCAAACCGTTTTTCTCTATCAGGTCGGGATCTCTAGAAATACGCAATTGAAGTTTTTTAACAAGGCATAAAGTATTATAACATCATTCATACAAGAAGTGTAACAGTTATGTAGGCTTGAATTTCTTTGCAGTCGACTTTCGTCGGTGAATGGCATGTGGTACATCGCGATGAAGCATCCAACAATAATCGGCAAGCATGGTCACACTCCACCGTCCTTGATAGCGTGATTCCATTACGGCGATATCTTGATGGAATCGTTCTCCATGTTCATCGCTGACTTCGCCAAGTTTGTCAGGGAAAAAGTCAAGATGCGAATCAAGCAAATGGATTTTGAGGGACATGTTACAGCCCATAATTCTGTATGCATCTATGCACTGCTTAACAATATGCACATAGTCGACAGATTTGTGATTTCACAGAAAGTTATCGACGATCGATTTGAATGCCATCCATGCGCGAAGTTCACTACCATGTAACAAGTTCTCGAATTGTTTGTCTGCAATAACTTTCCTAATCTGAGGTCCTACAAAGATACCTTCCTTTATCTTTGCATCGCTAACTTGCGGAAACTTTTCTCGAAGATAAGTGAAAGCTTTGCTCGTTTTATCTAACGCTTTTACGAAATTCTTCATGAGCCCCAACTTTATATGTAACGGTGGTAAAATGATGCCGTCTTTGTTAACTAATGGCTCATGTATTACATTTTTATGCCAGAGCTGCATACGATCCCTGATAGGCCACACCTTTCTTGCATAATGTTCCTGTCTGTTGCGGCTGTCCCATTCACATAAGAAGCAACAAAATTTAGTATACCCAGTCTGCATGCCCGTGAGAATTGCAATGACCTTTAGGTCTCCAAAAATCCGCCATTGGTAGTCATTGTACTTTATTTTTGCCAAAAGTATAGCCATATTGTCATAAGTTTCTTTCATATGAACAGAGTAGGCGACTGGAATTGATGAAAATAAATTTCCGTTATGCAATAACACGGCTTTTAGACTAGTCTTGGAAGAGTCGATGAAAAGTCGCCATTCGTTGACTATGTGCTCACGACCGAGGTGCACCATTAGACCGTTTACATCTTTGCAATAGCAAATGCCATCATCCATCTCAAAGTATTGAACAAGTTCTCTGTGTCTATGACGAAATTTAGATATCGGAGTATTGGGCGCTAAAAGATTCCATTCTTTGAGTCGCGAACCGAGTAATTCCGCTTGTCCTTTGGTAAGAGCGAGATCACGTATTAGATCTGAAAGTTCTGAATGGTTAATTAAATGAACACCATCATTCACCGGTATATAATCCGAGTCAGAATTAGTTTCTAAAGCAGGTAAACTATCACTTTCTGATGGTTCATTCACGTCCAACGGATATTGTTATGGTGGAACTGGGATCGGACACGTGATTGGATCATGAGGCACTGGTTTCGATACCGATTCTACAACTTCTAGAAGCCATATTTCGCTCAGAATTATTTCAAAATACAGTAACTATTTGAAAAATAGCGTAACATATGTCATGCATCTTTTAGCAGTATAAAAAGTAGAATTATTTTGCATTTTATTAATTTTTAATAAGTTATATAGTAAAAATGAAACGGAGCAAATAACGGTTTCCCAAAAATATATTTATTCACAAATATCTTAAGAACCCGACGTGATAGAGATAAACGGATTTCAGATTTGAAATCAGCGCAAGAAACTGACCTAAGAACACTTATTCTTATATAAGAAAGAAAAATGTTGTTTGTCAGTGTTATCAGAAAACTTGAAAGGTGAATCTTTGACTAGATTATGCCTTGTAGGAGAAGCAGATAAGGATAATTATGATGTCATTAGGGCGGCTTTGATAAAAAAATATCAGCTAAGTGAGGAAGGCTATCGCCTTTTATTTAAAACGATGGTACCTGAGACGGGTGTAGAATTCTCAGAATTCACTGCAAAGGCACGTCTCACAGTTGATCGTTGGATTGAGCTTTCCAAAACAGAAAAAACGTATGAAGGACTTATGGATTTGTTGCTCAGAGATAAGATTATGTCATGTGTGAACAAACCTTTCCTTGAATTTATACATGAGCGTAAACCCAAATCTCTAAAAGAAATGGAAGAATATTGTTCCCAATATGTCACTGCACACCCCGACGTGACTTTTGGCAACACTAAGATTAAGGAGAGTATGCCAGTTGCTTCAGCAACACCATACAATCCCAATTATTCACACAGATTTCAGGGACCTCAAAACAGATTTGATAAAAAAGGTAACCATAATAGTTATCAAAACCAAGGTAACCAATCATTTCAGGGTTCTTCTTCAAAGAACTGGAGACGAGCTGATAGCTCTCGACACAGGGGTGGTCATAATTATAGGAATTTCCGTAGAGGAAGTAATTATAGAAACTATCAGGGTTATCCGTCTTGGAGTCAACAAGATCATAATTACAGAGATACTCATTATAATGAATATGATAATGGTAACCAAGGGAACTATGACTCAAACCCAAATAGGGGTTACAATAGAGGTAACAATAACTACAGAGGTGATAATAACCGAGGTAGATCTCAATACAAAAGACATAAACCACATTTTCAGGCAAACTCTGCACAACAAGAGTCCAATGAAGCCTATAAACAGAGTAAAGATAATAATGATGCTAGTAATATGGCATGTGTTAACATACGGCTGTGAGAGTTGGAAAATAACAAAATCATTGGAGAACAAGCTGAATACATTCGAGAACAAATGTCTTAGAAAACTCATGAACATCAGTTGGAAAGAATTCAAGACTAATCGACAAATAAGAGAAGACTCTAGGCAGAAATATGTCTCCGACTATATAAGGAAAAGACGATGGTCATATATCGGTCATGTCTACGAATGCAAAACAACAGAATACCACTACAGGCGCTCACTTGGGTTCCTGAGGGTAAGCGGAAAAAAGGAAGACCAAAAGAAACACTCAGAAGAACAATAATAAGAGAAGGAAGAACGTTGGGCCTAAATAATGTGCAAGAGCTAAGAGGAGTGGCGTCACAACGAACAACCTGGAGAGCACTGGTTTCTGCCTTATGCGCCGTGTTTGGCGCTTAAAGAATTTATTATTATTATTATTATTATTAATATGGCATGTGCCGCTTTTGATTTTGGGAGAGCATCTCAGTGCCCCCAATGCAAAACGCTATTTGAGCCAACCACAGTGTCTACTTTAAGCTGTGGCCATCCTCTTCCTGCTCTTCCGGCATCAGTCGCGCATGATGGAAGAGGTTCTCTTGTCTTACATAAGGGTTTAGTGAATAACAATCCAGTCTCTGTGCTATTTGATTCTGGATGCACCACAATTGGTGTTAGGCAGTCACTCGTAGATCCTTCCCGTGCCACTGGACAAGTAGTCAAATGTGTAACATTTGGCGGCACATTAGAGAAATACTCTACTGCTATCATTAGGATTGCTACTCCTTTCTTTACAGGAGATGTACACGCATGTCTTCTTCCGAATCCGATCGCTGACCTCATCATCGGTCGCATTCATGGAGTCAAAGAATGCACTCCGCAACAAATTTTCACGTGGGAAAGGCAAAACATGCAGATTGCTAACGCTGTAGTCACTAGAGCTCAGGCTCTTAATATGCCTCAAACTTCATCTATTGAAAATAATGAAGTGCATAACCAAGATAATCCCTTGGTAATTTCTCGTGACTCGTTTATAAAACAGCAAGAAGATGATCCCACTCTGAAGAAATTCTTCATTCTTGCAACTAAAGGTGATCCGAATAAAGACACAAGTCGTAAATCGTGGATTACAAAGAAGAATGGCGTACTTGTACGTATGGTTCAAGACTCCATTACGTCAAGTCATTCTCAAATCCTGGTTCCCAAGAATTTGAGAGTTAAAATTTTGCAGCACGCTCACGACTTTCAGTGTGCTGGACACATGGGTTTTTCCCGTACTAAGTCAAGAGTCCTTGCGGCTTTCTTTTGGCCATTGGTAAACAAGGACATACGGATTTATTGTCGATCTTGTAAAGTATGTCAGGAAGTTAAATCCAAAGGTCCACGGCATGCTGCACCCATTCAGGCGGCGGACATTCCTATTCGGCCGTTCCAAAAAATGGCCATAGACATAATTGGTCCATTTAAGATCAAGTCTGCCAGAGGACATCAGTTTATCTTGACGTGTGTTGATATGTGCACACGTTGGCCAGAGGCTATTCCTCTGAAGAGCATTACTACTGCTGATATTGCAGATGCTCTTTGGCTTATATTTTCTCGTCTGGGGTTCCCCGGAGAGATATTGTCAGACCATGGCACCCAACTAATATCAGATACCATGTCTCAAGTAATGTCTACTCTGCAGATAGATAGATCTTTAAGTAGTATCTACCATCCAATGTCTAATGGTATGGTCGAACGCCTTAATAGAACACTTAAAAACTTACTGGGGAAGATAACTGAGGATCATCCTCAGGACTGGGACAGAGTTTTACCTGCGGCCCTCTTCGCTTACAGAGAGGTACCCAATGAACATACGGGATTTTCTCCCTTTGAACTCGTCTTTGGCGCGCGTCCGCGTGGCCCTATGTCGTTGCTTCACGATCTCATAACATCTGACAATATTGACGATGACACAAAGTCATCCTACGAATATGTCATCGCGTTGAGACAAAAGATTATCGAAGCATGCAAATTAGCAACTTCTTCTTCTGAATTTGCGAAACAGAAGGCAAGGCAATTTGCCAATAAGAAGAGATGCTTACGACAACTTTGTCCTGGTGACAAAGCATTTGTATTACTACCTTGTAGGGAAAACAGATTACTTATTTCTTGGAAAGGTCCGTACGATATAATATCGAAAATTTCCGATGTCGACTATATTGTCGATATTGATGGGAAGCATAAAACCTTCCACATCAATATGCTTACTGAATTCCATGAACGTCCGGATTATTTGCAACCCATTTTCCAAGCAACGGACAATTCTCCAGTACCACATGGTCATTACTCATCACTGTCCGTGATACAGGATGAGGAAACAAGTTTTTCAGATGTAAATCTTCCTCTTCCAATGATCCCACTTCATTCCAGTGAATCATGGAAGAACGTTACTGTCTCTCCTGATTTGTCTCTAGGAGAACAGCGACAAGTTTCAACTATGTTGCAAACATTTCAGGATGTACTCACTGACATCCCTGGACAAACGAATGTCATTCAACATGACATTGTTCTAACTGACCATACTCCTATTAGGATTAGACCTTATCCTATACCTATACATTTTCAAGCACAGGTCGAGAAAGAGTTGGATGAGATGATAGATTTGAAAATAATCGAACCATCCACCTCTGCATATTCTTCGCCGATGGTTATTGTGCGTAAAAAAGACAATAACATACGTCTTTGCGTTGACTATCGAAAATTGAATCAAGTAACTAAGTTCGATGTCGAACCTATGCCTTTACTGGAAGAGCTACTTACTCGACTCTCCAAATCTCATTTTTTCACTAAACTTGATTTGTCTAAAGGATATTGGCAAGTTCCTTTATCTGAACGCGCCAAACCTCTCACGGCTTTTTCAACACCTAGAGGTTTGTTCCAATGGAATTTTATGCCTTTCGGTCTTATGAACGCACCAGCTACATTCGTACGCATGATGCGCCGAATCCTATCTTATCGGTCAGATGTCATTGCATATCTAGACGACATCTGTCTTTTCAGCGATACTTGGGAAGATCACTATTCGGGGTTAGATGAATTGCTGTCTACTTTGCGTGAGCACAACCTGACAGCGAAACCCTCTAAAGCCTATATTGGTTTTAGCGAAATTTCTTTCCTAGGCCACCGAGTTGGTCATGGTTTCCTAAAGACAGAGGACCATAATACTAGTAAGATACTTAACATCTCAATCCCTAAGACTAAAAAACAGGTGAGAAGTCTGTTAGGTCTTATTCAATTTTATGGCAGATTCATTCAGAATCTATCCTCTATCATGGCACCTCTCTCAACACTTCTAAAGAAAGGTTCGCCTAATGTGGTCCACTGGTCTCAGGAATGCCAATGCTCTCTGGATAAGATTAAAACACTGTTTTCAACACCACCTATTTTAGTGCTACCCACTAAAGATAAGACATTCGTTCTTCGTAGTGACGCTTCATCCACTGGGATTGGAGCGGCACTAATGCAAGAGTACTCTGGAACTCTGCATCCTGTAATGTATATTTCCAGAAAACTTAATGCGGCAGAAAGGAATTATTCGGTTTTAGACCGTGAGCTATTAGCTATGGTTTGGTCGATCCTCAAACTACAGAGATTCCTTCTAGGCGCACATTTCATAGTAGAAACCGACCAAAAAGCTCTTACTGCTATACAGAGTAAGAATTTGAAGAGCTCGAGGTCTACTCGATATGCAATTGCTCTTCAACCTTTTCATTTCTCTGTGCGAGCTATTCGTGGATCAGATAATGTGATGGCAGACATTCTGTCAAGATGCCCACATGATTCCACATAACTATTAGGGCTTAGACTTCTTGATATGTCTAGTTCTATAGTAGTTCCTTTTCTATATCATGATAGATACACATTTGTAATTTAATAATATAATGATTGTATCACTACATAGCGGTTCATTGATGTTTATTCACCGCTGTGCTTTGATGATTTTTTTCTTCATAAATCATAAATTTAAGATATCTAATGCGAAATGATGATATGAATTTTTTAGGCATTGTGTAATTGCCAGAATTGTATTATACTTTGATGACACCTTCCTGGAAAAATATACTTGTAGAGAAATAATTTCTCTCAGTTTATGAGACACATTCTCACCAGTCGCTCCATAAGTCGACTTAGCCTCATATTAGGCGTTATAGGTATTCCTGATATTTTCATCTGCGCATTATTCATGCGTTGTGAGCCTATTGTACGTTGCTCCTAGATGTATTTCAAAAAAAAAAAAAATGTTCCATTTTTTTTTTCCCGGGAGGTGTGGTAAGACTGTTACGTGCAGTCTTTGATATCTTACAAATATTATACATAGGTAATTTTTTAGTGCTTAAGGGAAAGTCATTATTGAGTTACTTCCCTTGAAAGTTGTGTCGGCTCTTTCGATCAAACTCCGCGGATAAATCCATTTTACTGCGATTTATTCGTTGTTTGGGTAATAATAGATTGTTCTTGCTTCAGAATATCTATGGCCTGAATTTATGTGTATTGTTTGTCTGAGTAGGACGAGTCTGTCTTATATCTGTATATCTTTACATATCTAAGTCGAACTATATGTTCTGTTGTCTCTAGAGAGGTCGAAGGCTATTCGGCGGATGTGTCGCTAGAGTGTGGTGTGATTTGGCTTCGTCCTGATAGGGACTGTGTGTTTTCCATGTCGGCCTGTCGCCGGGGAAAAAGTGATCTCAGTATTTGTGGGGAAGGTGATAGTCGTCTAAACCTATCGTGTATGCTTTACCCCAGTGTTTAGTCGTATTGCCAAGGAATGGCAGTTTCATATTTCCTCTACCAAGGTAATCAAAGATACTCTTATGAACTCTCGATCGAAGCCACCATTTTCGATAGTTACGATTTGAATGTCTAAGAGAATATATTTGACTCGATGAAAACGACTTCGATTCCTAGCAGCACTATATCCTGTAGATTGCAGTCAATTGTTCATGATCAAATCTACAGAGCAATGAAATGTTTTATGAATGACTAACTTTAGGACAGATTCATTATCTGTATCCAAACGTGAGTGACAGCTCACGAGTGAAGCCATCTTGGAACCAAAACATGTAGTGACTTTCAAGAAGAGAAAAGGGATGCCCGTATTATCGCTTGTTTAGTCCAGAGATCACTGCTACACATGAGAACCCGTTATTAGCGGTTCAATATTATTATATGGAAAAATATGTGCTGAACATTATGTTGAAGAATCGTCGCTAGACGAGATTAGGTTTAGAAGCCATCTGAAATATTGTTTATAAGCTGACGTGCCCAGTCAGTGAAGTCAGATGATATATGTATGGGCGATACTGAGTGCTTGGCTACTGACAGTCCATTATACACTTATTCTACATGAGTGCCCATGTAACATTGCAAGACCATTTATCCACTGTACTATGATGTATTATGGCAACCTGTGATTTGTCACTATCTGTGCTGTCGAGTGTGTACGTCCAATTAAACTTTAGAAAAGGTACACAGTCGTTGGTGTCGATGACTTCCAGCCATACATGAGTGTGAGAAAAGAACATTTTTTGTCAACACCACGAACCTTTATCATCATTCGCACATTATACACTCAATCCATGTCTACACACCACTGCGTAGGTCAAGTTGACATTCCATACACTACAGTGGAGCAAACAACACCATAGAGATCTTATCAACTGATGATGATGATGATGTCTGCTTCCATCCACTTATATCTATCTTTTGGTGGATATCATTAACGGGAATAAAAATCCAACGTTATCAACCTTATCAGAGTAGTTATAGGAACTACCCAAGTGCTTCATGGAGACAAAAGAACCAATATTACAGGGATACTCAGTATAATGAGCGTGATGATTATGATCATGAATATTATGATTCAAACCCAAATAGGGGTTATAACAGAGGAAATAATAATTATAGAGACAATTATAACCGAGGTAGATCACAACACAAAAGACATGGTAAATCTTATTACCAGGCTAACTCTGCACAACAGGAGTTCCACGACGCCGGTAATCAGAATAATGATAAAAAAGACTCCAATAGTGTAGCAAATTCCGCTTTCGATTTTGCTAGAGCATCTGAGTGTTCGCAATGCAAAACATTATTCGATCCAACCACAGGTTCTACTTTAAGCTGCGGTCACCCGCTTCCCGCTCTCCCTGCGTCAATCGCGCATAATGGAAGGGGTGCTCTTGTCTTTAATAGGGGCCTAATAGATGGTACTCCGGTATCAATTCTTTTCGATTCGGGGTGCACTACCATCGGAGTGAGGCAATCACTCGTAAATCCTTCTCGAGCTACAGGCAATGTAGTCAAATGTGTAACATTTGGTGGCACATTGGAGAAGTACTCCACTGCCATTATCAATATTGCTACGCCTTTCTTTACAGGAGAGGTGCAAGCATGTCTCTTGCCGAATCCGATCGCTGATCTTATCATCGGTCGCATTCATGGAGTGAAAGAATGCACTCCACAGCAAATTTCTAATTGGGAAAAATGTTAATATGCAATCTGCTAATGCAGTAATCACTAGGGCTCAAGCTCTTAATATGCCACAATCTTCACATTCTGAAGATAATGATGCGCAGATCCAAGATGATCCCTTGGAGATTTCCCATGATTCCTTTATCAAACAGCAGGAAGATGATCCTACTCTAAAGAAATTCTTTACTCTGGCAACAAAAGGTGATCCGAATAAGGATACAAATCGTAAATCTTGGATTACGATGAAGAATGGCGTACTTGTACGTATGGTACAAGACTCCGCTAAGTCCATTCATTCTCAAATCCTTGTGCCTAAAAATATGAGAGTTAAAATCTTACAGCACGCTCATGATTCGCAGTGTGCTGGACATATGGGTTTTTCCCGTACTAAAGCTAGAGTTCTTCAATCTTTCTTTTGGCCTGCTGTGAATAAGGACATACGAATCTATTGTCGATCTTGTAAAGTATGTCAAGAGATTAAATCCAGAGGTCCACGCCATGATGCACCTATTCAGGCTGCAGACATTCCCATTCGGCCATTTCAAAAAAATGGCGATAGACATCATTGGTCCATTTAAGATAAAGTCTGCTAGAGGACACCAATTTATTTTGACGTGTGTTGATATGTGCACACGTTGGCCGGAGGCTGTTCCTCTAAAGAGCATAACTACTGCTGATGTCGCAGATGCTCTTTGGTTAATATTTTCTCGTCTGGGGATTTCCAGCAGAAATATTATCCGACCATGGTACCCAACTCATATCGGATACCATGTCTCAAGTAATGTCGACTCTGAAGATAGAGAGATCGCTGAGTAGTATTTATCATCCTATGTCCAATGGGATGGTGGAACGTTTGAATAGAACTCTGAAAAACCTACTAGGTAAGATAACAGAAGATCATCCTCAGGATTGGGATAGGGTTTTACCCGCGGCTCTCTTTGCATATAGAGAGGTCGCCAACGAACATACAGGATTTTCTCCCTTTGAACTTGTCTTTGGCGCGAAACCGCGAGGTCCTATGTCCTTACTTCATGATCTTATAACTGCTGATAATATTGTCGATGACACAAAATCCTCTTATGAATATGTCATCGCACTTAGACACAAGATTATTGAAGCATGCAAATTGGCAACTGCTTCTTCTGAATTTGCGAAACAGAAGGCAAGGGAATTTGCCAATAAAAAGAGATGTTTGCGACAACTTTGTCCAGGTGACAAAGCATTTGTCTTGCTACCTTGTAGGGAAAATAGACTTCTATTTCTTGGAAAGGTCCGTACGATATAATATCAAAAGTTTCCGATGTTGACTATATCGTCGATATTGACGGGAAGCGTAAAACCTTCCACATCAACATGCTCACGGAATTCCATGACCGTCCGGATTATTTACAACCTGTTTTCCAGGCAACGGACGATTTTCCAGTCCAACATGGACAGTACTCATCTCTGTCAGTAATACAGGATGAGGAAACGAGTTTCTCGGATGTAAATTTACCTTTTCCAATGATTCCTCTTCACTCTAATGAATCATGGAAAGATGTTGCAATTTCTCCAGAATTATCTCCAGGAGAGCAGAAACAAGTTTCTACTATGTTAGAACAATTTCAGGATGTCCTTACTGACATTCCTGGTCAAACTGATGTCATTCAACATGACATTATTCTTACTGACCATAGTCCTATAAGAGTCAGACCGTATCCTATCCCGATACATTTTCAAGCACAGGTAGAGAAAGAGTTAGATGAGATGATAGAGTTAAAAATTATTGAACCATCCACATCAGCATATTCTTCGCCGATGGTTATTGTACGAAAAAAAGACAATAACATACGTCTTTGCGTGGATTATCGCAAATTGGATCAAGTGACTAAATTTGATGCTGAACCTATGCCTTTACTAGAAGAGCTACTTACGAGACTATCGAATTCTCACTTCTTTACTAAACTCGATTTGTCTAAGGGATATTGGCAAGTTCCACTATCCGAACACGCCAAACCGTTTACTGCTTTTTCGACGCCTAGGGGTCTATTCCAATGGAATTTCATGCCTTTCGGTCTTATGAACGCCCCTGCAACATTTGTACGCATGATGCGTCGAATCCTATCTCATCGCTCAGATGTCATTGCGTATCTTGATGACATCTGTCTTTTCAGTGATACTTGGAACGATCACTATAATGGTATAAATGAACTATTGTCTATCTTACGCGAGCATAACCTAAGACTAAAAAGCAAGTACGAAGTCTCTTAGGTCTAATACAATTTTATGGACGATTCATCCCGAATCTGTCCTCCATTATGTCACCTCTTTCTTCCTTGCTAAAGAAAGGGTCTCCTAATGTAGTCCATTGGACTCAAGAATGTCAATCCTCTTTGGATAAGGTGAAAACTATGTTTTCTACTTCACCTATCCTAGTATTGCCTTCTAAGGATAAGACATTTATTTTCGTAGTGACGCTTCATCCA